>JAFMSR010000002.1:29137218-29478150 GCA_022818135.1 Saxidomus purpurata | reverse complement strand
AATCATTTAGTTTTGGCAAGCAGCAAGCTTATAATTCAATACATTGCACAATATACATGGACAACATAACCCAAACAATCACTGAGTCTTCTTGTAGGCAACCATAGTGTCAACTTTGTGAATAGTGGTAGTGAAAGAACGTAGGCGAACTTCTTCCGAATCGGCGACAAACTGTGGTCCGGATTCTCCCCAGGAATCAGGCACCTCCAGATCCTTGTCTGTGTACACAAGCAAATCGAAACTACCTACAACATAGATACAACTATATAACATGAGATACAAGACTAAAACAATAAACAATAGTTATCTTAGCATCTTAATTCTGCTTTCTTATAAACGTCTTGGATCAGACAACAGATTTAATGGTGTCACAGTATTGTTTTAAGCAGTTTCTGATATCTCAAGACACAATTCCTATAAATGGTACAACAGCATTCTAAGGTGGTCTTCATAAGTATACAAAATTCAACAGGTCACATATTGTTCAATGTCACTGATATTGCATTCATCAATGTCAAATGACCTTGAAATTGTGTTACCATGGTTACATGTACCACATCACACTGCTTCAGCGGAATGACATGACCAAAAAATCTGATACTACGTGATAGAAGCAGGCAATTTAGTATGATGTTGAATGGAAGTCTTAGAACTACATGAAAAAAGGTCAGAAACTGTGTACGTTAAAGGTGTAGCCAATTTACAGCAGCAGAAACAGTAAAGCGTTACTTACAAGGTTCCTCTATCAGTGGTAGAAATGTAACAGAAGCAGTGATTTGTCGTATAACAGCTCTGATCTCTCCATTCACTTCCTTCTCCGACCTCTCACGAGGTTTACTACACAAAGAAAACATATAGGCTGATTGAAAATTTGAAACTAAGCATGATTTCCTTGAAGGGTTTATACATGCATATGACTGAAAACTGTATAACAACACTCTGGTCAGTATATTTGTGGTGCATGCAGCTCCCAATGTCAATAATACGACAAACTAGATCATTTCCTGCTACATAAAAACTAATTCATAACTGCTACATACACACAATTAATTGTTCAACTCTTGTCTACAATGGATTTAAAACTGTGGAAGTCGTTATCATGCTCATGGCAAGTGTTTCTACCTAAGCAATCAGCATAAAATTATGTTTGTACATCCATTTAGTTTCAGGGCTCTCATTAGAAATTTAAAGTAGGAGTTCTAGGACTCCTATTGCCCAAAAAGTTGGAGTCCCAATGAGTACTTACGAGTCTGACATGATCTACACTAATCCTTGTTCAGTCAGTAAAATTTCAGTGAGCTTCCCTTTGACCAAATTGGTGCAGTCCAAACTGAATGATGGACAAGTCCATCTTTATATTATAGAAAGACAATGGTTAAAGTGTGTCTGTTTGTGGTATTACAGATACATGTATGTCTGTTATCTTTTTTTCCATAGATTCTCAGTTACATATGATACTTGTGGCAAATGTGAACAAGTATCTGACGCACATACAAAGTTTCATCACGTTTTCTACTTTGTACGAGTAAACTTTCTATGCATCATTGAGTGGCTATGGACAACTGTCATCAATGCAGTTAGGAAATTTTAACTCATAGTTTCTCAGTTCAATACTACATTAGTAAGCTAATTACATGAATTAATTTTAATCACATATATCACAATTCACGTATCTCCAGCCTACAGATTTGCTTTTTTACCTTATCACAGACACCAGTCAATATTTGTATAATATGTACATGTACCTATCTGTCAAGACTGTTTTATCACATTCTACATCGAACTGCCAGCGTTCAAGTACTTCATTTGTGTTCAGACTTTTTATGACAACCACCAGCTTGTTCACAGTCATGTTCAGAAGCCATTCTGGAATAAACAATAAAAGCGCATTTTTAAAATTGTCTCTACTAATCCCTAGAACATGAAATTGTGATAATATTTAAACATTAGGCTTTATTCACTTAGCTGTAACTTGGTTAAAAGTCTTCATTTCACTGTATTACATGACGCTCAAACTAGAAAATTCCTGGTTTTAAAGGTATATAATTAGAATTTAGCCATGTAACAGATTTGTTTGAAACTTTAACATCTGATCATTTACACTCATTTATGTTCACTTAGCGCTTAATTCAAGTAAGATTTTCACTGGAGGTATTTTTAAAATTTGATTTCCCTATCGGATAATCCTGGTTGCCCAACCAAGATAGAGTTATTTTATGAGTAAAAATTTGATACACATACTTTGCCTAAGGAAAGCAGTGTTCCCACTCTCATAAATTATTACGTAAATCACGCAAAAAAAAAAAATATCATGCAAATAATTTTCACCACGTGCGAGATCACACGCGTACGAAAATGCCGAGGACGAATAGGTTCAGCTGGAATCTCTCTGTATGTTCTACAAATAGATCATGGAAATTCTACTTTCTCAGCCTATAGGTTGGCATAACTGCTGGTGATTTACCGTTCACGTCATGAAATGTAGACGGGTTTCATATTTGAATGCTCTGGGAATTAATATTAGCACTTTAAAAGTGTGACCAATCTAATGATCCGGGCTTCCTCTGCAAAACTGTGGCAGACAAAGCATTGTGTTTTGCTTCACGGCGATTTCATAACGATTTCATAACAAGTGGTTGCCGCGGGCTGTAAAAAATTTAAACGGTCGCCGCTTGTCTATCATATAATTTTCATACCCCCAAAAATTGAGATTTACCCCTTCTTTTTGTGTCCAGGAGGTAAATATACCCTTGAAAAAAATACTGAGTGGGAACACTGGGAAAGATATTAATAGAAGACCTATTGTATTATATTTGTGAAATATTTGCATTAAAAAATATATATTTAGATGGAATTCATTAAAAATTCAAGTTTGAAAAGATATTATTACCTCCCTTTACCTATCTTGGGTGCGCACCCAAGATAGATTGGAAATAAATGAATTCAGAAGCTACACGTAGGTTTAAAACTTGCATTTTGGTTCAGAATGTTAAAATATTTTATATCTATTCAATTCAAATGTAAAAGTAGAAATTATATTGAAATTAAAAAGAAATATTCGACGTTTTAAATACTTTCATATTAAAGGGGAGTAATAACAAAATTTTATAAAAGTTAATAAAATGTAAATTTCTGATAGGGATCTAACTCTATGTAATGGGTCTTTTTGTTCATTAAATAAATCTCTAACAGAATATACAAAAAATAGAAATTGTCATAAAATGTTGCTTAAAAGTAACTGACCACCTTTAACCGTCACCCTACCGACAGCAAGTGATTATATGGCTCTGATACATGTACCATTAGTTACAGATCATGATGCACGTCCATGCAGTCCGATCAGGATTTTCACTGTTCACTATTTACTGAGTAAATTTTCAGTATTAAGCATCCCTTTAGTTTAGTTTATCGTGTTTATACTAATTTCTTTTAGCTCGATTGTGAAGAAAGTTTGTAGCTTATTGAGTCACTCTAGTCTGCTTCCTGGAAAATCCAGTACTGGTGTCATACGAGGAGGTACGGACGTGACCCCAGTCAGCTAATGCTGAACAAGCCCATTTTAGAAACTTAGCTGGTCACGTTTCATTTGCCACCCGCAGGATAATGGTTAGCATGGGGATATAAAATCTGCATAACACTACTCATTTACTAACAATGAACTGTTATGTTGAAGTCAAATTCTCAATTCTGTTCATTTTTTGTTTATTACCTTTGATCTGTGATATCACTTGCGCTAAATATTTCTTTATAGCATCATCTGTACTAATCAGCAGGGTGAGTCCGTATTTCTGCACTCTTGTGAAGGTTTCAGGCGGATAAATACCCCTCTGATACAGAATACTGTTAATGCCATAGTCTGAAATATATATACAATTTTACATGGCCTTCAATTTAACATACATGTAGATAGTCAACTTACTGCTATCCTGCAGTCATTTCATTATATTCCAAGAAAAGCAAGAGCTGTTGGTAAGACAGCTGACTCGACTCTGTCATGATTTTGAAAAACAGTGGTGTGGTTCAGAAAACAACAAAGGCGTGACAAACACAGAAGCCAAGTATGATAGCGCCTCTATTCTTTGAATAGTTGAGCCAAAAAATAGAAGCCCAGACTTTTTCTAGGAAAAAACTATGTTTTTTGGACTTCAGGCAACTACTTAAATTTATAAAACGTAAATATGGTTACCATTGTTTTTCTCTTAAAGGGACATACCCTATAACTGATGTCAACTAAATAACCTCCAAAACATAAATAATAGAATCTAAAAGTTTCAGCTATGCATTCCCAGTCATTATCTATAAAATCAGCGGTTTAAAATATGCTGCAGTACTGTAAACCATTCAATAATCTATGTAGAGTTGTTGTTGTACAATTAATGGGTGGATGCAATTTATTACAGAAAGCCTCTATATTGATTATTGATTGTGGTAAAATGAGGCATTTATTTATCATTTTACATTAATTGAACACATAATCTATGTTTCGAGAATATAATCTGCTAGATGTAGGGAGTGCCTCTTTAATGCCCTGGAAGAGATTGATATTCAAATCCCATTAATGGAAGATGAGGTATGTGCATTTATAGAAACTTGCATGGCAGTACTTTACTGACTCAATGTGTCCACATTTGGGTCCATCGAATCTTTTTTTAGTATAAACTTTTTTTCTTCATATTACTAAAAATGTACAGAGTACTAAAAATATTGCGCCACTTCAAAGGAGCAAATTCTCAGCCTGTCAATTTGTAACATTAAATCAATATACTAAATGGCAACCAGTAGAGCACGCACATTAAGAAAAACTCTGTAAAAATTCACTCAAATTTTGAATAGAGGACTTTACTTTTCAAAAAATGATTTTCTCACAATAACTTTTGATAAAATCAATTTATTCTCCATATTTATGCACTTTTGAGCACAAAATTCAACCATTAGAAAACACTAAGTGTCAAACAGTAGAACACGCATGTTATAGGCCTCATGATATACAAAATCTCTGTATTAATATTCACTCAGAATAGACAGTAATCATATAAAGTTACGTCACTCAATCAGCGGTGTCACACGGCTTGGATTTGCAAACAATTTTAAAATTGACGATATAATTTTGTCATCCTTTGTAACAGACCATGTTTTTTCACACCTGCCACAAATGACAAATGTATGCCAAGTCAAGAGTTACAGCTTAGAGGTGTAAATAATTTAGACCTAAATAAACAGGTTTTCTATAATATTTACTACAACAAAATGGGTATTAACAATAATTGTGGAAACAATTCACTGAAAGGGGGAATCCTTGGACAAGCAAGGGTGTGGTAAAACATTTCTGGCACAGCACACGGTTCCCATCCTCTTATGCAAACACAACACAAGCGCAGGGAGCCAGTTCTATGTAAAACTGATGACCAGTCTTCCGACTTGCGTAATTTAAAAAAAAAGCAGCTTTCATACATTCTCTTTATACGGGCGGAAGAACGAAGGGCGCAAAGCGCCCTTTGAGCAAAGCCCAACCATAGGTAAACATATGTACGAGTATTTACTTGAATACTGAAAGCAATTAATTATGTGATTTGTGATTACCCATGGAAGATTTCAAATTGTCTGCACCTGGACGATACGAAAACATATTTATAACGATGCACCGTTTTTAACTTCCGCTGCAAATGACCAATCGGAAGTCCTCGGCAGATTCCGTTACCCTACATCAAACAAAGCATTCTGCCGAGGTGTTAGGCAAATGCATGTGGCTCATTCAAGGTCAGCCTTTCGTTTGAATGCAACACATTTCCGTTTAATGCAGGTTTGTCTTTTGGGATGTAAGCGTCATATGTACACATGTCAATGCCATTTTTGTTTTTGGGGGAAAAAAGTGCAACACATTTCCGTTTAATATGCAGTGTACTTACTTGAATACGAAAGCATTATTATGTGATTTGTGATTACCCATGAAGTTTCAAATTGTCCTCCCACCCGCACCTGACATTCTAAACTTTAAGATACGCTTTTTAACTTCCGCTGCAAATGACCAACGAAGCCTCAGCAGATCCGTTACCCTACAAACGAAGCATCTGCCGGGATGTTCCGATTGGCAAATGCGCCATTTATGATGTCATAAATGTCAGCCATTTTTTTGAAAAAGTCAACCACCCAGCAGGTTTGTACTTTGGAAATGTTAAAGAGATTCTATTTATGTACACATTCCTAAAGTTTGATACCCTTTCTTGTTACGAGATAAAAAGAAACATTTCTTTTAGCAGTCAACACCTTGATTCATGATTCAATGGATATTCGATATCAATAATTTTCGTAACTTCAAACGTTTTTGCGACCCCTGGGCCACAGGCACTTGAGTTAGTCAATATAATACCCCACTAGCCTCTACATTACATGTGCCCTGGGCCCTGAAAATTCATAACATTTTTAAAGATAAATTACTGTTATCCTTTCGCCCGATATAGGTTTTGCCTATTTTCATATTATTACAGTTCAGTCTTATAAATTCAAGCGAGGTAACAACCAAGTGCCTGCGCGCGATACCAGTGAACCCGCGATTCCAGGGAGATGTGCTCACTGCTCAGTCTATTTGTGTCTTAAAACAGCAAATATTTTTGACATTACCGAAAAATTCAGCAACGATTTCTGTTGAGCCTTTCAGAGTAATTGCGTTTTTAGTAGCAGTAGCTGCCATCACTACGAAAAATGCAGATAATTAAAGATTTTGTTTGTTTTCCCGTTCTAATTTCCCGCAAAAATCAAGCCGGTCGGAGCTCGTTATAAGTCGAAAAAATATGTTTCGCTAAAAGTCGGTCACATACTACTATATTCACGCCAGGGTTAAAATCACTAATTTTTTTAATGTTTAAAGTCCAGGCAGACCGTAGGATTTTTCTTCTTGTGAACTTGCCAATACCCCAGTATGACTCCCGTGCATACTGGTACAGTGGTACCTAACAAAATTTGAAAATATAGGGAGTTTTGTCCAACGATTATGATTATTTAGCAAAATTGTTTAAAAATGCCAATATATATATATAGTCAAAAGATAGGTGTGCTAGCTTGCAGACAAGACACGCGTTCCCAGCGTACATAGGTGCTTAAACCACTCTCGTGTTTTTTTTATTTGGTTTTATATCACAGTAGAAGAGAGTTCTTTTGTCAAAAAGGGGAGAAAAAGGTTATCTGCAAAAAGACGGCCAAGTAATTAATGTATATTAACATGAAAATAGGCAAATACATATATCGTGCGATAACAGGAATTTCATTTTAAGAAATGGTACGAATTTTCAGGGGACGCCAAAACGGTCCAGGTTACGAAAATCATTGGTACCGAATATCCATAGAGTTATGAATCAAGGATTGATTGCGATAGGAAATGGTGCTTTTTATGGCGTCACAAGAAAGAGCATCAAACTTTAGGAATGTGTATAAATAGGATCTATTTACATTTCAAAGAACAAACCTGCATTCAACGGAAAAGTGTTGCGTTTTTTAAAACAAAAATGGCTGACACGTAACGACGTCACAATTTCTTTAAATAAATGACTTCACTTTGTAATCAAAATTTGCAGCGGAAGTTTATATAGACGGTGCAGTGTTATCAGTATGTTATCGTATCCGTCCAGGAGTCGACACTTTCCAATGTTGCATGGGTAGATGACAAATCACTTATTTTATTGCTTTCAGCATTCAATTAAATGCTCGTACATACGTTTACCTATGGCCGGGCTTCGCCCTTATAATATACTAGTTGACTCTTAGCAAAATGTGATAATTATATAGATTTTTAAAAACGAGTGTAAAAATTTATAAAAGAAAACTTTATACAGTGATAAGGGAAGTGGTAGTGTAGAGGTTAAGGTGTCTGTCTCTATCCAGGAGGTTGCGGGTTCGAGCCCCACTGGGGGTCACGACCGTACATCCTCATATGACACCAGTACTAGGTTTTTTTCAGGAAGCGGACTCGAAAGTGACTCGATAAGCTACAAGCTTTCTTTGCAATCGAGCTAAAATAAATAAGTTTTTTTATGAGTTATAATTGAAATATCAGCTAGACCATAATTAATTTTATAAAGGAGGCTGAGACGGGATGGTCTGCCTTCTTCTTTCAAAGGATTCCCGGTTCAGTTGGTTAAGAATCTCTGATACAGTACCTGGAGATTTGGAGTAGTTGTTTGTGACAAATCTCGCCGCTCATCTTTGTACATTGTGGATTTTTTAAATATCAGTCGGTCACCTGAAATGGCATAAAAACTGAAGAACTGTATTCCAAAGTGTGTCAGTCTATGGATTTGTATTCTGCTCTAGGCTTTGGCTGGCTTCACTGGTTTTCTTGTTTATGTGAGAGATTTCAAAAGAGTTTGAAACTGAGGTATGCGGTTTGTTGAACTGTTGACATTGACTTACTAGTATTATGGAGAGTGTAGCTGGTCATGCCGGTTTGCTGAGACTTTGTGACATACGTGACATACTTGTTCACGTTGAAGGACATCCTCCATCCTTCTCCCACTCTTCAAGGCTGTTCGGGTCCTAGGCTGCATTATACGGGCATCTCTAGCTGAGCGAATTTCCCGATATAAAATACAGTCGTCAGCAAAGAGTCGAACACTAAGTACAAAACTTGAAGGAAGGTCAATAAAAGAAGAAGCAAAGGAAGAGGACATAGAACGAAAGCTTGGAGAATTCTTGAATCCACAGTGGTTCTGATGAAATTGCCCTTCCTACAACAGCTGCCTGTGTTCTATTACCAGACAAGTGACAGGAAATTGTCACAAAACCAGGTCTTCATTTTCCAGTCTGCTGGCCGAGCGCAAATGTGTTTTTAAAGTCAGTAGATATACATAATGTGAAAAAGAAACAAAGGTCTTCTTCTGTATATTACATGTGTAAAATATATTACATTATGTGGAAAAAAACAAAGGCCCATAATTCTGTCAAAAATGATCAAATCACAAAACCCCGACAATATGCGCCAGGGCACTTGGTGACAATAATTCTGTGAAAGTTTGGTTGAAATCCCTTGAGAAGTGTAGAAGGAGTTGCGCACAGAAGAATTACATATTTGAAAAAACAAACAAAGGGCCATAATTATGTCAAAAATGACCAAATCACAAAACCCCGACAATATGCGCCAGGGCACTTCATGACAATACTTCTGTGAAAGTTTGGTTGAAATCCGTTGAGAAATGTAGGAGTTGCGCACAGAAGAAATTGTTTACGCCCGCACGCCCGCCCGCCGACGTACCTCAATCTAATAACCAGGATTTTTCCTTCGGAAAACCTGGTTAAAAAGCTTAAATCTATGCATGTATCTTCCCCCTGATCCCATCAAGTTTAATGCATTATAGCAACATCAACTTGGTCCCGTTTAATGGAAATAGTAAGCTCATGCAGGAAACATTACAACTGCGTTTCATTTGATCTTCGTGAATGAAAGCCATGTTGATTTTCTACCAAGATATTATGTGGATCAAAATGATCAAAAGTGTTACTGGCCACTATATTGAAATAATTAACATGCAATACAAACAAACAAAAAAAACAAAAATAATATCGCCTTTTTTAAACAGGGAATGCCACGTACCAAAAACGCAGCCTCCCCAAAACGTAGCCCCACAGCACCCAGGAAGTGCACACCTCCAACACACACACAACGCACACGCACACCACACGCACACACTCACGACACACACACAAATCATGTACACACACAAACATAACTACCAACACAACTAGCACACAAAGCAAACACACGAGGACAAAACGAACAATAAAAAGAACACAGTGAGGCCCCTTTGGAACGGTCGTGGCAAAAACACCACTGGGGGAGCTTAAACCGGTTTATGGTGCGCCACCCAACCTCACTCTTACCCCCACCATGTTCCAAAGTCACAGGACAGTGTAAATAAAAGTAATCCCTGCTAAGTGAATCTCTAATACACGCAATGGAAACAAAAGGCATGGTATGTAAAACACAAAAATGCTCGTGTATAAATATATAAAAAGCAAACCTTGAGAACCAAAAAACGTATGTACTCAATGCCTTTGCAGAAGTCAAAGATACATGAAGACAATTGCTAGCCGTACAATGTCCGCCTTTTTTGAAAATAGGGGTATCAGTAGTCTTAGTAGATATATACCATTCATGAATGGAGAACAGGTATGTAGCTGTTAGGGTGTCAAGGAATGTGTGATTCATATTCAATTTTAAGGAGATGGTCAACCGAACGAATACAATTCGATTTCGTGTTTGATAAATTGACGAATTATGTATGTAGTTTGAAAATGTCGATGTATTGATTCAAAATATTAATTCTATGAAAAACAAAAGCACACTTTGAAGGTCTTTCGTCCGGCGTTACAAAAGCTCCGTCGTTAACCCCACCCGTGTATTGGTTGTACATTCTAATAGGCCACGTTCTTTGCACAGGCTCATTCTGGTTCAGACAACGCTGACCTTTGTATGCTTCGGCCAGGATCCACCCTTGTCGCATAAACAGAGATTCACAGGGACCATTATTGGCAGATTTTATACCCCTAGGCAGATGTCTATTTGATCGAAGAGATCCTTTGATTGAAAATATTATGTTGGATTCACAATTCATTGAAAACAGAAGATAAAAACACAATAAAAAATTGCAAAACTTGAAAAGTGAAATAAAACATGTAAAAATAATGTCTAGCTGACATTGGCATTTATGTACATGTACTTAATTTGTATTTTCATGGAGTACAAAAGGACTTGCTTGAGTATTTTCATTTTATAGTGTATTGTAATTATGTAATATTATCGGTATTACCATAATCATCAGCAGCATCAGCTACGAATACAATCATTTTAAGTGCAGAAAAATTGGGCCCCTGTCGCATTGCATGGCTGTTAAATTTCCCTCTGCTTTGTGTTCCAATATATTTCTGTTTCACACTAGCCCTAAAGAAGTCAACATTTCTTAACAGGGTAACCTGTGTCAATACAATTTGAAAATTGCTGTATGAACCCAAAATGTCGATGCAAACTACCCTTCGACAAAAAAGAAAAACATTAAGTTTGAAAAATTGTGATGATTAAAAGTTAACAGTTAGAAATGCTCGAAGTTGCAGGAGTTTCTCGCTAGATCCAAACAGAGAAACTAGATGGGTGTTAAGTAGAACACAAATGCCGCCTCTTACAATTTGTCAGAATAACAAAATTTAGCGGCATCACAACCCTTTTGTCATAAGCAATAGTAGGACTCCTATAAATACAGCCCATTAGCAGTTTATCTTCTTTTTTAAATTAATAGACCACACTGATTCACTACATCTAGTTACTATTTCCTTACCAACACCACAACGCTCTTCCATCTGTAATCCGCAGGGAGAGTGGGGCGAGTATTCGATTAAAAATAGAAACATGTAATACAACCAAGTAATCAAATCAAGCGTGCCGCATCTTGGTATGGAGAAAGATAAGTTTCGTAAGGATTAATTCAAACATTCATGTGATACGGAACAGAAATATGTTTTGCGATCCTTCGGAAGATTTCTTAGTAAGTGTGTCTTTTGTACCGTTTACTTTCCGTTTGTATATTTGTCACACGAGTAAAATTTTTACACTCTTTCAATGATATTCTCGATTCGTCCCGTTTTAATTCGTACCCGCTCAAGGACAGGTGTTGACAGGGATAGCTCTGGTATTAGCCAAAATTGGCTACAAAAAAGTTAAATTGGCTCAATAGAAATTGAATTGGCAACAACTTTTAAAGAAAGGACTGTTTTGTGTGCTATGCCAACAGTGCTACATGGAAAAATGGCTCAAAGAAAAAATGGGCCAGTGCTAGCCCTGTGTTGATACAGTGCAACTAAGAGCGTTCTCTACGAAATCCAGGGAACATGGAGGGCATTTATAAATTGAGTGAAGTCTGAACATTAGAGGTGTAATGATATACCTTTCTCAAAATATGATGCATATCGATACATATTTGCAATAGCCAATATCATATCATGTAACAGTTTGATACCATAGCCTCGGATAATGTCGTCTCGGTGGGATAAGAATACAAAAGCCCCATAACGCATTTTAAAAGATAAACATAACAATTATGACATTTACCACGTAAGAATGAAGGACTCTTCACTTAAATGTATTATGAAACGTTATACTTAACGTTTGAGTTACAGGGAATTTCAGACGGTTACAGTGAATACCGGAATCGACTTCATTACCGGAATCTACCGGAATCGGTTTTCGATTACCGGAATCTACTTAGTACAAGCGTTCTATATACTTGATTGTATTAAATACATATAAATATGATAGAATATATGATATTTGACTCGTACGAAAAGTTTTAGAAAATAATATTAAGCCAAAAAATGACTTTGGGAGGTTTTTTTGTTTATAGTTCATTATGTTACAGTCGGTGTTACTAACATCTGCGAACCTGTTAGAATCACAATTATACCTCAAAGATATAAATGTAGTTGATGGAGTATAAATATTTTGAACGTTACCTTTTTGAAGAAATGATTCTGAAATGATAATACTTTACAGGTCATAAGCTAATACAGCATTTTGACTGTAATTAAAAATTGTACCATTATTTGTTTTCTAAGTTATGCTTGAGCTATTTAATTTGCGTGATGTTTGTGTGAAATGTTAATTCATTGAAATGTTTTACTTATTATCTGATATATGAATAAAATCTAGATATTTATCAAAGAATTGCGTTATTTGTTTCATCCATTTGCCATATCCCTCAAAATATTTAATTTGAAGCCCCAGCATTGCACAACCAAAGTCTCGTACTATTCACCTGCACTCTTAATCAACGGTCAATTAAAGGCTGCAATTTTACACCTGTGGAAATATGGGACAGAAATGTATATCACTCAGACTTATGTATGAAAGAAACGATTATAAATATCAAAATACAAACAAATATAATTGCTGATTAATGTTTTTTAAGTAACCGCTGAACCAGTTTTATTTTTTGCATGTGCCATCTTTTGATTAACATATATGTGAGATGTGAGATTTTTAATTATTGGTGAAAAAAAAGTCTGACTTTTATATTGGCTAAACACATTTTATTGAATGACTTTTAAAAGCAATTTGAAATAAAGTCCTTTGATCGTAATGTGTAATTACGCCTTCATTTATCAAAAAAGTACTGGCCCTGATTTCACGAAAATACTTAAGTAATTGCTCAGCTTAGTACGTTATTTGAAAGTCTATTTGTTACTAGAATTAAGGATATTATTTGTTATTAACGATAGTCTATGTCTTAATGAAATTAACATGCTGAAAGAATAAAATGATGTATAATACTAAATGCAATTCAGATAGCGAAACATCCATTTGAGTACAACTCAAGAATTTAAAAAAAATTACTTAATTTAAATAAAATACTTGCTATAAAACAACATTTCCAGCACAAGTACTGACAAGTGTATATAATTGTAATAAATGGGTAAATACAATTTTGACAAACTTGAATTCTATAAAGGAATAAAAATGTAAGGAGTTATGAAGTGTTGAAATAAGTTGAGAATGTTGCTGAGTAATTACATAATCATTTCCGTATAATCGGGGCCTGAACTCTAGTTTCATTTTAAAATGAATGAAGAAGGTTCTCTGTATGTAAGTGACTGTTATGCATTGTAGGGTATTTTGTTATATTGAAAACTAATGGGAATAGTCGAGCGTTCTATGCCGTGCGAACATTTTCGCATGTAAGAGATTTGACTTGGTAAAATAAGAGCTACTTGTAATTGTGTGTCTGGGACTTTGAACTGAAAAGCTAATATTACAGTAACTTGCACATCTTTTAAATTCATTTAACGGTTGGATTATAAGGCACCTTTTGTCAGATAACGGAACATTTATTTTCAAATCAATGTAAAATATTTACACGCGACCACTGGTGTAATTTCAGACTACATATACTGCCTTGCTGTCGAACCGTAGAAATGCTTTGACAAACCAAACCAAAATCAGAGGCAAAACTTCTTTATACACATAGAGTTGACCTGCCAAAGCATCAGGCAGATCAAACATACGAAATAGATGATATATCTTTGAGGTATAATTGTGATTCTCACAGGTTCCGGATGTTATGAACACCGAATGTAACATAATGAACTATAAACAAAAAAAACTCCCAAATTCATTTTTAGCTTAATATTATTTTCTAAAACTTTGCATACGAGTCAAATATCATAAATTCTATCATATTTATGTGTATTTAATACAATTAAGTAGATACAACGCCTGTATTAAGTAGATTCCGGTAATCGAAAACTGATTCGGTTAGATTCCGGTAATGAAGTCGATTCCGGTATTCATTGTAACCCAATTTCAGATGAATATCAAGTGGTAGAGTCTTTTTCGATAAAGTTCCAAGTAAGACACTCAGGCAAAATATAACAATCTTTTATTTCAGTTAAGTAACAGTTCAATTTTTCACTTAGAATATCACATAGATTTACACAAAGTCCAGATATGTTTTACAGTCACAAAGAATTAGAGATGTCTAGTAAAATTTCACTAAGAACACAGAGTTTAAAACACAGTAAGTAAAGTAATTTAAGTATTTCGGAATGTCTGAATTCATAAAATGCTGGGGTTTATATACCAATATTCCTATGAGATTACATCTATCTCATAGGAAGTTATCAACACATTTAACAATGAAAATTTAACAATAAATCAAACAATATAAAAAATTTAACTCCAAAGTGATGGCATGTCAACCTTGATAAGCCTTGAGCTAGTTAAGTCATTGTTAGAGACTAGTGGTCAATCAATGATGTAAATACAAAAGGTTTTGATAATAAACAGGAACAATCAAACTATTTCCTTAAGCAGAATAATAAAAAGTGGCACATGTAGCTCAGAGCTACTTAACAATTTTTAACAAAGAGTTTTGAAATTTAGTAAAAAGCATATGTTTGAAAAGATGAATTTTCTTTAAATACAGAATAAAATTGCATAATTATTTAACGTAAATCAAGCTTGTTATTTTAAACAATTTACTGCAAAATTTACAGCATAATAAATGCAAACATTGTCATTAAAATCGCGCAAGTATTTCATGAAAAACTGTCGAAAATTCGAGCGCTGACCCAGTGACAGCTCACCAAAGGGAATAACTGCCAATAAAACAGCAATTAGGACACACATAAGTTTCAGAGGTGAATTTTTAGATTCATTTAGAGGGAATATTTTTTAAAGCAGAAAAAAATACAAAATAGTAAACAAGCATCACAGGATCTTAACATCAACATGATCAATATGTACCTGGCCTACAGTCCTGGCCCGTAGGGATACTTTTGGAATATTACAATTTAGCTGCTTTTCTCATAGATGTACCATGCATCAATTGGTCAGTGCAGAAGCAGTGACCGGGGAAGGATTTTTTTCTATGTGACAAATATCACGAATGTGTGAAAAGTTGTGACATTTGAAATTTTTATGTGACATTTAAGAAAATGTATGTGACACTAAGAGTAAGACAATTTACAAGCCATATATTAATAAATGTGCAAGACCCTTTGTTTAAAATATGGCCCTGGCTGTATGAAAGTGAGGGTGCCTTTTCTTCTTCTTCTTCTTCTTCTTCTTCCAAGTTACTGGACACCTTCAACTGGTTGAAGATTTATTGCCAGGGTGCGCAAGAAGAGGGAAAATAGAAATAAAATTGAGAATATTAACAGAGAAGGATAAAAACAAGAGGAAGTTAGATAAAGTGTTTGGAACTGTTGAGCTCTGAAAGAGTCAACTGACCCAGCTGACATATCTGCAGGCAGCTTATTCCAATCTCCAATGGTGCGAGGGAAGAAGGATTGCTGTTGGTATTGGGTTCTGCAGAATGAATTGCAGAACTTACTAGAAGAATTTTATTCCGTTTTCATTGTTTGAATTTAAGACGACTTTTGGTGTTGGTGTTGATGGCAACTTTATTGTTCTGTAAAACATGTGTGACCACTTTGCACCCAGATACAAAAGCATTGTGCTTTCCAGAGTCCACAAACGTTTTACAGAACAAGGCATCCATATTTTAGATGCGTACTGCCAGGGTGCCATTTTTTAATGACCAAGTGTATCAATCACTTCACGTGAGCTTGTAAATTGTCTTACTCTTATGTTTCCTTCTTCAGTAAAACTTAGTTATAGGATTTCTAATTCCGTGGAGGAATGATTACTACCGGCATACTGACATTCATCTCGTTCTGTTTTGATATTCCAGCTAAAAGTCTTAGTCATATCTATTTTGTCATACAATGATAGGCTCAATTCATTAATATTGGCTAATTGAGGTTTTTATTGATGTTGCACTTGTACCCATGATTGTTGAGTGATACTCAATCTGTCTTTTATGAAAGATTCTCGGAGATTTGGCCTAAGTGCAATATTGGTCATAGTTTCGCTTTGGAAACATTTCACTGTAGGGTAGTCCACTTTTATAGGGCTTATATTAGACTATGTCAAACAAGTTTTCGCTTAAATTGGACACTGATAAATATAAAAGCAACTTTTGTATTTATGTTTATATTCTATAGATATAGAAAATGAGCTACTAGATGAATACAAACCCTGTTTATACTCAAAATAAAACATTTCGATTTTTTTTTATGTTATGACACAGGGGCATTTGATGGATTTTTATGTGACATTGTTTAAGCAAGGCTTTTAACGTAATAATAACTCTACTGTCATTATAATGACGATCTTTTGTATGGCGGTCGGGCGGGAGCGGGCGTGAAATATGGGACTTTTTTAATGTGAGAGTGCGGCAGACGCAAAATAAAAATGGTTTCGCTTTGAACAGTGAATACCAATTTTAGTTACCGTATTCACCAATTACTGAAAAGCTAATAAAAGCTTGGTGTTAGAGTAGCGTTAGCAAGGCTTAGACTTGCCGCTTGGGCCATTTGCATTTGGGGTCACTAGGTGTCAATGGTCTTATTTAGGTCACTGTTAGTCTAAAAATAGGAAATTGGAACGGCATTCATCCACTTATTTACTAGCTGAGCTAGCAGTTGTCCAATATTACAATGAAACTTGAGTGTGTAGGTAGTTGTTGGTGACATTGAGAAAGCTTGGGATTTGGCCGCATTAGGGGTCACTTGGCTTCAAGGTCAAGGGCTACTGTTACTAAAAATGATGAAAAATGGTTTATTTATTCCATATTTAACTTGAGTTAGGAGCCTGACCAATTGTAATGAATACTTTTTTTGTAGGTAGCTGGCGTTTGAGAGGAATTTTTGGCTTTTTTAAAACACTTATGACCCATGGCGGTCACTAGGGTCAAGGTCACTGTTACTAAAAATAGATTTGTTATTTAATTTTAGGTTTTGATTGACCAATTTTAAAGAAATTGTAAAATAGTTTTTTTTGGGGTGCATTTAGGTCACTAGGGTCAAGGTCAAGTGTTACTAAAAATAAAAATAGATTTCGCTTATTTATCTTTAGTTTTTAGATTGTTTTAAGCCCAAAAATTTGTAGAGACTTTTTTGGGTTCAAGGGTCACTTGTGCTCAAGGTCACTGTTACTAAAAATGAAGATTTTTATTTAATTTGAGTTAGGAGGGACCAATTTTAATTAAATTTGGGTTTTGGGTTTCTTCGTTGGACTTGGGTCATTAGGTCACTAGGGTCAAGGTCACTGTTACTAAAAATAGATTTTTATTTAATTTTAGGTTTTTTAATTGTTTTAAAGCAAAAAAAATTTTTTTCGGGGTCAAGGTCACTAGGTCATGGCTCAAGGTCACTGTTACTAAAAATAGATTATTATTTATTTTTAGTTTTTTGATTGTTTTAAGCAAAAAAATTTTTTTGGTCAAGGTCACTTGGTCAAGGTCTTACTAGATTTCAAGGTCAAGGTCACTAGGGTCAAGGTCACTGTTACTAAAAATAGATTTTTATTTAATTTTTAGTTTTTTAGATTGTTTTAAGCAAAAAAAACAAATGCTGTTACTGAAAATAGATTTTTATTTATTTTAAGTTTTTAGATTGTTTTACGCAAAAAAAATTTTTTTGGGTCAAGGTCACTTGGCTCAAGGTCACTGTTACTAAAATAGATTATTATTTATTTTTAGTATTTTGATTGTTTTAAGCAAAACAAAAATTTTCGCGGTCAAGGTCACTAGGGTCAAGGTCAAGGCTAGGGTCAAGGTCACTGTTAGTAAAAATAGATTTTTATTTATTTTTAGTTTTTAGATTGTTTTAAGCAAAAACAAATGCGGGGTCAAGGTCACTAGGGTCAAGGTCACTGTTACTAAAAATGTAAAAAAAAATTTAGTTTTTAAAATTGAAGCGAAAAAAAATTTGGGCACAAGGGTCAAGGTCAAGGGCACTGTAACTAAGATAGGGAGGAGTCAAGATGACTGTTTTTTTTTTAATTCTACAATTTCTACAGGCGCTGTTTAAACCTGCTTTGGCGGCATTGCCGTGTCTTCTTGTTATATTTATTGAAGTACAAAATGTAGATTATAACAATTTCTAGAAAATACTATGTAATTTTTATCCAATGTAAATGGTAGAACTTTGTGTGTCTCTTTATCATTAGCACACATTGCCACCATGCAGGGTTCCCTCTGGGAATTTTAATTTGCACCAACAAATTCGCCAATCAGAAAAAGTTTGTGCCAATGGCTCCAAGGTTGGAGCCATTAGTCTTCAAAGCCTACAGAACACCCTGAAAGAGAGGGGTCATACCACTTTTAGTTAAGATTTAAATGTAAACATGATAGCAACTCTGTTTATAGATCCTAAATTAAAAATTTATTTCAAACTATTTTGTAAATTTTCAAGGGTCAAGGGTCACATTTTCATAGAAGTCAACATTTTGCAACTAATTGTGCACATAGGGAAATTTAGATCTATATGAATAAGTATTTTTTTAAAATTTGTTACAAATAAATTCTAAATCTATTTATTTGAATCTTAAAGAAAACAATTGGAATATGCATTATTTTACAAAGGCCCAATTCAAAAATACACTATCTGTTCTTATTGTGCATAATTTTACACTGGATGTCATTGAAAAATTATTTTTAAGACTTTTTTAATGAAAATCTTTGCCATAAACATCGTTAAGACATGGAAATAAGAAACAATTTATAAGACAATGTATATTTTACGTTTCAACGTTGTCTGGGCCGAAAAATAAGACTATCTTAATGCTAGGTCCCTGTTTGCACTGCGGTTGTCAGGTGCTTGTTTTCACCTCGCCAATATGGCGGATAATTGGTAACTACGGAAGTGATATCACGCCGACCTGATCAATTTCCCTTTACACTGAATACCAACAGTATATATTCTATGCCGTACTGTACCAAACTGAATTTTGGTTACTTTAATGTCACTTCACAGCAAACGCACTGCAAATCAAAGCATCTTATTAATCCGGTTAAATTGATTACTATTTTTTCTGACATAGGAAAGGTTTACCCCTACCAAGAACCATGTCCGTTTTTATGTAGAGGTAAACAGGTGAAAGGTCAAGTCAATGTTGCACTGACCTTCAGCAGAAAAAATTTGTCTGATCAATATCTAGAGAATGCATTGGCTTAGTAGTGCTCAAACTTTGTACATGTAGGTGGATTTGTCATGTTAAATTTGCCTGGACTCAACTTTTTTGCCTCAGGGACTTATTGAAATTTCAAGAATTTATCAATTTGTTGAAAATGCTGAAATTCTTATGTTTTTGCAAGTGAGAATAAGAATATCAAATTTCAACTAATTGTATTAGTTTAATTATACCATGCAGAACACATATTAATTTAAATAATTTTTACAATGCAATCATTGAATTTTCTTTCATGCATTCTGTCAACAATGTTACACTGTTACACTCAAATCCCAGTTAAAATAATATTTCCAAAACAAGATTGGGGTCAGTGTTCCAGTGCAGCAGAGTACTTAAAATGAATTAGTAATCAGTGTGCAGGATACTCGCAAAGTCAAGGGAAATTTCACTAAATATGTATCATGTATATTGACCTAGAAATGTGACATATATGAATAAGAGCAAAATGTACACAAAAACCTTAAAGTTTAATTTAAAAAGTGGTCTTTGAAAAATGACAGCTTAATTGCTTGATTGCATGAATTTGTGTTATTATTGTGACTTTTGCTCCTAAACTTATTTTAGTAGTTTGAGGTTCTTATGAGGTCCCATAAACCTTAAATATCTTGAAAAGTAATATGCCAGTTTATGTTAATTTTCTAAAAACTTCTAAAATTACCTTACACATGCACCTCCCTAAAAAAATTAGAATTTTCCATCAATAAAAATATGTAAATATACAATGTACCCACATCAATAGAAGGGAGAATTTATATTATGGGAACACCTGTGGTGGCTGGGGAGGGGGCTTTCGACGTGGGGCAGTCCAGGTCATGACCGAACAGCATATGTGTGCAGGCTGATCATGATTTACACTTGACAGAAAAAGGCAAAGGCATTGCCACAAGCAGGGTAAAGGTTGTCATACAAAGACTAGAGATGTTTAGTTTTCTACTATTCATCATTACTATCATGACTATAGTACACAATGTAACTGCAAAGTTTGCGCTAGGATTAACTTAACCATTATGTACACAATCGAAGTGACAAAGTTTGTATTGGACTTGAAAAGATTTTGAACTTTGCCCTTGTACTTGGCATTGGTAGAAGGACATTGCGGTTTTATTGGAAGCTTGTACATGTTGTATTTATTGTACATGTACATACATGTATGAAATGTTATATACAATTGTTTATTATTTAATTTATACTTTGACCAATACACATTCAAATGTACCAGGTGAAAAGGGACAATTTCTGAAATTTACATGATATTTGGCTTCTTATTATTGATTAATGCAACAGATGTGAGATACTTTCTCGACTGTGGGTAATATGACATATCCCACAAGTACGTATGTAAGTCAAGAATGTCATGGCCCTGGATGCATAGTTGAAATCAGTCTTGTAGAAAGAAACACAGTGTCTTCTTTTGTGATTCATACAGGCAATTAAATTATAAATGAGTTAAACATTTCAGTACATGTACCTGCATTTATTCATAATAACATATTGATGGTGTGTTGCATGTACTATGAGCAATACCCATATCTGTAGCTCAGGTCTTCAAGGTCATAGTCACTCTTTTAGCTGTTTAGTTTTCTAAGTATGGTAAACTTTCACTTATTCTTAAAACAAATATCTGTTTAAGTCATTCCATTGTTATTTTGGCTACTTCACATGGTGTCCATGAAAGTCTAGTGTTGCATTTAGATGTCAGTTTCCAGTTGATAGTGTACTGAAGTAATGTTGAAGTGACATTACCATTCAAAGTGACCAGTCACCATGATAATTTTTAGAAAGACATTTATCTCTGATTTGTACTCCTAGAATGATGAAGATTGCAATAGTTATAAGCATCATAAATGAATCTGTGTAACAGTTTTCATTTCCATTGAATGTAGAGGAAAATGTAAAAAAAAAATTGTTGACTCTCCTCGTAAAAAATTGATGTCCACCTTTTAGATATATTCTAATATATTATCTGTCAGTAAGAAATTGCCATTTTAAAGGGTTATATATAACTTTATGTGGTATTGTGGCTGCAAGAAAAGATAAATACATTTTATCATTATATTGTGGGCTTATGAGTCTAGAAACTTGATCAGTTTCATGCCTTAATAATATAAATAGAATTTCTTTAAACAATAACTGTAAGAATGAAGATGTCAGACCTAGTCATTAGTCCTGTGGTGTGTATGCTAGATATAAGTGATATGTTCACATCATGTGCTCTTTATGAGGTTTGCGTCTGACGAGAGTAAAGACAATTTTTGGTGAGACAGCTCACAGTGCCTTGACACATTTGATACAATGGCCGTTCAATGTCAATATGTGTGAGTGTCCGTGCGTTTGTCTGTCTGAATGAGCTTGTATGTGCTGTAACTTCCTTGAATGATTTTGCACATAGCGGAATGGTGTGTGGTGCACAAAAGACCTAGAACTGTAGCTCAAAGGTCATGGTCACACTTAGACATTAAAAGTAAAAAAGAGGCACTTGAGATCTTGTGTGGGCAATACTGTGACTTCCTTGTGTATCAAAAGATTTTGAATTGATTTGGGACACTTGATCACCACAATGAGACAACATGTCACATGCAAGATCCTATTCCCGTTACAGTGGACAGGCTGGACATGTTGCCCGATAGGTACAAATGTGATAAAAAATAATTCTAGTCTTAAAAAGATAGAAATTGGCAAAATCAGGGTATATTAATGTTCTTGCCAAAATAGACATTACAGATTAAATAATATTTTATTATTTCTGCAATTGAATTTGTTGACTTTTGAGTATTGGGTTGAGATTTCAGGTTTTGTGGGATTTTGCAGAACTTTGTACCAACTGAACATAAAACAAAATGTACATGTATATGTCTTGTTTCCAGAGTGTCAACCAGTACTGGAACACGACAGATCCAGACTTCTCCGATTGTTTCCAGAAGACAGTGTTGCTATGGACACCATGTGCCTTCTTGCTTCTCCTGGCCCCTTTCAGAATCATCATCTTACACAAAAGTGACCACAAGCACATCATACCGTGGTCATGGCGCAGCCGATCCAAACTGGTAAGAATTTGTCTACCCTTACCTGACATTTAAGACCAAGTTTTTGGTAAAAGGAAATTATGCATTTACAGCAACTGAACAATATTCATACCCCCAAAACGAAGTTTAGGGGGGTATATAGGAGTCACCCATTGGTTGGTCGGGCGGTCACTCGGGCGGTCTGTTGCATTTTCCTTGTCCAGAGTATAACTTGAAAACTACTAGTTGGAATTCAGTACAACTTCATACAATGGTCAAGAACTTTAAGAGGAAGTGCAGTGCACAAGAATTATAACCCCATCTTGACTAATTACAGAGTTATTGCCCTTTGTTAGTTTTCCTTGTCCAGAGCATAACTTGAAAACTACTGGTTGGAATTCAATACAACTTCATACAATGGTCAAGCACATTGAGAGGGAGTGCAGTGCACAAGAACCATAACTCCCATCTTGACTAATTACAGAGTTATTGCCCTTTGTTACTTTTCCTTGTCCAGAGCATAACTTGAAAACTACTGATTGGAATTCAAAACAATTTCATACAATGATCAAGCACAATGAGAGGAAGTGCAGTGTAAAAGAACCATAACTCTATCTTGAGTATTTACAGAGTTATTGCCCTTTGTTACTTTTCCTTGTCCAGAGCATAACTTGAAAACTACTAGTTGGAATTCAATACAACCTCATACAATGGTCATTTCAAGTACTTTGAGAGGAAGTGCAGTGCATAGGAACCATAACTCTATCTTGACTAATTACAGAGTTATTGCCCTTTGTTACTTTTCATTGTCCAGAGCATAATTTGAGAACTACCAGTTGGAATTCAGTACAACTTCATACAATGGTCAAGCCCAATGAGAGGAAGTGCAGTGCACAGGAGCCATAACTCCATCTTGACTAATTACAGAGTTATTGCCCTTTGTTACTTTCCTTGTCTGGAAGATGGTTGGAATTGCCACCCAAATGATCAAGCCAAGAGGAAGTGCAGTGTACAAGAACCAACCACCACTTGAGTGCCCCCCCCCCTTTCCATTGCCCCTTGTCCAAACCACCCTACCCCGGCACAATACTGCTTCCCCCCCAATCACCATACAATGGTCAACAAGTACTTTGAGAGGAGTGGTGAGACACCACTTGACCATTACAGAGTTATCCCCCCTCCCCTTGTATTTTTCCTTTCCCATTGGAATTTAAACAACTTCATACAATGGTCAAACACAATGAGAGAAAATGGAGGGAAAAAAAACCCCCCCCCCCCCTTAACTCAGATTTTCCCTTGTTACTTTCCCCTTTTCTGAGAAATTTAAAAAAACACCTCTTTTAAATCCCGATCAACTCAGCCAATGAGAGGAAGTGCAATGAAAAAAAAAATAACTCTCTCTCTTACCATCTCAGAGTTATTCATTTCTCTGTCCACATCAAACTTTTTTTTTTTTTCCCCCCCCCCCCCCCAACCACCCCCCCCCCCCCCCCCCCCCTCACCCTCTACTTGTTATTGCCAAGAACAATATCTCTTTTTAGTTTGTTTGCAAGGTATTCTGTTACTACAAACTTCCTCAGTTTATAAAGCAGTCTTTCGGGGGTATTAATCACATTTAGTAATAGCTCTAGTTTGTTTTTTTTCTTGGTGAAAGTTTTACTAATTTTTGCTACAATTTCCCCATATCAATTGCCCAAAAAAACTGATACATGAAATTGGTTTTTTGTTATATTTCGAAAAGTTCAAAAATGGGTCTAAATGTAGCAATTTCCATACTAGTACTAGGTGAGTCTTTGGTTTGTTTTTACAGTCATACATGTAGGTTTTGCTTGTAACCCCAAGACTGAGATTGCATGTACAAATGAACAAAAATGCATTCTTCATCTGGAGTATGATTATAATTCTATTACTGTTCAATATTAAATGTGTTTATGCTTTGCACATTGCAAAGATTTTTGTTCATTACTCCAAACCAATTATCTTGAATTCAAAATAATGACAGTAAGTTTGAGAATACAAAGGTCAGTGGTTTGTATTCCTTTTACCTCATGGCAATGTTTTGTAAACATGATTCAAATGTTTACATATTAAAGGTTAAACAGGACATAGTTGAAATATATTGCTTTACAGCTTTTGTGAGCATTCCAATCTGCCACTATGGTAGAGTTGGGTTAGAGTCTCTGATTTTAAATTGTAATATACTAATTGATTGAGGGTTTGAGCTCTGCTTCTGACTATGTCTCTTTATGTGAGACAGTTGGGAGTTTCTCATGGAGGATATATAGTTTCTAGTACTGATGCTTCACAGGAGCAGTGGTAAGGTAGACTGTCTGCCTGTAAAACTGACTGAAATACTGTTGATATGGGCAATAAAACCTGACAAACAAACCTGAGTGTTCCATTCTTAGGGCTCTGTGATCAGATGTCCATTGTCTGATGTCGGTTCACATACATGTATATTGAATACTGGCACCTTGTTCAGGCTGTCGTTTTCACTCATCATGTCTAGAAAAATTGGTTAGCATGTTTGACTTGATGATATCTGGGTCTAGTTTGAAATTTATGTGAATGGGGTAAAAAATGGCACCAGGCCAAACCAAATTAATAAGACCTTAACAAAAATTAAGAGTATGTTGCCATTCTGTACCCAATCATCATGGAACTTAGTCTGAATGTTGTCTTTGAAGTCAATGTCAAATTTTACACTGGGTTGGAGAAAGTATAAACATATTAATTGCTCTAGAGGCAACATTCTTTACTGATTCATCATTTTGTGATAATATCAAGGTCAGACTGGTGTGAAACTTGGTCACACTTTGGTCAAACTTACTAGTTTGTTGCCATGTGAATTGTAAGCACCCTGAAGGCATTTTCTTGTACTAAATTATGCATGTTTACTTTAGGACCACTTATAAACATCTTAGGTAATACTGGATTACCTTCAAATGTACCTTCATTTTCACTTCATTTGATTTTCTCTGTGAAAGTTTCAAGAGGTGGCCAAGAAACAGGTTCACATTAATTGACGTTATTATAATTTGTATCAAGTCCTCATTATAGTTTTGTGATGATACAAAATTAATGTGTGTACAAAAAACAGCCTATAAACACTGTCATGTTTTCCTTTTTATCATGGTTACCTTTGCTGGCCATTTCTTTCCTTGGCCAAAGCTTTAGCTTGACTTTGTACATTCCCGTCAAGTTAAATAAGTAAAGTAAAAAAATAACTGCTGGACATCAGTTTTTGTGGTTCAAGTAAACTAGGGATTTGAGACCCAAATGTGTGTCAGTTTGCCGTTTGTTTAAAATTACAGATACGAAATCTTCAAAATCTTATTATGAAGAATGTTTAATTTTTCTGAAAGCCTGCGGCTGTCAATGATGAAAATGACTGTTGACAACAAAATTACCTTCCAGTAATATGTTTGTTCCTTATACAGGTGTTGGCATTTGTGATTGCCTTACTAGGGGCATTAGATATAGGATGTGGTATCTACGAGCATTTCAATGGTACAACCGTTCCTGCTGTAGACTTTCTCTCCCCTATTGTAGTTGTTCTAACAATGGTAAGTCTTTTTATGATATTTATAGAAGTAACACATTGTAACTTTGAGCAATATTAAGATAGCATACATGTAGCTTATTAATAAAATAACATTATAAGTACCCAACAGATCAAAGATCGTTTGGGACTATTGGTTGACTTTGTCTTTCCATCTCCGCACTTAGTGTCTGGGCTGTATCTTATATTTGTGTCAACCAATTTTCAAGTAACTTCACACAGTTGTTGTGCTTTAAACCTTAATGTAGGGTTATGTACAAGTGCAATGTATGTAACTTTATGCAATTGTTGTCCATACCACAAGGGTATGACACACAACTAAAATTTTGAAGACAAATAATTGCTGACACTGGTTCGAGAATTTATGAGCTGATTTATAATTCACTAAGAAGCAGTTTTGCTAAATTTTTGATGATGCGACCATTATCCAGTATACAATATCTGTTGAATAAGAACATGATAACTGTTTTACAACATGAATGTTTTAATTTTGCAGGTTGTGTATGTGCTTGTTGTGCATTTTGAAAGGAAGAACAGTGTAAGGTCATCTGGGTTCCTCTTCAACTTCTGGTTCCTGTTCTTCCTTGTTTCCATAATAACCTTCAGGTCAAAGATCAGGCTAGCTTATTTGAAGGTAGGATTTGTTTGTGATGTCTTGTTTAAAATGTGTTTGACAGTCCATTTGAAACATAAAAGATAACTGCAATGTCATGTGACAGGGGTCGATCTAGAGGGTGACATAGTAGAAGCTGAGGGAAAGGTGTGCTCAGGGATTAATTAATTAAACATTACTAAAACATTAATTATCATTTTCACTATTGTCTACTATTGAAATATAACTTTAAAAAATTAATTAATTAATTTATTATATGACATGTGTTAGCAAATAACGAAACTGTATGCTTGTGATATTAACAGTAAAAGTAGTAAAAAATATGCCCACATGTGCATTAAATGTCACTCTGAAATACTGTTAACTTCTGCCAACACCTGTTTACTTACAGGTACACTTTTATATCAAGTGCCCAGCAGGCAGATATGGTTGCCAAATGCTGGTGTTATTGTAGTAAATTGTTTTAAATAATTATGTAAATTTGGTAAAACTTTTGAAAAGAGGGAAATGTTCTGTAAAGCGTCCAATGTCATCTATGATACAAATGTAACAAGGGAACACTTGATGTCAGTTTCTGTACTCTGTAGATAAATGTTTGTATTTGAAAAGTCAAACTCTGTCTAAGTCAAACCTTGTTTATCTCAAATCAGTGACCTAGTATCACTGGTATTTAGAACAGTACATGTAGGGTAAAAATCTAGTACCTGTTACATTTTGGGAATTAGGGCAGTAGGCTAAAATTTAGTACAAGAAATTAACAGATTCTGTAGCTCTGTTGTTCTAGAAATTTAACAGTTGTACTAGAAATTAATTCTATGTACTGTAAAAAAAACCATCAGTTTATTACTGTACAATGTATATTTATTTGTAAACTAGTGCTACTTTGCAAAACTGTAATAATTTTGTATTACATGTACATCACTGTGTTGACTTTGAAATAATTTACATAACTCAAGAAACTCTGAATGTCTTGAGACTTCCTCCTGTTTTAAATTCTCTGTTTTGAGGAGTCATAGCTAGATAATTCTTGGAATTGAAAATATAGCTATTAAATACTGGTGTCTATAAATAACTTCCTGGTAGATATGCTTATACATGTAATACTATATAAAACAGGTTCTCAAAGTTTAGTTGCACATTAACTTGTAAAAGCTTAAATTCTGATGTAAGCAGACCGAAATATGTGGGAAACAACAATAACATAAATGTATTGAATTTCAGCTACGTTTGTACACTCCAGTATTAATGTTATAATGACTTTTTGTCCAAAGTTATTTGTCAGTGATATGCCTGATGCACAGAAGAATCTAGCTGTGAACTTTAAATAATTACATTAAAGGCATTGTCAGATGATACAATGTTTTGCTTTCATCAAATTGTTACAGGGTGAAGTTGAAGACTTGTTCCGGTTTGTGACCTTCTACATCTTCTTTGCCATAGTTTTAATACAGCTGGTGATTTCTGTGATTGTGGACAAACAACCTGTTGGCGCTATACCCCTTGAAGATGAGGTGACTAAATTAACTACTGTATACTTTATATAGGCTGTTTCAGCATTCACTGTTTTAGTTTGTAATTGTCTAATATGATTATGTCATTTCTAGCACATCTGGTAAGGCCCAGAGAAAAAATAATGTGGGTCTTGTAACATGCTGACAATGAACAATAGATAATACACAAGATAGTAAGGCTGGAAAGATATTTTATTTTTCAAAATTATTTAATTTAATATCAACTGAGCACTGTTTTTTTGCTGTTTTTGGGATAGCTGTTTATACTTGTAACTACCAAAACACAATTTATGGTAAGGGTCAAAGAATAAATGTAGGTAAGGTTACTAGAACCACATAATTAATTTGATATGGTATAAGTGCACATTGTTGTAAATGTTTCCAGTATTCATCAATTTGAAAATGCCTTTTTTTGAAACAGATGTTATGATGGTAAGGTGAACTGGCTGTCTGCACTTAACTGAAATAAATGTTTAAAATGGGAAACAAAGCTCAGAATTATTTGCAGTACAAAAGAAATTTCTGTAACACAGTAGTATTATAACATGAATGATTAGTACAATTCATGCCAGTTATTCCCATCATTAATTCTACTGTGAATAATATGTTCCTTTCAAGCGTGGCACATTTTACAGAATTCTGAAATAAAGTATTCCTTTGCAGGACTCCATGCAAAATTCTGTATGCATGTTTTGTAACACTGATGTTTTCTGTATTGTAGAACCCCTGTCCAGAGCCTCATGTCTCCTTCCTGTCACAGATCACATTCTGGTGGTTTTCAAGGTAAGCTTGTTGCCTATAGTCTGTTTCAGGAAATGAGATCATAGAAAATTTAAAAGATAAACATGAGGTCATATATATCAAGTAAGTTAGGATAACTTCACAGTTTTGCCGAGAAGAGTCCAAATATTGTGTTAAAACATGGTATATTTTAAGTAAAATTGTATTCTTACATAACTGCTTTACCTTTTTAGTGCTCAAGGTGAGCTTTTGTGATGTGATCTCCCGGTGTCAGACTTGAATTATGCATTGTATGTCATGAATAATTCGTAGGGGTGCAACGATATATTGCGATACAGCAAACCCATATTGCAATAAGTATTGCAATATATTGATGTAACAGAAATGCTTAGAAAATAGAATAAAACCAAATCACTACCATAAATACAGTGCCAAGAGTTGATCACAAACAATCCTGAAACTGCCTTCTAAAAGCTAACCCAACTTACTGGCGAGCCATATTATGTAACCAAAGATTGGCAAAGATGGTCAAACATGATCTTTGATCTTTTACTTCTTTTCCTGATTTGTTTACATGCATAGCAATATGTAAAGTGAGTAGTTCATTTAACTCTGAATATTGCGGTACGGTAATTTGTACTGCGGTACATATCGGCCCGGCTCTGTATTGCAATATACCGGTATAGCATTGCACCACTAACAGGTAGATTGTACAAGCAATAGAAACTGCAGTTTTCATGGAATCATCATAAAACTTGGTCAGAATGCTTGTCTTCATGAGCTTGGTAGGGACTGGAACTGGGTCACTTGGGTTAAAAACTAAGTCACCGGGTCAGATCATAGAAAAACTTTATGCAAGCAATAGAGACTGCATTTTAAATCTAATCATCATTAACATTGCACATTGATAAGTTAGATCTCAGGTTTGACTCCTATCCGGACCATGCTACACATGCTTCAGTCCTCACTGAAAATGGTATACAGGGATGAAGAACATCCCTGTGATCCAACAAGAATAAATCTGTTCGTAAGTAAACTAAGAAATGTGCAGTTGACTACCTACCTGTAACTGTCAGAATAAACCTCCCAAATATTGGCCTAAAATTTAGATCAGTGGAATAAAAGCTAGTTAATGCAGTCATATGACTGGAAGGGGACTGAACATTGGTGCACACTTCAAAGCCTGAAAAATAGAGTCTGTTACTGGATTCAGTCTTCCTTAGTTTTTGACTCGCAAGAACAGATTTATCAATGCATGTTTATATTGCAGCTTGGTGGTATTGGGCTACAAGAGAGCACTGGAGAAGACAGACTTATGGAACCTGAATCCCTCGGACAAATGTAAGAATGTCATGCCTAAGTTTGACAGGAACTGGCAGGCAGAACTGAACAAATGCCGAAGGTAAATGCGATTATCTTATAGTTCTTTCACCAATAATTTTGATTATATTTAGTTAATAGTCAGGATAGCTATTCAAATTTTTCAGTTGTTTTATTGATAAAAGGCTCACAGGGAGGTGAAGTGATGTAGGGGTAGAGTGCTAGACAGGTTAATCTGCATGAGTGGGTAAGTTGGTTACGAGTCTCCAACTTGAAATTACTGTAACCTCTCATTGATTGAGGGTCATGGGTTCCAGCCTTGTTAATTCATGGCAGAATTTATCTACAAATCTCTCCTGTGTCATGATTGCTAGTTAGATTTAGTTAAATATAAGTGACAAAAACTGAAGTCAGTGAGAAATCAAAACAAAACTCATTGGCACAAGCCAGTAAGAAGCAGTGTGAAACCTAAGTGTTTGATAGTAGTCTCTCTAGAATCTTTTTTTTTTTTTCAAACTTCAAAGAAAGTGTTATTATTTTTTGAATAATGTAGATTTATCAGACTTTTGCATTAGAATGAATTATTATTGCATATCAAGAATGCACGAAGAGGCTAGCAGAACTGCAGAAGTAAATCCAAAAGAGATTGAGTTGAAGGAGATAGGTAAAGATGAGGACACGCCAGATGTGAAAGTGATACAAGAGCAGTGCAGGAAGAAGAAGCCGCGTTTGTTCTGGGCTATGGTGAAGACATTCTGGTTCAAGAGTTTTATTGCTGCAGTATACAAGCTGATTTTTGATGTTCTACAGTTTGTCAGCCCACTCATTCTTAAGTAAGTAATTATGCTGTTCCTATGTAGAAAATAAGTCCCATGATCACTTTAAACTTACTCATGATATATTTTATAGAATAATGAATTTATTGTTAGTATGATCAAACTGTACTCTATCCACTCTTAAACAGTGTTGACAAGCGGCTTTATGTTGTATTTAATATGTGGTTTCTTAACAAGGAAAAGTGTTGTGAGAAAGCTTTCATTATTTTTTACAATATCATTGTTTATGTTCTTACTATTTATAGTAAGGTATGCAATAATATCAATATACAGCAGTATCTTTTTTATCGGGGAAAAAAATTAAACATCTCTTCGGCCTTGTCAACAACTTTCAACTGGGTGCACCAGTATCCATATATTGGCACACCCACGTTTAATAACTTCTTAAAGGTCCACTACTAAGCGAAAATTAAGTGACAGATATTTCAATGGCAAGTACACTATCTTATGCAAGACACTAAATAATGAAGATTGGCGTGTTATAACTTACAAAAAGTGTTTGGAACACAAAGAAAAGTATGTGTATTATGTTGAAATCTCAGTGAATCAACAAAATGACCACCCAGGTCTTTTTAACTTTCTTCATAATGCATAGAAAAATAATTGTACATGTACTGTGATTTATTTAGAATTTCTACATACCAACTTTAATTTTTTATCAAAAATAACTTATTTATGTGCTTTTTAAAATATATTTGAATTTTTGCGTTCCTTAGTATTGGACCTTTAATAATATGTACTACCTGTTTAAAAGAAACCTTAGGGAAGAATAGTGTTCAAATTCCCCTGTAATACACATTTCTTAGTTATATTAGTGCTACTAGTAATTGTAACATTCAGAGTGATCACAGGTTCAATGAAACAAACATAGAATTATTGACTGCTTACACATTACCTTCAGGATTAACCCTTACTCGACTGAAGTCCTGAAATGGAGTTTAATTGCACATTGAAACTTAACTGACTGAATAGCAAACAGTGCAGATTATGATCAGATTGACTGCATGGATATGTACAGGCTGATGTAAAAGCACGGAAAGCCATTTGTTGCCAGAAGTATTAAGTAAATATTCCTGTGAAATGTGTCTCAGAACTTACTGATTAGTGGTGTTGAGATTTTAGAAATGGCTGGAAAGTGCTTCTGAATACTTAGATTTAATCAAGAGCAGTATATCATTTCCGAGAAAACTTCAATAGAAATCAAGTTACGGTTGGTTTGTTTACTCCCAACTGTGTAGGTTTTCTTCATTTCATATATTTGTCCGTCTGTCCCGCTGGCAAATGTTTTCTTTCTATTTTATCATTCATAAATTTACCCAAAATTGTCTTAAGTAACAGATTTCATATAGAGAATATGTATGACTTAGAAATTCTGGCAACGGTAAGGATGTATGGAACTCAGGGGGTACTTGTTATTTGAGAAATTCAATTGTAGGTATCTGATAGAATATACAGCAGACAAGAACCAGGAAACATGGAAGGGGTATTGGTATTCTACTTTGATGTTAGCAGTGGTGCTCTTCCAGTCAGTGGTCTTACATCAGTACTTCCACAACTGTACGGTTGTGGGTATGAGACTGCGGACGGCAATCATCGGAGCCGTGTATGAGAAGGTGAGCATGTTCCCCCCGAGTATGATTGAATTCTGACCCTCTTAAATTTCTTAAATTGACATTTGGACAGTACCATTAATTGTTAAAAGTTGTACTCTGTGAACATCTACTGGCTAGTTAGCCAACAGAGCAGGTCTTGGCAAAACAGTATGGACATGCAGGCTGATCATGATCTGCACTGGTTGCAAATGGCAAGATCACATTATGTCAGCAATTGGAAGAAATGGATTTAGTTTCATCTATATAATATATGAATGTTTTTTATCTCAATTTACCTAAAAGTGTTGATGTGATAGAGACACTGTCAAGTCCACATGCTCTGGAAAAGCTCATTTTAAGAATGTTGAGTAGTTGAAATGTAGTTGATTTATGTAGTTTAAGTTTGTATACTATTATGTAGTAGATGTATTGATCCATAAGACTTGGTGTTCAAATAGAACTTAGATACCAAGAAACAGGATAAGTGGTACGGGCCATCATGGACCTATATTGCTTACCTGAGTATAGTTGCACATAGTTTGCAAAACTGCACAAATAGTCCAAATTTCGTCTGTCTGTTTTGAAAAACAAAAACTAAAGGTCAAAGGTCAAGGTCAACAAAGGACATAGTTGAAATCTTCATTCAAAGTTGTACTTATGGTTAAAGTTTCATGCCAGGAACATCCCTGCTAAGTTTAATCACCAGTGGCCAAGCGGTTTTAGTGTAGATGCTGTTTGAAGCAATTGTGAATGGACAAAGGACATCCAACAATCCTATAAGCTCACGTGAGCTCTATGTCATTGTATGCACTGTATCATTTGTTTATTAGCTCTTCTGATTTTTTGAAGAAAAAAAAAAAGATTTCTAAAATGGACTCTTTCTGGACACTACCATTGATTGTTCAAAGGGTTTCTCAGTGGAATTTTGCTGACTGAATAGCAAACAGTGCAGATCATGATCAAACTCAATGGAAGTGCAAGTTGATCATGATCTACACTAGTCATTCAGGTAGAATCACTTACTGCCAGCAGAGTAAATAGTTAAGTACTATAAAAAAAGACATGTAAGAATCCTGGTACATTGTCAAAGAGAGTAACTTTTACTCACTAAGTTATTGATTTCAGAGCAAATAGCTGTTTTTGTTGCTGCTATTTTCAGTATGATTTTAGAATTGGTTCTAAGACATATTATATATTGTGTTTGTTGATGACTATTTTTACAGATGTTGAAATTGTCAAATTCTGCAAGGAAGAACTCTACTGTTGGGGAAATAGTGAACCTTATGTCTGTCGATGCCCAGAGGTTTAATGACATGATGACCTACATTAACATGATTTGGTCAGGTCCAGTACAGATCACCATTTCTATCTACTTCCTGTGGGTGACCCTGGGGCCGTCCATCCTTGCGGGGCTTGCTGTGATGATTGTACTCATACCTGTGAATGCTGTGATTGCAAACAAAGTGAAACAGTTCCAGGTGCAGCAGATGAATCTGAAAGATAAGAGAATTAAGATGATGAATGAAATACTGAATGGAATCAAGGTAAAATGTTTGTTTTACGAGTAATTTATGGTAATTGTAATTTTACCATTAAAAAAAGAAGTATAAGTAACCATTCAGTTCTGATAGAGAAGGGGAGTGGTAAACAGATTCTTTTATAGTAATTGTGTATTATGCTGTTTGATAAAGTTTTCTTAACCACTGATATTGTGCTGTTGTTTTTTAATCTCTCTGGAACAACTAAGCGGTAGGTTTGGGTTCTGCACTTTGACCATAAACAGAAATGTTCTCCACTTAGACCATGAACAGAAACTTTAAAATTCTGTAAAGACAGTTGAATGTCAAGGTCAAATACAAAGATTATATTTCCATGTTAGCTACATATCTGTTAGATCCTGAAGTTATATTGTTAAAGTTTCAATTGTTCATTTCCCTAGGAAGATAAGTCACACCCACACTATGTACATATCTAGTTTGATCATTTATGAAGATAACTAATTCCAGCCATGATTTCTTCCTCCTTTTTATACAGATAAAATTTATGAAAGTACAGATTTAAAATTTCCTATCACAGTGTGTAGCTACATATTTACAAGTTACAAAATAAATATAAAAAAAGATTTACATTGACAGCTAAATTTCTGTATCTTGATAAAATGTTGTTTTTTGCTCCAGGTACTGAAATTGTACGCATGGGAAGACTCTTTTGAGCAGAAGGTCCTAGAGATCCGAAACAAGGAGCTGGCAGTGCTAAAGAAGATGTCCTATTTGAATGCATGTACAACGTTTACCTGGACTGTAGCACCAGTGGCAGTAAGTCACCTTAGCAGACATCATAAGTTGTGTAAGAAGTAACAATAAGAAAAAAGTGAAGGTAATCTGAAGTCAGATTGAAGTCAGGTGCAGATGTGCTAAAAATGCTGAGGTCTCATAGGAATTAACATGACGCCGATGATGCCTCTTTGACGATGTGGGCATATTTATAACAAAAGAATCCATTCAGATCTTTTCCATGTGCATTTATTTGTTGTAGGTTAAGTTGAGTTTTGATTGGTGTTGAAGTCACTTGATTGACACCTGGCGTTATGTTAATTTCTGGTCTGATACACTCATAATGAATTGTGTGGTGTGACTGTTGGAAATAAGTATTGAAAATACTGAGGAAAAGTACTGAGGTATTGTAGGAATAACTGGTCAAATACACTTGTAAGAAGTGGCGTAACTGTAAGAATTTAGTATTAAAAACTAAAACTGAACTGAAGAAAAAAAAATTGAATGCATTTGACTGTGTGTCTTTTGTTCCTTGTATTGGGTTTTCCTGTGTGATACAGATCATAATGTAATGTTGAGAACAGGAGGCCAAGCCAGTTTATTCAAAGTTAGTATCTGGTGAATATTGATAGTGCAACAGATTAGTTTGCCTTCATGTGTGCAGTACTTCAGATTGCATTTAATTTGTGAGATTTTATTCTTGAAGAAGTTGTCACCTGAAAGAATTAGCAAACTTTTGAAGACAAATCATACCAGATGACTCAAGATACCAGTTTTCTAATTTTTTTAGCCCATTAATAATTCATACACTATAAATTTGCAATATTTTGCTGATGTAATTATTATACCCAGTACATGGTCATATTTTTGAAGACAAATCATACCAGATGACTCAAGATACCAGTTTTCTAATTTTTTTAGCCCATTAATAATTCATACACTATAAATTTGCAATATTTTGCTGATGTAATTATTATACCCAGTACATGGTCATATTTTCTTTTGAAGACAAATCATACCAGATGACTCAAGATACCAGTTTTCTAATTTTTTTAGCCCATTAATAATTCATACACTATAAATTTGCAATATTTTGCTGATGTAATTATTATACCCAGTACATGGTCATATTTTTGGTTTTTAGGTGTGTTTGTTGACGTTTGCTGTATATGTACTAGTTGATGAGAAAAACGTGCTGGATGCAGAAAAAGCCTTTGTATCCCTGTCACTGTTTAACATACTGAGGTTCCCACTGTCCATGTTACCCATGGTTATATCAAACATTGTACAGGTAAGTGTTGGGGGTTGGCCTGTATTTTCATGACAGTGGACTGCTTCTATGTGTTGGCTGCAACCCTTTAAAAAGCCTATTTAGGGCTAATGTTACTTGTTGTACTCTTGCAGACGGAAAATAAATCTTATCTTATCTTTATTTGTGCAAATTTAGAAATAAAAATGACTAAAGTTTACTCTGATCATGCAAAAGGCTGTTGTGTTTGTCCCAGTATGTTGTTTGTGTGCTTATATGAGACCCAGAGTAGTAAAGTGTTAAAATTGTGTTTATTTACTTAACATGACTGTGTTGAGCAGTTTAAATAGTTTATTGAGTAGCGAGGACTAAAATGTTAGTTTTGTTTAGCTGTCTGAATACCTCTGTGTCAGTGTGATTAGATATACAAATGTAGCTTCACTAAGAAGGAGAGAAGTGTTGCACACAACTGAGGGGAAATTAGGCAAAATTTAATATTGATATAATGGAAACATGACTTGTATTATAACTTTTGACTCTAAATAATCTTTAATGTAGGTACGAGTATCGCTAACACGTCTGCGGAATTTTCTGGGGAATGATGAATTGGATCCAGATGCTGTTCAACATGAACCAGATGCAAGTATGTATTTCATGTTGTATTTAATATAATTATTACTATGCTGAGCTGATTACTTTGTGAACTTTTATAGTTGTATATTTTTCCAGCTCATTTCTATAATGGTAATTTCTACTACTAATAAAGGACTATTTATACCCCATCAAACAAGGTTTAGTATGGATGGATATATAAATAAAATAGAAGTTAGTCTGTCATATTGTGTAATACTGTCACATCATTGTGTCACACTTTTTCTTGGCCTGTCACATATTTGCTGTAGCATCTGCTTAGCTCTTATCACTCTAGGTAGGAGTGAGCTATTCTTACCAAATTTTGTACACGTTTAACTCATATAGGGAGGAAGGCTTCATATACGGTATATTTAGGGTAACCAAGGCAAAGGTCAAGATAACATTGAAAATAGAAAAATGTTTTCTTACATTGAATCCAGGTGGTAATGAGCTACTGGGACTAAACCTGGTACATAGCTAGCTAATTTTGGGACAAAAGTTGGAAATGCATTTGGAAAATAGAAGAAATTTTTTATCCTTAATAAATTGACATACGAGTGAAGTAGAGTTACCAAACATTGTAGATGCAGTTATTAAAAGGTTATGGTTGCATTTGGATTTTATAGTTAAAAGCACAGTCACTGTGTTGATAGAGGGTATGAATCTCTTTCAGTGATAGCTGAAGTTCCAGGAAATCTATAGCTAGCAGATTTGTGTAAATTGTGATGTTTAGATGTAGGAGTTTATTTACTTATGTGCAGTGAACAGACAGTTAAGCAATTATGATATTGAGAATGAAGAAATAAAATTGCTGTAATTATTGTTTTAATTTACAACTTCACTTGTATATTATATATGTACTTATATATGGCTTCAAATGTTTCATATCAGGGTACTTAACTGTATATGCAGAATTTGCAAAGTGTTTGAAATACCTTTTTCAGAGCATTCATTTACGATCAAGAATGGATCCTTCACTTGGGATGGGGCAGCAGGCACAACTTTAAAAGAGTATGTCACTTAGTTTTTGTGAAAGTTTGTCTGTATGTCTGTGTTATAAACACACAATAGTCAATATTTTTAAACTGGTCATGTTCGTGGTGCACTGATTCTCGTGAATTCTGTTGGTAAATTGTTGTTCTATATACAAATTTAAGATTGTTACCAGACAACCTCTGAATGTACCATTTTTTATATGAAAAAAAAAAACATCGCGTAATAAAGTACCCAGGAAATTGAATTTTAGTAAAATCTACAGAATTTTATGCCTACAAATTTACATACATTTACAGGAATTTCTCTTAACTACTCCAGCACTGAGATTGTATAAAAGCAGCAAATCCTGTGGCATACAAAACTGAGTCTAATAGCCAACAGTCTTTGTTACTGACATGTTACACAGTGAATAAGACAACAAAATTACATGTATATACTTTTCAGGGATTATTTTACGAAACTTAGCTGTTGGCAGTATTTGTTGTGATTGACCTTAATTATTTCTTGTAGTATAAATCTGGAGGTTCCAGTGGGAAGTCTTGTAGCTGTTGTGGGGACAGTAGGTACTGGAAAGACATCATTGTTACAGGCTATACTTGGAGAGATGGAGAAACTGAAGGGAGATGTCACTGTCAAGGTATGTGTTTGTCCACATTTGTTACCAGTTACCCTTCTAAATGTCTCAGATTGACAGCAACGAAATTTGACTGTGACTTCCACGGTTGTTTTTTTCTGCCTGAGTAAGGGTCAGAAGTACAGGACGTAATCATCCAGAATTATAGTTGATATAAGTTGCAATTCACTTTAAAGAATTTTTGTTTCAAATTATTTATCTTACATAGATTATTAAAATCTATTTAAGATAAATAATTTGAAACAAAAATTCTTTAGAGTGAATTAAACTTTATTTTGTGAATTAGTTATTCTGAAGATATTGAAGCAGATTTATGTGGCACCTGGTTTTAACTGAAACTGCTGTATATGGCACAGTCCCTTGGTCACATAAAAATATGAAATGTTGTATGAAAAAATTGGTTTACCTGGACGCCTGCTTTTACCAATAAATGAAGCGGTCTGGAAAGGTGCCATATTAGACAGGTTTTACTGTATATGTATATTTTATGTGGAGCTGTAGCATATTCAGATGGATCATAGGGGGGCCGAAGGTTTGATTTTACCGGTGCCATGGTGGTAGTGTCACTAGGCAAGATACTTAATTCCACATTGCCTCTCTCCTTGAGGTTGATTCCATCTAGAATGTGTCTTTATACTGATTCATTAAACTTGAAAGAAGTTTTTTTGAAATTGAGAATAAATAATTCAGAATAAAGTATTTTATGTAGGGATCTATAGCATACGTTGCGCAGCAGGCTTGGATACAGAATGCTACACTACAGGACAACATCCTGTTTGGCAAATCAGCAGATGTTGGTAGTTACCGGAAAGTGATAGAGGCTTGTGCCCTGCAACCTGACCTTGAAATCATGCCAGCAGGAGACCAGACAGAAATAGGAGAGAAGGTAATTATTGGACCATGTATGGTATTACAATTCCAAATTAATTACATGCCCTATCGTACGTCTGATGAGCGTTTTTCAAGAATACTTTGAATTCATGCTACTGTATACCAATTTTTTTCACAAACAATTTGGTTTTGCTTTGTTGGCAGAATGCCAAGCCAATTTTCTAGTAATTTGAAAAAAGAACAACAAATAAGTCTTTCTTTACATGAGAAAGTGTTATTTCCTTACCAGAGAAAAGGTCACTCCCTTACAGACATGTAAAGTAAAATATCCACATACTAGGCAAAATGTGAATAATTACAGGTGCAAAAATTAATCAATTTGCAGTAAATAGATTGACTTAAATAGTAAATAGATTCACAAACATTAGGAAAAAGGGAAAAGCAGCAGTTATCTCCGCACCGGGTTTGTTATGAATATCAACATCTACATAATCTATTTTTACTTCTAGGGTATCAACTTGTCAGGAGGTCAGAAACAGCGTGTGAGTTTGGCCAGGGCTGTGTACCAGGACAGGGACCTTTACTTGCTTGATGATCCTCTAAGTGCTGTGGATTCCCATGTTGGTAAACATATCTTTGAGAATGTGATTGGGCCAGAGGGTATGCTAAAAGATAAGGTACTTTTAGTCACTTTTAGTCACTTTTAGTCACTTTTAGTCACTTTTATGTATAGTTGGGATTCTCATGTATTGTGTAACATAGATACTAAAAGATCAAGATTGTCGTTTACTTATAAACATTCTAGAGACTACAATTTAGGGTATTTTGTTGCAAAATTACATGCAAACTGTTGTCTTGACATTTTCCTGGTATTAAAACGACATTGAATTTCCTGGTTTAAAATAACTTAAAAGAAATTTTAACAAAACTAGTACTCACATTTTTTTATTATTTTTTTACAACCCCACCACCTCGTAAGTTTGTACCCTACAGTTTCTTTTTACCACATTTTGTGCTGGAAAGTTAACTACCCGTGTATTGTAGTAAGAATCATCATTCTGTGTAGAATACTTTTATGTAGTTTGTCTGCATCAGGAGAAATTTTTTAATCTTACCAAAACATTTTAGCAATTTTCAGTTTTGTTTAAACATATCCAGCTGCAATCTTACCAGTGTGTAGGCATAAAGTTTTAGACTCCTTACCCTTGAATCATGGGCTTCGAATCTAGTCAGACGAATTTGACGGGGGCCTCCATAATCTGTACTTCAGGGTGAAATTTGTGAAAGGAGAATTTTCCAATAGTAAATCTATGTGAAATGAATCTTTCACAAGATTTTTAAATTAGCGAAGTAGCAATTTTGGGAAAATGACGAAAATGAAATTATCGCAAATACAACCCAATTTACAGTGTGTTTTTCATTTCTAATGCATAGGGACATTATACATTGCTTGTTTAATATAGATGATTGCCAATTTAAGTCATGAACCACAGTTCCTGCCATTAAATTTTAATTAATTGATCTTAATTTCAGACAAGAGTGTTAGTGACCCATGGTGTAGGATATCTGCCATATGTGGACACCATAGTTGTATTGACAAATGGAAAGATCTCTGAAATTGGCTCCTACAAACAACTTCTTGACCATGATGGGGCCTTTGCCCAATTCCTGAAAAACTACCTCACAGAAGAGTTGGAAAAAGAAAACGCAGAAGGTAGAAACCTGAGAAAGATTCAATATATTGCTGAAACTTTAAATGCTGACATAACAGCCATACATCATTAAAGTTCTATGATTGATAATATGTTAGTCAAGCCATAAGTTTCATTATTCCTTCTTCATTGAGAGAAATTGCTATTATATCATGTCCTATACATTTACATCATGTCACATCATGTCTGTGTGAGCAGGAATGGGAAAACATCAGCTTCATGTACAAGCTCTCGGTATTGTTGTACAAATTCAAACAAGCTGGCTCTGTAACCAAATTGTATTCTTTGTACCTGTTTCTCTTATCTGTAAATCCAGTTTTATTGCCTGGACAATTGAGTAGTGTTAATTATCGTCAATAACTCGCCTCCGTGATTGTAAAGTTACAGTCGCCGACTTGTAATCTCTAAACCTAACAGTGATTTCAGGTAATTGGTTTAAGCCCAACTTACAACCAGACTCTTTTATGTGAGAAAGTTGGCAGTTTCTTGTACAGGATCAGTGTTTGGTGCAGTTATGTAAACTGCCCTCCTGTGCATAACTGAAATACTTAAAAATTGGTGTTTAAAGCAAAGAAAACTAAAATATTAATCGCCAATAGTTACTGATCTAGGTTGTTATTTACAGATATGGAGTTGGATGAGGAAACAATTTCACAGATTGGAACTTACATCAGTCAGAGTGCAATTTTACAGAGGTATGTAGTGTTTTTGTATAGGTAGTTCTAATCTCATTCTTAGGAACTCTCCTATCCATGAGGTTGAAGGTTTGAATACTCTGAGCAATTTGGACCTGGACTTCCCCAAGTCCTTGTTCCAGTGTGAGGGCAGAACCTGGACGAGCAGTCATTGAGAATAGTTGATATAAGTTTCAAGAACTTTATTCTACAAAAGTTGTAAAATAAATAGTTTAGACTAAACAGATTCTCTGTCAGATTTTAAAATAACATGCAATGTAGATTCAAACATTCTTTACCTTGCCCAAAAACAGTCCTTCTAATTAGATGAGACTGAAATAGCATTGACTGTTGGGTATGGGATTTGCCAAGATTGTGGGTTCTTCCATATATGTCACTGCCTTCCTTTTTGCCTTACCTACAAACAGTTAGGAAGAGGCATGCCAAGCTATTTCAATGATGTGTGGCAACTCTGTGCAGCTGTCTTGAATTTACATGTTATCATGGATGATGTGTGGAATACTCAGCATGATATACCATATTCTGTTCTGATTATACTTTCTCAATTATGACACACAATATGTTTGATATATATTTACATTGGTGAAATTTTAACAGTAACTGTGTTCTACAAATGAGTGACGTTAAATGAAGTTTTAAAAATAAATTCCTGGTTATACTCGACCAGGTTGTGGTAAAATATATTTCAGAAATACTTTTTGTTTTAATGTAGACAAGTGTCAGTGCTGTCAGAACGTGTGAGAAATATATCGGAGGCTGTGTCGACACCCCCAGGAACACCCGATCTATCGGCTCGTAAACCTGGCAGCCCCAGTTCACCGGACCAGAACAAGAACGCTTCTGGAAGCAAGCAAAACCTGGCCACACAGAGATCAGTACGCGAGGTACCCAATGGGATTGGTAAGAAAGTGGACGAGAAAAAAGAAGAGGAGAAGAAACTGATAGAAGCGGAGAAAATGGAAACTAAGAGGGTGTGTGTAAAAACTACATTTTCATTGTAAAATGAATTTAGAAGTGGAATCACCCTTGGTTCTACCCTTACCCTGCTAAATTATTAAAATGGACTTGTCCATGTTTTAGTTTTGGCAAGACTATATGAATATTGTTCTACAGATTTAGGTAGTAACATTTTTGATATTTTTGCATTTTCAGGTAAAACTAAGCGTGTTCGCGGCATACGTGAAATCTGTAGGCGTGATACTCAGCTTTCTGACAGTGTTTTTTTACATTCTGTACAACGCAGCGAACTTGTATTCAAACATTTGGCTTAGCGAATGGAGTAACGATGCAACACAGCTTAACATGACCGGTAATTATACCGCGGACACGGCTCAGAGGGATCTTCGACTAGGCATTTACGGCTTGCTCGGTTTCGTACAAGGTAAGTAAATTCTTTGTAATTGAAATACTTTGCATTTCATAGATTGTAATAATGACTGTAATAGATAAATTGAGGGTCGGTAATGAAACTATTTTATCTGCATCGTTATTAAATTTTGTAGGCAGATATGATAGTTTCAGAATCAACCCTCGAATTGTAGATGTGCAGTATGGCTTTCTTTTTCAAATTTTGATAAGTACTGTAGTGGATAAAACTTCGTAGTCATGAAATATTTTAAATAAAAAAGATAGCTGCTTCTTTTACTTTTTAAGTAAAAATAATTGTTTTTTAACCATTAATTATGTTGTTTATATAAATGCAAATGATATAATTTGTTTTGTGGATTTGCTGTTTTCATTTATTACATTGTATAATTTATGTATAAACTTCAAGGGAACTTTGATTTTGCAATCCAAAATTTGATAGTTTATCTTTTTTTGTTGAGATTGTGTTTTCTAGCAGAATTTTCAGTATTGGAATAAGGGAAAAAGATTGAAAAAGTTATTTTATTGTTAAAAACAAAGTTCCTTGTTTTTCTGTATCTATCCTTAACTAGTCATCTTGCTTAGTTCTTCAGAAAGGAGTTTGAGGTTAGGAAAAAATACACATGATAATTTTACAGATTACCTCCCTTGATATGCAAAAAGATTATTTCAGAAATATTTGTAACCTATTACCCATGATGAAGAAATAGGACCATTATTGATTAAAGGGATATATCAAGCTTCTTTTTACAAAACTGTGGTGATACAGTTCCTCTCAGTCTGCAGGTTGCATGTGATTCCGCTTTACAACCAGTGTAGATCATGATCAGCCTGCAAACTGTGCTCAGAATTATGTACACACTCTTACACACAAAGAAAAATGTTTTCAGTGGAATTTGTAAAATGGTTTCATCCAGTATGTGTTGGTATATCCCTTTAACCATTAAAGCACATATTAACCAGTCTGGGAATGCATTTTGTCTGCAGGATAACAGCAAGGATATGATAAGAAACAATTAATGTTGCTAAAGGTCAACACTGAGCCCTTAACATCAAAGTATCTTGTTTATTGCTGACACAGAATCATTTTCAGTTTGTGGGGGAGGAGGGGGCATTATTTCTTCAGAATGAAAAAAAGGTAACCCAAAGTAATAGAAACAACATGAACAAGTTTAGTATCGGCTGAAATGAACAAGAAATTGTATATATTAATTATATACAGTATGGTCAGGGTGTGTAACTGTACTGATGCAATATTTGTTGGTTTTTTTTAAACTGAAAGAAGAATGGATGCTTTGGCCCTTGAACATTCTTTTTTCCCCATGTTAATCAGATATAGCATTGTGAATTATTGTAGAAATGTATTATGAAGAACTTTGTAAGAATGTGTAATATTTTTCTTAATATATGCATGATCTTAGTGGCCAACCAGGTAGAAGGTGTAGTACATGTAGAACTATATTTAGTCCACTGAAAGATGTATGCATTCAGAAATTACTGAATAAACCAAGACCAGGAAATTATGCCACCAATTGTATCTTTTTGTGACACATCTGAATATATCTTACACATACATGTACTGCCCTTCTAAAATGGTCTGCCACAGTACTAAATCGTAGTTATACCTTTCCATCCCTTCCCAGCATGCCTTGCTTTGCTTTATATGTATCACCGCAGATGTTAAAGCTATCTGTGTAACTTACTAACAATTCCTCTTACTTATATCAGTATAAACGATAATGCTTCTTTAAAAATTACTTTTATCAAATCTAACTAAGGATCTGCTATAATAAAATAAAATAAAATAAAATAAAAAAGAAATCTTATTTTTAAGTCTTAAGTTTATGGAAATACTCAGATTTAGAGAGACTTGTATTTTACCCTTACCTCTCTACATATCTTCAATGGACTTGTCCATTTGTCTGTCTGGATTGTACCATTAATTGCTCAAATGGAAACTTACTGAAACTCTACTGACTAACTGGCTAACAGTGTAGATCATGATCTGCACTGTTTACAATGGTAGAGTAACTTGTCACCTAGCAGGGTAAGGGTTCTAAAAGGAAAATTACCTTTAAGAGAGTTTTTTAAATATTTTATAAGGAAAACAGTGTTTAAGAACTAAATTTAATCAGGTACAGACATCTGATGGGCAATAATAACTTTGTCTTTATAAGCAACATTATTTTGTAATTCTAGTGATGGATGATATACACAATGGTAACTTAATGAAACTGACAGATTTACCTCTGTTGAATTACAAACTGTAAATGTTTTAAGGTTTGAAATTTACCTACATTTTGTATGTCACTATTATATTAGGTAAGTCAATCAAGCAAAATTGTTCCAAGAACTGAAGCTTTCTTTGTGAATGTAAAAGTTGAAAACAGTTTGTTCTTGTATGTCCAAAAGTGTTGCTCTCCTGACACAACTGGTTTTCACTCTCATATTCTCAGCTTCTTGTCAGTATTGTGGGCTCTTGGATATTGTTGCAAAAAACATCTCCATTATTTTCTGTGTAGTTGACAAAAGTTTCTGACTTACCCACTGTCAAATGATAAAAGCTATAGGCATAGTACTGTGCATTGATATAAAGTAGTTTGCTTAACAGTACAATGTAAAGTTAGAGCTTGTTTCTACTGAATACCTTTCTGCCTTTCTATTGGTTTGTATACTTAAAAAAAAGCGGCACTTGCCATTTTGCTGTTGGGCATCTGGCTAAACATTTTTAGCTCACCTGAGCTGGCTCAGGGTGAGCTATTAGGATTGATGAATGTCCGTCGTCCGTCCACATTTAGTTCGTTAACGCTCTAGTGGTCACATTTTTTCCTCAATTGTCACAAAACTTGGTCAGGATGTTTGTCCCAGTAATTACTCGGACGAGTTCGAATATGGGTCATCTGGGGTCAAAAACTAGGTCACAGAGCCCAAAAATAGAAAAATCTTGTTAAGGCTCTAGAGGCTACTGTTTCAGTCCAAATATCCTGGCAATTTGTCAGAAAGGTTGTTTCTATGATTTCTAGCTCAAGTTTTAATATGGGTCACCTGGGGTCAAAAACTAGGTCACACAGCCCAAATATGGAAAAACCTTGTTAACACTCTAGAGGTAACATTTTCAGCCCAAATATCCTGGAAATTTGTCAGAAAGGTTGTTAAGTTGATTTCTAGCCCAAGTTCGAATATGGGTCATCTGGGGTCAAAAACTAGGTCACACGGCCCAAATATGGAAAAACCTTGTTAACACTCTAGATGTTACATTTTCAGCCCAGATATTATTGAAATTTGTCAGAAAGTGCAGATCATGATCAGACAGCAAAATAATGAAAGTGCAGATCATGATCAGACAGCTGAATTATGAAAGTGCAGATCATGATCAGACAGCTAAATAATGCATAGCAAACAGTGCAGATCATGATCAGACAGCAAAAAATAAAAAGCTGACAGTGCAGATCATGACCAGCCAACATACAATGAATAGCTTACAGTGCAGATAGTGATCAGACAGCAAAAAAATGAATAGCCAACAGTGCAGATCATGATCAGACAGCAAAATAATGAGGCCTAGAGCTTAGATATTCAGCATGTGGCAATAATTGACTCTCTACCAAGATTGTTCAAATCCTGACCTCAGGGTCAAAATTAACCCTGCCTGTGGGGGGGGGGGTCTTTTGATTTTACATAGGCTTATTAAGAGGATATCATGAGCCAAAGGTAAAAATTGATCCTTTCTGCTATTAATAACCTTTTTATTTTTGCCAATGGTAGACAGGTGAGCGATACAGGGCCATCATGGCCCTCTTGTTTGTACTTCCTTTGACCGCCCATGTGAAGTCCAGCATACCTTGGGTTAACCTGTCTTGCCAAAATGGTGTCATGCAGCAAATTACAGGGTATTGAAGGAATAACATAGCCAGTTGCCCCAGCAGTGCATTGTGTAGCTAGTATGTCTGTAACAGTCGCTCAAGTGCTGAGGTTTTTAAGGTTGGATTTAGATGAAGTTTTCAGGTTAAATAATGTGTTATAATCATTGGTAAGAACCTAAAATAATTTTAAAAATAATTTAAGTTTCCTACTAAAACATGGAAAAGGACATATTAATTAAAGAGAGAAAAAAGTATATATGGTTAAATGATGTACTTATGATTTTAGTGTGACATTATGGCATGGAAAATGCTAATACATGTATAATTTGTATTGACACTTAACAATTTATTATATGACTGCTTTTGAATTAGCGTAACTATATCATATTAACTGTTTAGAAATCTACTCACTTTTTCTCTCCAGAAATGCATTTTATACATGGTATACTTGTAAAAAACAGTTTGATGTTTTAGGTGTGTTCATAATGGTGGCAAGTATTTCACTGTTTATTGGCAATGTCAGAGCCGGTCGAAGTCTGCATTTGGGAATAATAAGAAACATAGTCGCATCCCCGATGTCTTTTTTCGACACGACCCCAGGGGGAAGGATATTAAATCGATTCAGTAAAGACTTAGATGTGATAGATACACTGATAGCAGTCAACTTCCAGGCCTGGTTCACGTCCCTGCTGCGTGTGCTCTGTGTGCCAATAGTGATAGGATATAGCACGCCCTTGTTTTTGACAGTGCTTCTGCCTGTAACGATAGTGTACGTGGTCATTCAGGTTAGTTAGTGCACCAGTTGGCATGGTTGTGTATTTGTTTTATGGAAGGGGGGATTCAGCAGTTTCAGAATCAGTATAACCCCACAACTCAAATAACCAAAAATATAGCTGTAACAATATCAAATTGTCAAATCCTTTGTAGGTAACAATGTGGGAATCTTAGATTGAAGAAAATTTAGATATACCAAGGGCTTCCAAATTTCTCATCTTGAAATGTTCAAATAATTTTGTAAGGGGCTAATGGGGCTGGGTTTTTTTCAAACATGAAACTAAATAAAAGATTCTCAGTCTGAATTATAAGCTTTTGGTTTATAAACGGAGTAATATTCTGAAGGAAGTCAGTGATTATAATAGATAAAATTCAAGTATTTTTGCAGTTACTCTGAAATGGCCGGTGGTTTATTTCTGCCCTCCTGGTGGCAAATGATTCTGCCTTAAATACCAGTGTAGATCATGATCATGCACAGTCATGCAGTCTGATCTAGGTATGTGCAGCTGCTCACTATTCAGTCAGTAAGTTTTCAGTGGGCACCTGTTTGAACAGATAATGGTACTGTCCAAGATGTCCAAATTGAAAGATGGAAAAGATCTTTCCAGAAATTAAGTAGTCCAAGGGTTTGATAATTGTGTCTCCCTTAGATTCTGTTGAGCGCTTGTGCACGCAGTTTGCTAGCTGTAGATGTTTAAACCAAAAGTTGGAATTTAGTGTACTAAATAGTGGCTAGAAGTTTTCTAAAAATACTTAAAAGTATAAAAGTCAAGGCACCATAATTGGGGTCATGGTCTAAGAGTACAAAGGAAGAATTCCAAAATGTCCACTCTTACTCAAGCTATTTGTAAAATACTAATTAGAAAAGATTTTAAATTATATGTAAAATGTTAAAAGTTAACTTAACATATAATTAAAAAAAGTACTTAAAACTGGCTAATCTTAAAGCTAACTATTTATATAATTTAACCCTGTGCTGCATACATGTGCATAATCAGTGTAACACGTGTATAACTCAGACAAACCACTTAATGTTCTTCAGGATCTGTTGTTTTCTTAAATCTGTCCGAGTTCACTGCATCCGATTCTAAGTATAGGTTAGTGTTCATTTTCATGCATGTATGAAAATAAAATGCTTAGGCGTGACGCATGCTGCACAAGATATTTGAATCAAAATGAACATTAATCTAATTTGTGTTTGAAATTATTCTTTTGTAAATCAGCATTGTTCCCCTATTAATAACTGACTCAGTATAAGTTATTATACCCCCAAAACGAAGTTTAGGGGGGTATATAGGAGTCACCCGGTGGTTGGTCGGTCGGTCGGTCGGTCGGTCGGTCGGGCGGTCTGTTGCATTTTCCTTGTCCGGAGCATAACTTGAAAACTACTTGTTGGAATTCAATACAACTTCATACAATGATCAAGCACATTGAGAGGAAGTGCAGTGCACAAGAACTATAACTCCATCTTGACTAATAACAGAGTTATTGCCCTTTGTTAGTTTTCCTTGTCCGGAGCATAACTTGAAAACTACTGCTTGGAATTCAATACAACTTCATACAATGGTCAAGCACATTGAGAGGAAGTGCAGTGCACAAGAACTATAACTCCATCTTGACTAATTACAGAGTTATTGCCCTTTGTTACTTTTCCTTGTCCGGAGCATAACTTGAAAACTACTGGTTGGAATTCAATACAACTTCATACAATGGTCAAGCACATTAAGAGGAAGTGCAGTGCAGAAGAACCATAACTCCATCTTGACTAATTACAGAGTTATTGCCCTTTGTTGCTTTTCCTTGTCCGGAGCATAACTTTAAAACTACTGGTTGGAATTCAATACAGTTTCATACAATGATCAAGCACAATGAGAGGAAGTGCAGTGTACAAGAACCATAACTCTATCTAGAGTATTTTCAGAGTTATTGCCCTTTGTTATTTTTTCTTCTCCAGAGCATTACTTGAAAACTACTGGTTGGAATTCAATATAACCTCATACAATGGTCAAGTACATTGAGAGGAAGTGCAGTGCACAAGAACCATAACTCCATCTTGACTCATTACAGAGTTATTGCCCTTTGTTACTTTTCCTTGTCCGCAGCATAATTCGAAAAGTACTAGTTGGAATTCAAAACAACTTCATACAATGGTCAAGCACAATGAGAGGAAGTGCAGTGTACAAGAACCATAACTCCATCTTGACAAATTACAGAGTTATTGCCAAGAACAATATCTCTTTTTAGTTTGTTTGCAAGGTATTCTGTTACTACGAACTTTCTCAGTTTATAAAGCAGTCTTTTGGGGGTATTAATCACATTTAGTGATAGCTCTAGTTAATTTACCAAAGTTAAAGTGCAGCTGATACTGCTCTATGATTGATGATACTTTCGAAGTGTAGGATGAATGTAAACAAACACAGGCATAGTTGTACTAAAAGTGTCTATCGCATAAAAAAGCCTGTTTTTTAAGGTATCTTTTAATCGCAAGTTGCTTGTAACCCGCTTTGTAACAATTGGTTAAAGTCTTGTCTTCTTTCTTTTAAGTAGTTGATTCATCGTTTGGTATACAACCTAAGATATCATTGATGCAGGCAGACTTTAACCAGTTGCTTTATTCAAACTACAATTACACAGAAGTAGAAGTTGAACTTTATGTTACCTTGTGTGTACTTTAATCAGAGATTCTTTAGAAATATTGTCGACAAAATTAAAAGATGTATTTCAGGGGCATTTCTGTTAAGTGCTGTGCTAAGTTTGTATATTGGAAATGTGCGGGCCGGCCGCCGTCTGCATAGGGCAATTCTGGGAAACATAGTTGCATCTCCTATGTCGTTTTTGATACGACTCCCTCTGGTAGGATACTCAACCGGTTCGGCAAGGATATCGATCTTATTGACGTGACACTTGCGCAGACTGTGCGATCATGGATTAGCGTAGTTCTGCAGATTTTAACTGTACCCATTGTGATAGGGTACAGCACACCTTTGATACTTGCTACACTAGTTCCCATGGCAATAGTCTACGTTGCTGTGCAGGTTAGTGACAAATGCTACTGTAAATATATATTGAGAGTAAACCAACATTACATTCTCAAACAAAGGACACCTAGGTAGATTTGTTTTGAGTTTGCCTAGGAATTTTAGATGTAAATTAGGAATAAAAGTAAAACATGTAAAAAAAATTTAAAAATTTCTTTAATATCCCAACAATCATTCTGCCTATAAATGTTGAAAGTGAAGGAAATAAATTTTTACAGACCCGTACCCTAGTCATACAATGAACATGCTGTGGCTATATCAGTCTCTGGAAAAGACTAAATAACGTGATTACCTTACTTTCAAATAGGATTTTTAAATATATTTTCTAGTCATAATATTAAATAGTTATTGATGCTTCCCCATTAAAGTAGAACTATAAACTAGGTAATTATGCAATATTTTATGTGTAAAGAAAACAAAGCTGTAGAAATTATAGCATGGAAAACAGTATTTAATACCTGTATTAAATTTTTGTACTACTAAATAAGTATAAACTTTAGTTCAATATTTAGCAGTTTATCACGGATATTGTTTTCTTTAATCTTATTGAACTTTGTATGAGCTGAAACTGTCTAGAACAAGTTCAAATACTGTCTATACTTCACAAATATAACAGCAACATAATTGTCTGTTTTATGGTTCAAGATTTTGAATATACATGCATGACAAGCCATGCAGGGAATGATGTGTATGGGAACTGGCAACATAAAGTATGTGGCTGCTGTATACATGACTGTATAGCATCAAACCCTTTAAGTTTAGTTGTACCTACAAGTTCGTGTTTTTAAATATGACGTAATTTACTGCCAAGTGCTTGTATAGCATGTGTCTGAATTCTATGCAAGTTTCTCTAGGGGTATCCCCTTGCACATAGAAGCAAAGATATTTGGCAAAAACATGCGTTATTGTCACAATCCTGATGAAAAAATACCTCAAATATTCTTCAATTAGTAACTAGTTTTGCATGGTAACCACAAAATTTACAAAATATCCAGGGAATCTTTCATTCAAAAATGGTTTAGCCATTACCTGGAGTTTTCGTCACGTGACTGGTGATGAATGCGCTTGCTCAGCATTAGGGGCACTAGGGGCACTAGGGGGCTTATTATTAAACAGACAATTAATTTTCAATTATTCATTAATGAAACTAAATATTTTGATACATTGTGGGCTTTTCACAGTACTAATTTACAAAATATTTGTCCTGTTTTCCCTGATTAGGTATATATTATCTGGCTCTGGCCCGATCTGCAAAATTAAATACGGGAACATCTAAAATACTCCCGAGATTCACCGTTATGAACCCCAATATGAAGACTTAATTTCAACCGAAAAGACAATCTTCAAGACGGGTTCTCTTTTTCCATGTTTGTTTTTGTAAAAATATTCATTAAAACAATTAAATTTAGCAACATCCTAGAGGTCAGTAAGCAATAGATACCATTTTGGGAAAATAAATTACAATTTGACTTTGCGACACCTGACTATGACGTTGTCAAATAAGAAACATGAACTCATAGAACAACTCTCTGTAACTCTGTTTATGAAAGGTGAAATTTGTTTTTTTCAATAAAAAATACATGTTGTAAACAAGTTAATGTTAAAATGGTTTTGCAGATAATTCAACTAGGACTTGAAAGGAAACATAGGTCAATAATTAGTTCAAGATTCTTTTGTTAAGTGCCCATGCGTTTAGTGCGCATATATGCACAGGTTTAAAGATTAACAGACACAAACTTGTAGGTGTAGAGGCTATGTAATGTAAACATAGCCACTTTGGATACATCAGTACTGGCTACTTAAAGCTGATTGGTGCTTCATCATATTGACCACTAAACCAGCTCCAGCTGTGTTCCCCTGCACTTTAGGGAGAACACCCATACTGTGTTTTATTAAAGATTTTTGTTAACATTATTTTAATTATAGTTTTGTTAGCTTTTAGTGTTTAATTAACTTACACAAAAGTTTTTATGATGCTTTGAAACAAGCCATTAATAAATGACATCACTAATGACATCACAAAATTCTGCTGGCATTGTTTTTGAATTAATTACTGATCAGTGTAGAAATTTAACTTTGTTGTCATAGAAAGCTGTAATCTATTTACTCACTTTTGTTGAAATGTGGTTGCACTTGATTTATTACATTGATATAGTTTTTAAATGTTTTGGTTTGCATGAGGTTGGTTTAAGTTTGCAAGTTGGACTGTTTAGCCTTCCCTATTGTTTGGCAGCTTGCATGTTGTCAGTTTTAAAGACCAGTCATATGTTTTAAGCTGAGACAACAATTTCCAGCAGTAGACAGGCATTGTGGTCTCAGTTTGAAGCTAATGCTTTTGGACTTATATTTGCTCCATTTGAAAACATTTGAAAAATAAAAGGAGATAATTATATATTAAGTTAACAGATATAGCACTATGCAGGTACTCTTTGGATTTTCTTTATTTCAGTCTGTTTCAGAATAATTCCATTCCATACCCTGCTGACAGCACTTTATGCTGCCTTAGAGACTAGTGTAGATCATGATCACTCTGCACTGGTCAGATCTACACCAATCTCTGTTCAGGCAGTGACATTTGTTTTTGTATTATATAAGCACCCATTTGAAAATTAATGGTTTAGTCCAAATTAAACAATGGACAAGTCTGTTTTAAGAAATTTAGCAGAGAAAAAAGTAAGTGTCAAATGGAGCAAATGATACAAAACGTGATGACTATTATTGCATGATATATTGGTTTGCCAAAGTTTTTCAGTAACCAATGCTGCATGACTTCTCAGGTAATGGACAATATGAATGCGTTAAAATAGTTATCTTTACCTTTCTATTTTCGAGTTTTCGAATATTGGTCTTTTCCAGGAGTTTTTGTTGTAGCTGGTGCTCTGTCTCTATACATTGGCAATGTTGAAGCTGGAAGGATATTACATGCTGCCATTTTGGGCAATATTGCACGCTCACCCATGAATTTCTTTGACACAACACCTACAGGAAGAATTATGAACAGATTTAGCAAAGACATCGATATTATTGATGTGACGATAGCTCATAATTTCCAGATGTGGATCTCTTGTTTCCTGCGTGTGATCACTGTGCCAATTGTAGTTGGCATGAGCACGCCACTGTTTCTTGCCACAATTGTGCCACTTTTCATATTCTACATAGTTGTGCAGGTGGGTGGGGAAACTTCTTTGAACTTTTAAACTTCATCATTTCTCAGGAAGATATGTCTTCAGTGGTGGATACAGCAGTCTCTGAGTAGTTTTCTATATCATACAAAATACTTAAAAAATAACAGGGAAGGGCTGAGATTTTAGAATTTGTTTTCAGCCATTTTGTCCTGAGTTACTGTTCTTACATATTTGTTGAATAATGAAAAAAAAGTTATATTCTAAAACTATTCAGTCCGAAGAATTCCTTGGAAAGGATTTTGATCTTCTTAAACTATTGATTGGAAGAGGATTTTGATTATAAATTTGAAAGGATTTGATCTATTGTAAAGCATTACTTGGAAAGGATTTGATCCTCTTTAAACTATTAATTAGAAAAGGATTTTGATTATAAATTTGAAAGGATTTTGATCTATTGTAAAGGATTACTTTGAAAGAATTTGATCTTAAAAGTATAACTTGGAAAAGATTTTTTTCTTGATATTGTTTAAAGCATATTACACTGCGACCTCGTTATAACGCGGATCGTTATAACGCGGATCCCGGTATAACGCGGTTGGGTCTTGGCTCCCAAAAATTTCGGGATCGACCAAAATCATATCTGTCAAAAAAAGCATTGTCCCTATACAAAACAAATGTTCGAAAACGTAAATAAACAACATGGCAGGTAGTTAATTGATCTTTGTCACTTGTGCGGTATCAAGCGTCTATAAACAAAGAAGTGTTAAAACAATTACGGCTTACTGGTATTTTTTCACGGCTCCGTTATTCACAAGCTGACCTCTTTGTTTGTTAAACAATAACTTCTAAATCGTGTGAATTAATATTTGTTTGCGCATCTTTGATTGCAGGCTTACCTGAACTTAAATAAATCAATTACAAAACTGTTATTGTTTGTTTTAACAAAAAAGTACTTTCACTTTAGCCATCATTTTCGGAAAATGGATGTACTTTAGTTTTCAATAGCAAATATTTACGTAAGAATTTCTCTTTTATACATTTAATTTCGTGCTTAATTAACTAATTTATTTTACATAGAATCATTATTTTCTACAATTTAACCTCTCGATTTCATAAAAACATGATGCGTGCTAAACATCAATATGCTTTAATTTGGTTAGGTGGGTGGGGTACTCGCGTTATGTACGCGTTATGCATGAAACCAGCGGCCGATGATCAGACCGCGTTATAAAAAGAGTCTCACTTATAACGCGGTCTGACCAGTTGGACCCCGACTACCGCGTTATAACGGGGTTGCAGTGTATCTTGAAAAGAAATTTGATCTTTAAATTATTTTTTGTAAAGGATTTTGATGTGTAAGGCATTTCTTGAAAAGGTTTTTGATGTGTAAAACATTTCTTGAAAAGGATTTTGATGTGTAAAACATTTCTTGAAAAGGATTTTGATGTGTAAAACATTTCTTGAAAAGGATTTTGATGTGTCAAGCATTTAAACAAGTTCTTGAAAAGGATTTTGAACTTTAAAGCATTTCTTGAAAGAAAGTTTTTTTTGTATATGTACCATATTTTACCGTGTATAATACGCACTTTTAATTCAGATTCTGGGGCTTCCAGGAAAGGGTGCTTATTATACACCAATGTAGGATCTCTGACAATTTTTTCCAGCATTGAAAACACGTTGAAATTGTATAAATTAGGCAAAATTTTGGGATTTTCACTGAAAGCGGATGTTTACCCATTTTTTACTATCTTTTTTATGAAGAGCACGGAGTGTTCCTAAAAGCCAATACCCGGTACGGCATGTACGATAAAACAGTGCCGGTATATTTGATAGTTTTCTTTCAATTTCAATAAAAATTAAACATTGTTAATAGCACAAAGTTTTTTGTCTCTTTAATTATTAAACAATTATTGCTGATCAATACAACATTCCGTTGATTGGTAAACAATCATGCTCTTGTCTCCCTTTGATGGCGCCGTAATTATTGGTATAAGAAGTTTGTTGAGGTGTTGAAATTTTGAGAAAATAATTATGTTCTCAAAGAGTATGACATTTTTTAGCTTTCTGATAATATCATCGATGCCTTTCATAAAAATTGATAATAATAGTCATTAATTGCCGTATTGTAATTTTTATGTGTATTTATCGTTACGGTACTCCGATTATTGAATAATTTTCGGATACGAAAATGACTTATTTTTTTAGCTCGACTGTTCGAAGAATAAGGAGGCTATTGCACTCGCCCCGGCGTCTGTGTTGGTTAAAGTTTTTTTATAAAGTCAAATATCTTGAATACTATCAAAGGTATTGACTTGAAACTCAAACTATATGTTTACTATCAACATCTACACCTGAGGAAACAATCCCCATAACTCTGTTTCAATTTTTGACAGATTTATGCCCCTTTTTAACTAAAAATTTTTAGTTAAAGTTTTTTATAAATTCAAATATCTTGAATACTATCAAAGGTATTGACTTGAAACTCAAGTTATGTGTTTACCATCAACATCTACACCTGAAGAAACAATTCCCGTAACTCTGTTTTGATGTTTGACAGATTTATGCCCCTTTTTAACTTAGAATTTTTGGTAAAAGATTTTATAAAGTCAAATATCTTGAATACTATCAGAAGTATTGACTTGAAACTCAAAGTATGTGTCAACCATCAACATCTACACCTGAGGAAACAATCCCCATAACTCTGTTTTGATTTTTGATAGATTTGTGTCCTTTTTAACTTTGAATTTTTTGTTAAAGATAGAATACTATCGAACGTATTGACTTGAAACTTAAAATGTATGTTTACTGTCAACATCTTCACCAATGTTTTTGATTTTTGACATATTTATGCCCTTTTTAACTTAGAATTTTGTCACAGTTTTTACCAGACTAATATGGAAATACTCAAAATGGCTTTCTTTTGAAATGTCATAGAATAATTATGCAACATGCAGCGGTCATGCTTTTTTAATTCTATACATATCAATTTTGAAAAGTTACAAAATTATTCATGATCAAATATACAAGGTCATGTATTTCTTTGATATTATCCCCCCCCCCCCCCCCCATCCTCCCTCCAGTTGGGTTGCAGAATCCAGAGTAAGGCTTTGAATGCAATGTACATTTACAAAGGTCTTTGAACAAGTTTCATATCTTTGACCTTAATTCTTATAGACAATTACACGATACTCCTGTTCTTAGACAAAAACCCCATTTTACGAACAAGCTTTCGAATAGTCAAGCGTGCTGTCATGTGACAGCTCTTGTTATATTTGAGGTGCGTATTATACATCATTGTAGGCTTTTTTCCTTATTTTTAAGGGCCAGATCGCGGGTGCGTATTATACACCAGTGCGTATTATACACGGTAAAATACGGTAAAGCATTTCTTGAAAAGGATGATGGTCTTTAAAGCATTTCTAGAAAAGGATTTTTGATGTGTCAAGCGTTTCTTGAAAAGGATTTTGATCTTAAAAACGTTTCTTGAAAAGGTTTTTGATCTTTAAAGCATTGCTTAAAAATTACTTAGTGTCATCCTCTTCGGTTTTCTCTCAGTAGTTTTCTGTATGTTAAATACTTTTGAGTCCCATTCCAATAGAAGTGAATAGCCATGTTAGTCACCAGGTCTTGTTAGAAACTGCTTTTAAATGTAGATGTGTACCTCGTTCTGTAAATGTGATATTCATGACTACACTTGCATAACTTATACTGTATAGGAATATTGGAATGCTGACAGATTTGGCTGTTTTTTTAACTTCCCTCTAAAGGTATGATATTCTCCAACTTTTGAGATTTTTTATGGCGGTTTCTGAGAAAGCTTTTGTTATGCAATACTACAATGAGGGCTTCACATTGTTACTTGACCTGTTAAAACCATTTTATCATGGTTTAGTAGAAACAGCTGTTATTTATTGCCTATGGGTTGATAAAACCTTGATGGTAAAGTCAAACCAAGGATTAGATAAAATAACCGACATTGGGGGGTTTCCGAAAATTACTTTATTGAAAGCTTTTCCGGTCAAAATTTTGTCGGACAGTTAGTGTGTTTCTTGGCTGTTTGAGAGGTTTTCTGTAAATTCGGGATGAATTTGGAGTTTGGAGGTGGCTGTTGGTGAGAGGTAAAACATATAGAATAACCAACAAAAGAATTCAAATTGGCTGTTGTGAGGAGGTGGCTGTTGTGAGGAGGTGGCTGTTGGTGTGAGGTGACCGTTAGTGGAGGTTACACTGTAGTATAACTAGAAAAGGATACAATATGCAAATTCTGTTCAAACTGGAACAACCATGTTTAATTAACTACATCAAGATATATACACTCTGTCACAGATCCCACAGCACCACTTGGGGTGTCAAAATCTAGGGTTGAAGGCAAAACTGCAGTAACTTCTTTGAAATAAAGAAGGACTTGCAACAGTTTTGCGGTCAACCCTTTAAAGGCTGATACTCAACTGATTTAGACATGTTTAATGTAACAAGTTCAAACTGCAAATGCACCTGACACAAAAATATTGCAAATTTGGCCAGGTAACTATACTGCTTTTGTCACAGATTAAAGTGTGAACGGTATTCTCACTATAAAAGGACTGTACTATTGATCCTTGCTTATAAGACTTTTTTTGCATCAAAAATTGGCTTTGTAGCTCAGAGTTTGACTGACCAATTTGTTTTTCTTGCATGATTCTAGCAAAAACTTGTCAATATTGCATGTATTTAGTCTAGAAACAACTAAAATTGATCCCTACAAAAGACGTTTTAATAATAAAGGGACACAACTGTCGACGTCCAATTATAATGCTGTTCTTTAAATTTTATGTCAATTTTATGCATGAAAAAGGAACTGCAAATTTTTTTTTACTGTAATATAATTATGATAAAATCGAATGATTTGAGGCACATGAGGGCTTTTTCACACATTTTGCAAAACATGATCTTCTATGAATGAAAAGTTTCAGATTTTTTTGCCAAAACACAATATTTATTTACTTTTTTCATCTGAAATTCAGCGGAGATTACTTCCGGTGTCCCACAAGGGTCAGTTTTAGACAGCCATTTCTTGTCTTGACTTTGTGATTAAGTCTTAATCCCGTGAAACCCACCAGATAGGGACAGGTTACCATCCCTGGCGTCCCGCATGGGTCAATATTGGACATGCTTCTTTTCCTAATTTAGTTCATCAAAAATAATTTAATGTTGGGTTTGCTTATATAGATTTCAAATGTTATAAAGATCTTAAATATGTGTTACATACTGTTAATAAAGAGATTCGACATTACTTTTGTGTGTAATAGCTTTTATCTGTTTAAACACTTCCCACAGTGACATCACAAATATGGCCGAATGTGGCCGAAGTTGTTAATTTTTTTTATATACGTTTCAAATATTGGATGATTTGTTTTATCTCATTTCTGTTGCATTTCATACACCATAAATTTAGCTTACTTTGCTTTTTAGCTCACCTGGCTACGCCAGGGTGAGCTTTTCTGATCGATGATTGTCCGTCATCCGTCAACATTTTGATTCAAATGACATCTCCTCTGAAACCTCTAGGCCAATGTTGATAAAACTATGCAGGAATGTTCCTTGCATGAAGCTCTACCAAAATTGTTCAAAGAATTCCATTCCATGCAGAACTCTGGTTGCTATGGCAACAAATAGGAAAAACTTTAAAAATCTTCTTCTCTGAAACCACAAGGCCTAGAGCTTAGATATTTGGCATGTAGCATTGTCTAGTGGACCTCTACCAAGATTGTTCAAATTATGACCCCCGGGTCAAAATTGACCCAGCGGGTGGGTCCTTAGTTTTTGCATAGGAATATATAGGGAAAACTTTAAAAATCTTCTTCTCTGAAACCACAAGGCCTAGAGCTTAGATATTTGGCATGTAGCATTGTCTAGTAGACATCTACCAATATTGTTCAAATTATGACCCCTGGGTCAAAATTGACCCCCCACCGGGGGTCACTTAGTTTTGCATAGGAATATATAGGAAAAACTTTAAAAAATCTTCTTCTCTGAAACCACAAGGCCTAGAGCTTAGATATTTGGCATGTAGCATTGGCTAGTGGACCTCTACCAAGATTGTTCAAATTATGACCCCCGGGTCAAAATTGACCCCGCACTGGGGGTCACTTAGTTTTGCATAGGAATATATAGTAAAAACTTTAAAAATCTTCTTCTCTGAAACTACAAGGCCTAGAGCTTAGATATTTGGCATGTAGCATTGCCTAGTAGACCTCTTTAAAGTTTGTTCAAATCATGCCCCTGGGGTCAAAATTGACCTTGCCCGGGGGGGGGGGGGTTATCATTTGTTTTACAAAGGCGTATATAGGAAAACTTATTTGGTATATAACATTATCTAGTGATCTTCCACCAGGCAAGTGGACTTGTACCAAGGTGAGCGATATAGGGCCATCTTGGCCCCCTTGTTTTCTTTCTCCTAAACTTTTTACCCATTTATGAGAGGATCTTGACAAAAAAACTGCCAATTTTTAGGTAAGGTTGGGTTCTGGTCTTATGCCAGGATAACCTTATACGTGAGGATCAATGGTAACTAATATGCAAGTTATAACGCTGTAATTGCATTGCTTTACTTAACAATACACTTACAATGGTAAAGTGTAATCTGATAAGTTGTTAGATTAATAAATATCAAATTTGTCGTGCTGTGTATGCATTAACATTTTCTAGTCTTACACGACCACAATTTAACATAAAAAAGATGATTAAATTATAACTTGTTATATTTTTGTATCACTAATTTCAATGGCAGGTATTCATTATAATAATAGGGTTTAGTTAATTAATTCTTTATGGGGTAACCATAATATAGTTAAAAGATACCATGATTATGCTAGGTAAAGTACTCAAGTACTGAAAATTTCTCCTGAGTACTGACAAGTACTGAAAAGTGGTATTTGTAGTCATAATGCTCAAGCACCCTCTCCCCCGCCCCCTGCCACAGAGGTGTGTTGTGTGACATTGTCCCCGCTAAAGCTTTTTCTGTCAATTTTAAACCGCTAGATAGCATAAAATGCTAGTTACAAGCAAGAGTTTCCCAAATGCCAGTCTAAGGAATAGCGTATGAAAGTAGGCAGATCATGTTGAAGGTATGAACAAATAAGCAGTGAAGGACAGAACAGAGAACAAATTAATGTCTTGATCAATTTAAAACATACCTAACTTCATGATGAATAATTAGGGACATAAGGTTGTTTTTGAAGATACTTGTTTTTGCCTCTGTACTTAGTAAATCTTCTCATGTTTGAGATTCTCCTTGGATATTTCTGAATGATTTTGAGGTATTGCATTAATCAGGCATTGGTGATCAGTTGACTTTCGGAAGATGAGACTTACTTGCAAAACATTTATGAGAGCAACAATCTCTCCCCACATTGTTTTTCCCTTTGTGGTCTGTCTGTGTGTCTGTTCACTTTTATTACCTTGTCTGCTTTTCAGCTCCAAAACACCATGTTGGATTTTTATCACCAAACTTGGTAGGAAGCATCAGTTTGAAGTCTAGTTGCACACATTACAGTTTGGGTCATCTAGTCAATAGGTCAAGATCACAGAGTCTGAAACTTGAAAAACTTGTCTTCTCTTCATCTCAGACACCCCTTGTTGGAAGCATCATCGGGTATATTGTAATTAAGGGTCATATGGTTAAGGTCAAGGTCACAAGGCCCTTTAACTTGAAAATCTTGTCCACTCTTCACAATCTCTTGTTAGATTTTCATCAAACTTGGTGGGAAGCCTCAGTATGAAGTGTAGTTGTGCATATTGCAATTTAGGGTCATATAGTTACAGGTCAAGGTCATGAAAGTTGAAAATCTTGTCCAATTTTCATGGTTTCCAATCAAACAATGGTTGGTCATAGGGTTCATTAACTTGATAGGCTTATTGGTTATTTATAACTGTATTGATTTTGCTGTCAAAGGTCAAGGTCACAGGGAACTTAAATTTAAAAAACGGTTTCTTTTTTAAAAATGGTTTCTGATCAGTAACTGAGGAACAGTTTGTTGTAGGATGATGTAACTTGGAAGGCTTATATATCATTGCCATTGGAAAACCCCTTTTATGCCCCGCTGAATGTAGAAGGATATAATTTGGGCGTCCATCCTTTCATCCCTCACATCCCTTTTCAGTACGGAGCCATATATTTGTACTAGTTGGTAGGAGTTGGGTAGGGGAATGATGCATCTCAAATGCTGTCACAATCAACCTTTTCATATTAGCAAAGATATTGCCCTTTGATGCTTTAAAAAGGGTTTCAATCATAATTACCAAAGAACGGTTGATTGTAGGATAAAACAACATACAAGGCTAAATTAGTGATATTCTATGAATGACCCTTATTAAGTTCTAGGTCAGTGGGTCAAAGGTCAAGGTCACCTTTTGAGGGAGTCAGGGCGGGGTTGGAGAAGACAGGTTTTTCTCAAAAACAATTTTCTAGTTCTAATTGTCTCTAGTCTACCTTGCACAGCTTGTTCAGTTCATAATTCAAGCACCATGCAATGCTTATTTTCTCTAGAGTTAACCGTTCATATTAACAATAGTTGTACAGTGTCATTAGGTCTCTTTCAGGGATGTTTGTATTCGTCGCTGCCATCAGTCTGTTCAGGGGTAGTGTTCAGGCAGGACTTAAGTTACATAGGATAATGTTGGAAAATGTCATGGCATCCCCAATGTCATTTTTTGATACCACTCCGCTGGGACGGATCTTGAACAGATTCAGCAAGGACATAGACGTACTGGATGTGATAATAGTGATAAATATACGCTACTTCATTGAGTGTCTTCTACAGATCCTGGTAGTTCCTGTTGTTATAGGATACACTACACCTCTGATACTTATAACCATCCTGCCACTGGCAGTTTTCTACATTGCAGTACAGGTTAGTTGTACCGGGTAATGTTTCTAGTGTGTATCTGCCTCCATGGTAAAGTGCTTATTTAATAGGTCACTGGTTTGTAATCACTAAGCCTCTCACTGATTGAGAGTCGTGGGCTGGAGCCCCAGTTCAAACCTGACTGTGAGAAAGTTGACATTTTTTATGGAAGATTAGTGTCTACTTTTGTTTTTCTTTCGGTGAACTGTCGGGCTGTAAATAACGGAAATACATGTACAATTGAAATAGGTGTTAAACCTCTAGAAAACAACATGGATGTAACATGTATATAAGAATAAGACTGATGAATGTCTTGGCTGTGTTGTGTTCCATTAAAACTACCATAGTTATGTATCATAGACTCTGAGATTTTTACTGGGTATTGTAATTAAAAGAATTTTATTTTTTCGCTATTTTCTGCAAGATATATTCATAGATTAAACTGTTATTGGAAACTTGGGGACAGATTGGTTCATACCTGTTAATTCAACATCAGTACATCGGTTCTCAAATCTAATTCATATAGTAGCAATTTTTAAAATCTTGGCAACACATTTTTCATCCTGAAAATTGTTAGTTTTGATGAATTCTAGGTCAAGATCGATAGTAAAAAAACTAGGCCACCAGATCAAATCATAGAAAAAATATAGTTAACAATCTACAGGTCATATTTGACTCTCAGTCATCTTGAAAATAGGTCAGAATGCATATCTTGATAAAATCTAGACCAAAACTCACTAAATGATGTCAAAAGTAAGCAAGGTACATTGATCTTGACCTTTGGCCTACTTTTTTGTTTTTCAGAGTTATAGCAATGAAATATAGTGCGTGTACATTTTTGCTAGCAGGTTATAAAATTGACCTTGGCTGATATTGATGATGACATCTTGACGAAGTACTTCTTGTCTTTTGTCAGTAGAATGATACAGGGTATCAAGGCCCTCTTTTTGAATTATTGTCATAGCTTATTTGTGATTTCAAGATCTATGAGTTATCCCTGTTAATTACACAAAAACAGTGCACTGTCATTAATTCTGTTATACTAATCTGTATCTGTTGAATGAGCTGTATGATCACACCTGCATGTATGTTGCACAAGAGTTTCTAGATATGAATGCTACTGGTAGGGCTGACAATTGCAGCCAAATTTACTATCACGATAGTTATCGATAGTTAAAAGTACTATCACGATAGACTATCAATAGTTGGCTTCACTATCGCGATACTATCACGATAGTTTCGATAGTTTACATTATTACATACTATATATTTTTACAAAGTTGATTCAATTTGTTTGTATCAATACCTGTAATTAACTTGAATTCAGTATAAATATAATCGTTACTAATTAAGAATGCTAAACCATTTTTATTGAACAGATACGCGTCATTAAAATTTTTCACTATGTGAAGTCATGGATTGATGGATGGTAAGACGACAACGACATTTTAGGAACAGAAACGTCGTCGTATATATAACTTACTATAGCCCGTAATGTAAACGTACGTTTTATGGCAAAGGAAAATCAACTACATTTTATGTAAATAACGCATTCAAAAATGAAAAAAAAAACTATCGAGAAAAGTTGATAGCTGTCCAGATTATCGATAGTGTGAAATTGCTATCGACTATTGACTATAGGGTCTGATACAATTGCGGTAAGTCGATAGTATCGACTATCGTTACACCCCTAGCTACTGGTATAACTGTAGACTGTGAATGTAGTGTTAGTCTTTGAATGTAGTGTTTGTATAGTTCATTATATATACATGATGGCAAACTGTCCTCATTAAGAGAGAAGAAATCCTGTTGCTAGGCTAGTTGTCCCATCTAGTTTGAAACAGTCAAAAAAAAAATCCCTGTATAAACTTGTGACCAAAAGATAAAATAACTGAGGCTTAAACTTAAACTTACACAATTTCCCAATATTTACAATAGTGCATGTAAGTAGTTCTTGAGACTTGAATATTTTAGTCTTGGTAGATTGTTCCTCTTCTATCAGTTACTTATTAGTTTACAGTTGTTTTTCTTTTGAAGTTTTGTGTTGTATTCTAATAGAATGGTAGAGACTTCTCAAACTCCTGTCATCAATAACTATACCCCCTGTGTTGTTTGAGTGGTGTTTCATTAACAAAATAGATATAAATGGGTAAAAAAGCATACCCGTATGCTCTGATTTTTTTACAGGTGTGTTAATATTTGTTGGCGCTCTCTCTCTGTATGTTGGCAGCATCAGTGCTGCAAGAGATTTCCATGCTGCGATCCTGTTCAACATACACCGCTCCCCAATGAGCTTCTTCGATACGACGCCACAAGGCCGCATTTTGAACCGATTTAGCAAAGATATCGATGTTATCGATACAGCATTAGTTCAGGTCATCCAGGGATTCTTTCTGTGCTTCTTTGGAGCCCTGAAAGTGCCGATTGCTATCGCGTTGGGCACGCCAATGTTCCTCGTGACTCTGATACCGCTCGGCATATTCTACTTCATCGTACAGGTGGGTTTTAGCTGTTGTAGTTTAGTCCAAAATAGAATAGAGGTAAGAGGAATTTCCCCTCAGGAAAATATTTTGTAGTATGGTTGACTGCTAGATTTGTCAAGTTCTATGCTGAGATGGCCATTTTGTGCTTGGCTGTTGATGATCAACTGTAAAGTATATGTTTTGATGGTTTGAACTTGTTCCACAGTTTCAGACATATTGCATAGACATTTGGAACACGCGAATCCCCAGACCTTTTCGGTTCATTTTCAGACTTGTATGGATTGAATGTTCTCTTAGCACTGTCAACTATTAACCTCAAGAGCGAACTTGCTAACTTACCATGATGTGTTTTAGCTCAGTGAGCACAAAGTGCTCATTGGTGAGCTATTGTGGCCTTTTGATGTCTTGTGTCATGTATGCATCATTAACCACTGCTTCAAACAACATCTTTTCCTTAACCACTGGGCCAGTTTTAGCCAAATTTTACATAATCATTCCTTGAATGGTCTTTTACCAAAAGTACGCTGCACAAATTGTCCAGAGCTAAAAATAGAAAAACAACATTTCTTTAACCATTCAGCAAAATTCGCAGGATAATTGCTGCTTGAGTTGTTCTTGACCAAAATTGCTAACAAAATGCCCACCAGAGCTAAAAATAGAAAAACATTGAAACAGCATTCTCCTTCATTATTACTGGGCCAATTTCAACCAAATTTCACAAGCTTGTTTCTTTGATGTTCCAGTTCCAAAATTGCTTTAACAGTGTTGCTTTAATGGTCTGCTACGAAAATTGCTAACAGAGCTCTGTTCCAAAGCACAATTATGTTTATTATCAGGAATAATGTAGATCAGAACATGTATTGCACATAATCTTTGTATACTCAGGTGAGCAATATAGGGCCATCACGGCACTCTTGTTTTTGTAATGGTGGCTTTTCATATAATTTCTTGAGAGCCGTTAATAAACGGCATGCCAGGTGTCAATCGAGTGATTTTAATACCAATCAAAATTCAAATTTACTCATGACAAATAAATGCACATGGAAAAGGTTCAAATGGATTCTTTTGTGATAAATACTCTGACATCAACAAAGGGGCGGAGTTATCCCATCATTGGTGTCATGTTAATTCATACTCGCTATGGTGGATTATTGTTTATGTTGGTAAGGTGTTAAATTTAGGTGTATGTTTAGTGTATAGTTCTGGAAAACTGTACATGCTGTGTTTCTGGTTTATTGATAGGGTCTAAAAAATTGGATTTGTGTGGGTTAAGTGCATGAAGACACTAGGTAGGGTAGGTAGGATTTTTCGTTTTTCTGCCCTAATTTCTAAAGTTTAAATGTTTTAATGATCAAATTGCTCACTACTTTTATTCTGCAAACATGTATTCACAAATAACACATAAATTTCATATGACATCTTAATAGGATGAATAAATAAGACTTTTTAAAAAAAACTAATAAAAAATGAAAAGGTGTATAATTGCTGAATCTTTTAAAAAGTTTATGCTACATTCGTGTGAAAAAGGAACACTAAAAGATGACAATATTCTTCATGTTATTCAGCATAGTTATAATTGCCACACATGCATTCCACCTTACCAGTAGCTAATTTGCACTTCTTCTTGTAAGCTATTTTACCGGCAATTCATGTTCAGGCTTGATTCCAGGATATTTTTGTCTCTCACAACTTGGGGGAGACATATTTTATTTGCCCAGTCTGTCCATCCGTCTGTTCTTGATTTTACATGTTTACATGTTTTTAATAATCAAAGTGAAATTTGATGGGATAACTTTATTTCAGAAGTCAGGAAAATCCTAAAATTTGCACAAAAGTGGCTTAGTGGAATAAAACAAAAATAAATTGTATCTGAAAGACAATTGGTTTGCAGTACATCCATTACAAAAGTGACCAGTCCATGTAATATGAAACACAGTGCCGCACTATCTACCTAACATAATATATTACCCCTGCTTGATTCTCCATTTACTCAATCTTCCACATGTCACACTCTTATACAGATGAAAGGAAGTTGTTCCAACACATCATCTTGGTAGGGAACTATCATATTAAGGAAACAAACATGCTGTTTAGATAATGGGGTTGAATCTTCTTATGCGTCATTTGCATGATGCGTGTACCTTACCAGCAGTGAGATGCAATGTTCAGATGGTATCACCTTTACAGGAAGGCTTCGATTTATACATCATTTTGAAATATTGCAGTGGATATCAGCGAAACAAATGTCTTTTGCTTGAAGAAGTTTGCTTAATAAACATTAGCCATCATACTGTTGTTTCTGGCTTACAGATAGAACTTACAGGTCACTGTTTTGATATTTGATGAACCAGGCATGGGCAACAAGTGTCCATGAAGTCGTCTACGTTATCCCAGTTTTCTCTGTCAATGTCATATCATACCCCTACATGTCATTTCAGGCATGCTGGAGTCCATCTCAGCTTTCCTTATGGCTATTTGTGGCGTCAAAGCTTCTAGAAAGTTCTATCTGGCCATTCTGAAAAGCCTTCTTCATCAGCCAATGAGCTTTCATGATTCAAACCCAACTGGCAGAGTCCTGAATCGTCTGTCAGAAGACATGGCCGAGATTGATTACGTTGTACCGTTTACTGTTCGATCCATGATAAATGTGATTTTACAAGCTATTGCAAGTCTTGGCATCATTGTGGCTACGTTACACCTGTTTCTGGTTGTTATTCCGCCTCTTGGGATCATGTATTTCTTTTTGCAGGTAATTGAGCTGTTTTGTTCCCTGTTTATTTTGAAATTAATATTCCTACAATGTTGTATTATTATTTTGGCATAAGCTATTATAATAAGCTGGGTTGCACCAATGAAATGTTAAGAATGGACGCGCGGTGAATGGAAGTTGTATATGACCATCTTCATCACATGCTGGTTTCATTGATAAATGATGTAACTGCCAATCTTATGATAGACTTCCCCATTGATAACTTTCCCAGGAACAATGTTTATGTATGCACTAAAATGTACCTCGGCTCAACGACTTTTTTCTTTTTAAAAAATATTTCTTGTTTATTGTATTTTAATCAATCCTGGTATTTAATGGGTTACATTGCAGAATTGATGGTGTTTGTATAGTTTTAAAGGGGTAACTGGACTATATAAACCACTAGATGGCGCTGGGGCAGGTTTTTCAATAATTTCAAACATGTTTCACATCAGGGACAGTTTTTTCAAAATGTTGACAAAATTACATAACTGTTTCCTTTGAAATTTGTTACAAAGGTAAACTGTGCCATTTCATAACAGTTCATCCAAAAATCTTAATGACATATCTGTTCTAAAAGTGACTTTGAGAACAAAAATCAATCTGTCAAGCAGACGATCTCAGATTTGAATTTCCCGGGAGGTGTGGCTAATTGCTGATAAACTCTGTGTTTGTAAACAAAGGCCACGTGGTGATGTTTATACACTTGAGAGTAGTGGCATGCATTACAGAACAAAAACAGTTTACTAACCTTGATGAAAGTTTATTTCCATAAAATGAGAATATCCTTTATTATAATGAACCATTAAGGTAATCAAGACCTAAATAATTAAAGTTAAAAGTTAGCAGATACATGTAACATAAACATATGTTTTTGTGCAGAAATCTATTCAAGTTGCCATATGTTTTTCAAGTAGTCAGTATTGAACTTTTTAATTTTGGTATAAATGTCTAACTTGCAAAAGTGCACAGCAGGACACAATTTCCCTTGCTCGATATGTTTGTTATTCCCCCATTCATCTATACTTTACTTCAAAAGTGCATCCTGACTAAAGTATAGTTCAGTATTTTCTATAATAATTTTGTGTTGTATGATACTATTTCCTAGTTCAGGTAGTCTTCCATTTCTTGGTCAAGCCCGTGGGTATGCAGCTACATAATGCAAACCATAAACAGTGTTGGTGTAAAGTTAAAAAAATGTTTATGTGACTTAGACGAAGAATCCTCCTACTAAACCACTGCAAGGATCGCACATGCAGGGTCAGTTAATATTATCCTGGCTCATTATATATTATGATCCATTATTATCCAAGAATGAGGCTTTAGATTGATTTTACTATTGCTTTTAATAATTTCTCCATTTTATTTTTTTCCTTGATGGTCTACAATTTACATAAGCCCGTGTTATCATCACTATGAACTTTCAAATCCGTGTCAAGAATATTAAAACTAACACAAATAGCTCCAGTTACTCTCTTTTGATATAAACATTACATGTCTTTTTCTTATGCACTTTTTCTGCAATGCTTTATTAAAATATAAACTTTATTCTTCATCAACTACATGCATACATTGTATTGTGTTCTGAACTGTTGTGATATTTTCCCTCCTTTTTCTGACACAGTCATGTATCAGTTTCATGTCCTTCGAAAAAGAAAAAAAACAGACCTGCATGCCGATGGCATATAATTACCAATTAATTTTGTGACTCTATCTTAATTGGGTGCTGACATATTCATTTTACCACAATGTATTTATATTGTAGGAAATTACACAAAATCAGGCCTTGTGCAAAATTTGACTCTGTGAGTTAGGTGTGAAATATTAAAAGTATTTATCTTTAAATTTTCTAAAAAGGGAGAATATCATGGAATAAAAGAAAGTGAGATGAAATGATTCAGGAGGTGGATAAATTTTCATCTGATTCCAAAAGGCTCATAGATACAAAAAATAAGAAATGCAAAGAAGACCCTAGTCAGCTCAAGAGCTAAAATCGTCTGCTTGCTATTGTGACTCATTCACTTTTTGCCAACCTCCAAGTTTAATTGACAGGTAGTTTTGGAGGTATCAAGTTACAGCTGCACACAACAAATACTCGCTGGTATACCAGCGAGAGTTGCCCCTTTAAAGTAAAGTGTTATTAATGTGAAATTGAGTATGAAATGGATTTATTTCTTAACATGATGATGACATAAAAATTATAGGTAGAGTTGTTGCCCTTGATATGTTACTTGTTAATTCTAATATATGAAGTAGGACACATGAACACATACCAAAAGAATGTTACATAATATCATAGGAAAGCTACTCACTTTATGTAAAGATGAGCATATGCTGAATATGGTTACCTCCCCTGAATTAATGTGTTGAATGTTTGCAATATTCATGTTCATGCAGAGCATTAAACTGGAGTCAAATATATGGTTTGAGTGGTGTAGGAAAAGTTACTGTATGAACTGTACAGTACTGAACAGTTTGCTCACTGTATTACATTGGAAATCTAACACGTCGTCTTGGTTTTTAGCTCGACTTTTCTATGAAAAGGGGAGCTATCCTACTCGCCCCGGCGTCGGCGTCGGCGTCTGCGTCGGCGTCGGCGTTGGCGTCACACCTTGGTTAAGTTTTTCGTACCACCCCACTTTATTTCAAAAGTATTAGAGGTATGGCTTTAAAACTTACCATACTTGTTTACCATCATAACCTCCATCTACAGACAAGAGTACATAACTCTGTCAAGGTTTTTGACAGAATTATGGCCCTTTTTTGACTTAGAAAGTGTATTGAGCTTGGTTAAGTTTTTCGTACCACCTCACTTTATTTCAAAACCATTGGAGGTATTGCTTTGAAACTAACCATACTTGTTTACCATCACGACCTTCATCAACAGACAAGAGGACATAACTCTGTCAAGGTTTTTGACAGAATTATGCCCCTTTTTGACTTAGAAAATACATTGAATATGGGTAAAATCCACTTATTGCCTTAACCCTTTGAGATATTGCTTTGAAACTTTTAATGCTATTTCACATCATTACCCCCTTCTGTACGCAAGAGAAGGTAACTCTGTCAGGGATTTGTTTTTAAAAATTATCGACTTAGAATCTTGGTTAAGTTTTTCGTACCAGTCCACTTTTTGACTGAACTGTTTGAGATATTAATTTGAAAGTTGGAATACTTGTTTACCATCATGATTCCCAAACATGGGCAGGAAAAGGTAATTCTGTCAAGGATTTTATTTGAATTATGGCCCTTTTTGACTTAGAAACTCAGTTAAAATTTTCATTCTTGTCCACTTATTAACTTAACCATTTGAGATATTACTTTGATATTACCATTGTAAGACCTATCTGTAAGCAAAAGAAGATAACTCTGTGAAAAACTTTCTTGATTTGTACTTAGAAATTCCTAGTTAAAGTCTTGTGTGCCCTTAACTGTCAAAGTTTTGTTTTATTGGCAAGCACTAAAAAAGTCGAGCATGCTGTCCTACTGACAGCTCTTGTTAGTGATCTTGACAAGTCCGGTCGTCTTTTGTGTTTCCTACATGGTATGAGTGCAAGGGTTCATTTTTCAAGTCAGTCATGAAATTTACAGCTCGATGGCAACTGAAATATCACTATGTGAGGTTCTTTGGCTTCTGATTGGAGGAGAGGAAAATACCATGTTCTTAAAATAGCTCAGTGTTGACTGAGAGGAGTTTTTCATGCATATGCTTTTCATTGGTTGCGCTAATTTTTTGAGAGTATTTCCCTCTATGGCTCAGCTTGAAAAGAATTGAAATTACTCATTAATGGAAGTTGTTTTTCCTTAACAATTTTTTATGCGGTTAGAAACATCAGTCATGAAAAATGCTGTCCCAGATAGTATTGAAATTGGAGTGATGATGTCATTTATTTGTTGAATGTTTCAAGATGTCATGAATGCTTTAAATTCTGGTAACTTAGTTAAGAAGGCAATTAATTGGTTATAATCAAAGGATGTAAGCTATAGGCTTTCTAACATCAGCAGGTATGTGCAGTATAATGTTATCGCACATTTAAGACTTAAATGTTACTAGAACAAGTATATTTGTCTCTAGATATTGACAGGGCCTGGCCAAGGATCTGTCAAAGTTGTTATTATTTTTACTTTAAGGCTTAAGGTTCTACAACGGTATTCTCTGATCGTTGGATCTTATTAGTTAAATTCTATATTGAAACATAGTATATAATATTGAATATAAACTGTCCAAATGTAATTTTGGCTTATATAAAAAACAGAAATTTGTCATATTTGTTCATGATTTCTTATGAACTGCTGTATCCCCCATTGATGCAAAACAGATTGAGCCTTGCTGTGTGACAGCCAACAAGTTTCAACTTAGTTGATTTTGTAAAAATTGAAAATGCATGAACTGTTGTCATTTAGAACCACAGCAATATTTTCAGGTGAAAAATGTTACTTTGGATTATCTGTTATAGTTTATTGAATGGTTTGAATCAAGCTGGTCAGATTGCATGAATGTACACTGTACAGACTGATCTAGACTCACACTGGGTGAAAAGGACTAATGTCACACTGCAGGGCTCAAATATGCAGTAACATCTGCATGCAAGGACCTCTGTCTTAAGTTGTAACACGCAGGTTTGGCTGCAAATGATATAGCATTATTTTGGACAAAATTTCGGCACAAGATATTCATAATAAAGAAACCTGTAAAATTCATATTCTGATTGTAGGTCTTTGCTTTGAACATTTGAAAACATATACCGGAATCATCCCTTCTACATAATTTACTGCTGTAAACAGACTGATGCAGTTTTGTGCCAATTAAAGTTCTTAACATTCTTATTCTGCATAATTATGTTTGGCTGATTTAAGTATATTTAATTTTGTGATATAAAGAATTTCAAGAAACAGTTCAAATTATATAAATTTCTTCATCTTTTGAATACATGTATTATAATATCTTTGTGCAAGATAATGCTGTATCTAGTGTTTTTTTTGCGCCAAAGATAACCTTTTAATTCAAGTAATGTTTTTAAAATGAAAGCAAAGTTGGCAAAACGTTGTGAAATAGATTTTTGAATTTTTTGTGTTAAGACATTCAAGATATTAATTGTATTAGAATTTTGTATTGTATTTAAGTTTGCCAGGGACCAAGTGGCAGGTCTTTGCTAGGGAACCCGGGTTTTTGCTTATACATTTTGCCAAAATTGCTTGAATGTAAGCAAATTTAAGTTTATAAAAATGTTTGCTTAACAGTAAAGATAGTTTTGATAGTACTATGTTGCAGTTTTAATCATTTCCTGGCATGTTTGAGCAGACTGATATATTACTAAATGTATTTGACTGTTGTTTGTAGAGGTTTTATGTGGCAGCATCCCGTCAGCTTAAACGACTAGAATCAGTCAGTCGATCACCAATCTACTCCCATTTTGGAGAGACAGTCACAGGTGTGACCACGGTTCGAGCCTACAGACAGCAGGAACGGTTCATAGAGACGTCAGATAAGAAAGTAGACGATAACTTGGAGTGTCATTTTCCTACGATTATATCGAACAGGTATACATGTATAATTCTCTTACTTTTAGGCAAACCTTTGAAGATTTATGGGGAATAAGATTCAAATGAAAGTCGGGTGCTACCTTAATGTGTATGGGTGTGAGCTACCTTAATGCGTATATGTGTGTATACAGTTGAGCAGTGTCCTGCTTTTGGCAGTCAAAATTGTTATAATAGTCAATTTAACAATTGAAACAGCAGATTAACTAGTTGATTTAGTGACTGCACTGAATTATTTACTGGGATCTACTTCATATTTTGAATCCAACTATCATGAAAAATTGATTAGAAAATTTTCCTTGATGAAGGTCAGGTTTTGATATTGGGTCAAAAGGTTGGATCATTGTCAAATATTGTGAACACTTTAGAGATCATTTTGTTTGATGGGAATATGATGGAACTGACAGAATTTTTACAATGAGAATTTCATAGCCTATGTTAATCATGCCTGCCTGATGTTGTCTGTTTATTCAGGTGAATGATATAAGGCTATTTTAGCCCCATTTAAACAATTTAGGTTCCTCAATTGTTTAAATAGTGCTCTGAAGTGACATCATGTTGTCATAATTATGGACAAGGCAATTTGTATGAAAACTGAACTGATATGTTTTCTTCATAAATAAATACTGACAGTGTTTGATTGAGGAATCCATTTGTATAAGTTCTCATTTGCACATAGGTTTTGCAAAAAATGTGCTTTTTGTATGCTTTATTTCAAAGCTATCAGTGTTTTACTTTCAGATGGCTGGCCATTCGTTTAGAGTTTGTTGGAAACTGTATTCTTTTCTTTGCGGCACTTTTTGCTGTCATTGCACGGGAATCTCTGTCTCCTGGTATTGTTGGTCTCTCAATAACATATGCTCTAAATGTAAGTATAGACAAGGCTTAAGAGTTGTGCAGATTTGAAATCAGAGTGCTTTAAGATCAGTGTGATTTAGATCTCCAGAGGATTTTTATAAAACCTTTTGACAAAAGTTCGTAATATGCAAAAGAGGCACAGACTAGATGTTTTAGACATCTTGGTTCAAGATCAAGGTCACAATTGGGGTAAAAAGGTCATGTAGACATATTCAAGGGTGGTGCGGTGGTCGAGTGGTTAATGCCCTGGACTACCAATGCGGAGGTCCCCAGTTAGAAGCTGGGCCGGGGCACTGGAAATTTCAGAAAAGCTTTTCAGTGTTTCCCTCCCATCTAGAGATGAACAGGTTAGAAACCCAGAGGTACACCGGGCATGTAAAAGAACCAAGGGGTCTATTCGTAAAAGAGCTATGGTCTAGTACCTAGATTCCCTTGTATCTGCAGCTGTCTCTCTTCAACCTGCACCTGTCAAGAGTCTTGACAAGTTCACCAAGGGAGAGGGTCGTCCAGTACTGCTAACAATCAAAGAAAAAAATAGAAGACATATTTAACATCTGTGCAGTGGAATTATGATCTGCACTGTTCATTATTTCATCTGTAAATTTTCATACAATGGCTACCTCTTTGAACAGTTATTGGTTGTGTTTAAATTGAAAGATGTACAATCTATTTTAAGGCTTAAGTCTATTCTAACATCAATTGTGATTGGTTAGATTGTTTAATTTTACCATATTTAGAGTACCAAAATAAATATGATATGTTATGAATATGGAAATGTTTTTTTATCTTTAAATTGTAACAGAAAGATTTGTTGCCATTAAAAACTGCTTATGCCATCACAAATATCATATATCACTTTTAAAATGGTGAAAGCTGGCAGTTACACAGGATTGCGGTCCTTGCCTTGAATACTGGTTAGGTAAACTGCCTCAAATAAATAACTGAAATATTTTGAAATGGGTGTTAATCAGCAAGCACAAAAACAAAAGAAATCATATTTCAGGTTACCCAAACATTAAACTGGATGGTACGTATGACCACGGAGCTGGAGACCAACATCGTAGCTGTGGAGAGAGTTAAGGAGTACTCTGAGACACCCACCGAGGTAATCCACATAAATATATCAACTATATTAGTCCTCATGTAGCTTATACTCTGCCATAATAATTATGGTCCTGTCAATCGTGTATTATTCTGACCAATAATAGAATTACTTTATGTAAGCAAACATTAGCACATGGTGGCATAGTCAATGAAATACATGTAGGTTGGACAAGCAACCTGAGACAAACACATGTACAAAGATGGAGCTATTCAATTATGTTGGCAAATGATAGAATCTTGTTGTTACAGTAGTTGAAGTTTTCTGTTTATTGCAGAGATCCTACAGAATATTGTTATTCAAGTAATTTTTTCCCTACGTACATTCACCTTTTTGCCAATCTCTGACTGATTAGTGGATATTTAAGTTGAAGTTTTTATATATTAAGCAAAGCAAATTTTGATGTGAAAATTTTTAGTTCGGAAGGGAAGAAAAACTTATTCCTGTTTTCTAAAATTCATGGAAAACTTACATCCATGATATGGTAAAAGCAAGTTGCATACAAAAATATGTTAGTGTACAGTATTGATTACAAACCAAAAAATATTGCTTGGTCTATCATAATAATTTTGTTGGGTAAATCTTTTGTTGCTTTATATCATGTTTTATACTATATCTATTTTATTTATCCAATCATGAAGGTTTATTTGCAACACGTGACCGTACACTATGTAACCATATTGGACGCACGTGCGTACAAAAAATCCTGTATTTTTTCCATATTTGGACGGTTCAACAGTCCCATGTTAAACATACGATAAAGCCCGAAACGCGTGAAAATGATCCGAATGAAAATCGGTTGAAGTAGGCGCTTTATGTACAGAGTTTGTTTAAGCGTCTTGAAATCAGGATTATTTGTCCTTTGCTTGTAAACACAAAAACGAGGAAAAGGCAGAAATACAATATTCAGTGAATTATTTTTAATTTAAACTAAAATAAAATTAATATTAAATGTCTGAATGCTTTGAAAGGATTTATACTAAAATTGAATTTAAACCTTCTAAATTCATAGATAAAAGTAGTGCATTTATTTTTAATATGTTGGTTGTTGTAATTTAGGCAGCTTGGGTTGTTGAAGACAAGCGTCCTGCGGAATCTTGGCCAGAGAAGGGTCTGGTGAAGTTTGAGAACTATGGTACGAGATACAGAGAGGGCTTGGACCTGGTCATCAAAGGCATAGACTGCACCGTTAATCCAGGAGAAAAAGTAGGTTAAACCTTTTTTGTTTCCAGCATATTTAGGTCAGAGTAGCTTTGGAGGTAATTAAAGTTAACTTACAAGAATAGAGGCTTTAGAAATGTCTTTAGTTCTGAAGTGGAGGCAAAGCAATAATTTGATGGCTTGATTGCTACAGTACTGTTAACATGTTAATATGTTGTATTCCGCACAAAAGGAAATCTGATGAGTCATCATTTTCATACTGTGATCTGTTATCAACTGCACTTGGGAAATAAACCTGAGCCTACCGACTTAATGAAGTGAACTTGTCTAGTTGTTTAAAGGTGTGCTCACTCGAAATGTAAAGACTGGAAAGCAAACAGTGGAGATTATGAACATACTGTCACCAGCAAGCTATAGGTTCATATGATACATATCTAATGGGCACTGAAGTTTATTGAGGCGGAGTCTAGTCAGGAAGGATGGTTAGGGTAAAATATCTGATTGTAAATAACAGAAATACTGTTAAAAAAAAACAAGAAAAAAATTTATATTTCAATGTTAAATTACTTGTTATATTACAGGTGGGCATAGTGGGACGTACAGGTGCTGGAAAGTCTTCCTTGACCCTTGCTTTGTTCCGTATCATTGAGCCTGCTCAGGGAAGCATTGTCATAGATGGTGTGAATATTGGTGAAATAGGTCTTCATGACCTTCGTAGTAAACTTACTATTATACCACAGGTATGTGACAGGATTTGCAAGCCGTTGCTTTACTTTAACTTTCGTTACTTTATGCTGTAATGTAGACACACACTATTTTGCAGACAGTTTATATTCATTTTTTATAGAAACTAACTTTCCATCTAATATATTAGTGATTGCAAAATGGATTTTGTAAATGGGTTTTGTAAAATATATATTAAATTTTGTTGAAAGTTTTTTTATCGTATTTTTGAAAATTGCTTCATGAAATTATGTAAACTTTGGCAAGCACCTTCATGAGTAACAAAATATAAAGTTCAGTTTGTTTGATATAAAATGGATACCAAAATAACAATTTGTCTTGTTATATGATATTTTTTTTTATAAAAAAGAACAGTTATTTCTAGTTATCTTGCCTGTAGACAGTGCCAGACATGTCTGAAGTTCACACATCTGTCTTTGTGACCGAGTGGTTAAGGTCACTGAATTGAAACACTAAACCTCTCACCAATTGAGGGTCATTGAGTTCCAGCCCCACTACTGGCCATAGTATTTATGTAAGAAAGTTAGCAGCATCTTATAAAGGATGGGAGTCTAGTACTGGTCCCTCCCAGGAACGTTGATTAGATCAACTGCCCAACTGTACGGAATTGAAATACTGTTTAAATTGTGTTCAACCTAAAGAAAACAAATACAGGAACTGTTATTCTTGGCTCTCTTTCCCATAGACAGTGCCAAACATGTCTGAAATAGTTACAGTTTATATTAGTATACAGGTTTGATCGTACATTGTATTTTACAGGAGCCAGTACTTTTCTCAGGTACACTGAGGATGAACCTTGACCCATTTGACAGACATTCAGATGATGCCGTCTGGACAGCTTTAGAACACGCCCATCTTAAGACATTTGTGTCTACTTTACCTACAAAGTTAGAGTATGAGTGCACTGAGGGAGGTGAAAATCTCAGGTAAATGTGATAGAAAAAAAGAGATGTTTTTCATCATAAAAAAAAAGATTATAATGAAAATTGGGTCAAATTTCAATCTTACCAAGACAATATGTTTTGTCTCATAGGCCATGAAACTTTATTTGAAGCTTTTTTTTAACTTCTTACATAACTACTTACATAATATATCTTTAATTAGTGTCTCCAGAACAAATCATGCCTGTGGTTACACCAAAGGCCAGTCACTTAATGAAGGTTTTAGTAATGTGTGTATGAACCACCTCCAGTAGTACGGGCTAGTTGGCCAACTGAACTACAATAAACTAATATTACCTAAACAAAATTTAACATTCCAGACTTGTTTGTTCTAATGTCTAAAACTTCAACAAGAAGGCAGTGTAGATCTTCATCTCTTCAAACTTTTAATGACCAAGCTAGCTGCTTGGCAAGATAGCTACCGATGCAAAGATTTGTGATTTAGCACAAATGATCAATCATGTCTTCTTGTGAATATTTTCAGTGTTGGACAAAGACAGCTGGTATGTTTAGCGAGAGCTTTATTAAGGAAGACAAAGATTCTGATTCTTGATGAAGCCACGGCGGCTGTCGACCTTGAGACAGATGATCTTATACAGCATACAATACGTACAGAGTTTGCTGATGCTACCGTACTTACTATAGCTCATAGGCTAAATACAATCATGGATTACACACGGTAAGTACAGTTGGTTTTTATAGTCTATAAAACAAGTCACAAATTTTCGACATAAACAGAATTATTACTAGAAAATGAAGGCAGGAGTTTGAGGTATCAAGAGTCCATTGCACATGAAAGACGACATTGTAGTCTCTTCAATACCTGCTCATTCTAGCTAGTTAATTTGTAGTTAAGTCATGGATGAAGTTGCTTGGGAGAAACATAATGAAGGAAACTGTTTGAAGAAGTGAATAGAATGGGTCTTATGTAAACAATCTGAGTTTTGATGATTTACGTTTTTACAGTACACACTGTGATCGGATGCTTGCGTCATTTACTGCCCTTTGAAAATGTGATGTATTTCACATATTCTTTTCCTTTATATGTACATAGGAAAAGTTCTGGGTTGTGATAGAATAAAGGTTAATTATTACATTTTTTAACTTTACAGAGTGATGGTGCTAGATCAAGGCGAGATTCGTGAGTTTCAGAATCCTCAAGAACTGTTACAGAACAAAGATAGTATATTCTATAGTATGGCCTCAGATGCCGGGCTTGTCTGAGGTTATAGGTACTTCATAGACTATACACTAATCAATACTGGGTGACGAGAAAGTGCAAGTTACTTAGGGCAAACTCATCTGCATGTTGATGGACAAAAGAAACTGTGAAATTGTTGTAAAAATTTCTTTGTAAATTTATCGTACATGTATTGTGTTTAATTGGATACTGACTTTGTGAAAAATAACTTTGAGGATTTGGAAAATTTAGATAGTACAGCAAAATGTCCCAGGCGTCGATTCAGGGTCAGAAACCTCTGTCAGTAGAAGTTGGGAAAGTTAAACAGTTTGATGTACACATCAAAGTACAGTTGTATATGAACATTGAAAACAGAAGTACTTCCTGTTGTTGACAGGCATAAAAAAAAATGAATTAATAAGACCTTGTTTCATATATAAATTTTTATATGAAATATATACAAGAACTGGTTAAAGACTTCAGGTGTAAATAATGTCTTAAATTTTTAGTTGATATTGTGGGGTTCTAGTCTAGAGAGATTTTAGTTAATAATTTCTACAGTACACTTTCCAAGTGTAATGTCCTTAATAGATATTTGCTCTATACATTTCTTTCTGCAGAATGTATTTAAGACGCTTTTTATGTTGTGCTTTTAAAATATTAAAGTTGCTTACCTTTTTTCTTAAGCTTTGAAGTCCTTTTTAATTTTTTTTTCAGTATTTTGAAACCATTTTTATTCTGAAAATGAAGTCTTTTGTCTGAATTTTTCTTTGAAATTTTGAAATGGTACACAATGGAAAAGTATTCTTCCCTGTTACCCGGTGTATGAATTGTTTTGTTTTTTTAAATAAATATTTTTTGTGTAAATCTGAGTATACTTGATCTAATGCATGCCACATCTGTTTTAAACTCATTTTGGAAGGTTAGTCTCTTTTTAAAGCTTTTGCCCTTCATGTTGGGAAAGATTCTGAATTATGACCAGTGCAGATTATGATCAGCCTTTCTATGGCAGGTATTGGTACTTGCGACCATTTTCAGGTTTCCACACTTTTTACATTCACATGAAGTTTGTTTAATCATACCGTGTAGATACCTGGCAGGAAAATTTGACCACCAAGGTTGAATAATGGAAGAGTTGAATCACATTTTAGAAAAACACAAAATCTGCATTTGCGTAAATATACAAAATAATAATAAAAAAGCCGTTACATAGTTGAAAAGGAAATTTCATAAGCTTTAAAATGATATGCAGCTTGCCTATACTTCCTTTTATAAGGAAGGCACAATCAGTATAAGTTCAACACCCCCTGGTGTATCCTTAATCACTGTATGTGTTGTGTTAGCATTCTTTACCTATGTGGCCTTGCTGTTTTCTGGGTTTTTTTAAATTATTTTAATGCATATGGTTGATTCCCCCCCTTACAATTAATACCGGTTTTGAACATGTAACATTAGATAAAAATTCATCTTTAGCATGACATGGTTGGCATATAAAGTAATATTTTTATACTAAAGATTAAGAATATTCTACATAACTTATTGATTTGGTGATTGTTTATTGTTTGTTTTGATTGTATAAATGCTTGTTGTAGATTCAAATAATTGTGAAGTTTAGGGTGTTACTAGGGAATGTTAATGGTTTCAGGAATTTAAGTTCTATTATTGCAGTTTATTGTGAGCTCACTTGGCACAAAGTATTACGGTGAACTATAAGGACCACCCACCATCCGTCATTGTCTGTTGTACATCCGCCATTTCCATCAAATAACATCTCCTCTGAAAGGCCTAGGCCAATGTTGATGAAACTTGGTAGGGATGTTCCTTGCGTGAAGCTCTATCAAATTTGTTCAAAGAATTTGATTCCATGGAGAACTCTGGTTGCTATGGCAACAAAAGGAAAAACTTTAAAAATCTTGTTCTCTGAAACCACGAGGCATAGAGCTTAGATATTTAGTATGTAGCATTTTACCTAACGGACCTCTATCAAGATTGTTCAAATCAGGATCCCTGGGTCAAAATTGAACCTGCCTGTCATGTCTAAAACCACAAGACTCGGAGCTTAGATATTTGGATTGTGTAGTGAACCTCTACAGATACTGTTGAGATCATGACCCCCAGGTCAAAATTGATCTTTCCTTTAATGTGATTGTTTTAAAGCCAATGGTAGGCAGGTGAGCGATATAGGGCCATCTTGGCCCTCTTGTTTTGTGGGTTTTTTTTGTATCCCCAATGTACATTCTGTCACAGATTTGGATTTTATACATATCTATCCTATTTCTATAAGTATATTTTAAAATATGTTTGATTTTATTTTGAGGTCTCTGTGTGATCTTAAAGCCCTCTGATCACTTTGAATTTTACTGATGTAATGATAAAAAATCATGATAGAATAATGATATAACTGTGTTCTATTTACTATTACTCTGAAACAAGTTTAATTCTCTTTCAATACAAGTTTTTTCCTCATAAAAAGTGTTGCCAAAAAGCATTTTTATTTTCATAAAATTTCATTGAAAAAAGTGCTATATTTATCACATGAACTTTATAAAATAAGAAATGATCAGAATATTTCTTATACAACTAAAAGTTAGTTTCCTTGGTAAGACTTTTCACTGGGTAATATAAGTACTATGAATAATTGTAACATTCAGCATGATCATGGGACTTTGATATAATCATACTTTTGTTCTTTTGCAAAATAGGAAATATTGTTTTATGTTGAATAGTTGTTTTAAAAGTTACCTTTTAGCATTACCATGAAATCCACGAGAATTCTCTTATTAGGCGAAGTGTGAAGTTTTTTTCTGCTGCTAAATTCATGTTTTAAATGCAGGACAAATCTTTCAAAGACATAGAAAATTATTTTGATTATGAGAGTTGTTAAGTTAACCTTTTCCCTGCTGGTAGCAAATGATCGTAAACTGTTTTGGGTACAGTGAAGATCATGATCAGACAGCAGGAGTTATCTGCCCCATATGCTATTCAGTCATTAAATTTTTTCAGTGAGAACCACTTCGAATAACTGATGAAACTGTCCAAATTTAAACATGGACAAATCCATTTAAGAAATTTAACAGTGAAAGGGTTAAAAGGGAGTCACTGGTAATATATGTTTTAAGGGGATGAAAATTGATTTTTTTGCTAGACAGTAACTCTCAACCCATCCAAAAATCTAGATGTGCCAAATCTGTCCTGCTTATGCAAATAGGTAATTTAAAAGACAAAAAAGGTATATTGTGGCATAGAAATCAGGCATTTAATAAAAAAAAGTATTTATAATACTCCATTACATTTGAGAAGTAAGAGATAGTGTGTATGCTGTTGAAATATTGTGACTACAAAGAATTAAGTGGGTAGATGTTATAGATTGAAGGCCAGTCCGTTACGGAGTTTGTCTGGATTTGGTCGTAGGGCAAATTTAGGGTACTCTCACAGACCATTCCTGGTTTTCCTTTTAGATGTTGTTATTTGTTATGTTGTTATAATGATTCCTGTAACTTACCATTATTTATCCCCCCGCCAAAGGCGAAGGGGATATTAGAAATGCCCTTCGTCCGTCCGTGCGTCCGTCTGTCCGTCCGTCCGTCCGTGCGTCCGTCCCAATTTTGTCCGAATCATAACTCCAAAAAGTACTTGAGCGATTTTCTTCAAACTTCATACACTGACAGAGCACTTGGGAGGAAGTGCAGTGTGTAAGAACAATAACTCTACCTTGCCTACTTTTTAGAGTTTTCCCCTTTTATCAGATTTACTTGAAAAACTTTGTCCGGAGCATAACTCCAAAAGTACTTGAGGGTTTTCTTCAAACTTAATACACTGACATAGCACTTGGTAGGAAGTGCAGTGTGCAAGAACAATAACTCTACCTTGCCTACTTTTAAAGTTTTCCCCTTTATCAGATTTACTCTAAAAGTTTTGTCCAAGCATAACTCCAAAAGTACTTGAGGGATTTACTTCAAACTTAATACACTGACATAGCACTTGGTAGGAAGTGCAGTGTGCAAGAACAATAACTCTACCTTGCCTACTTTTTAGAGTTTTCCCCTTTATCAGATTTACTTGTCCAAGCATAACTCCAAAAGTACTTGAGGGATTTTCTTCAAACTTAATACTGACATAGCACATTGGTGGGAAGTGCAGTGTGCAAGAACAATAACTCTACCTTTGCCTACTTTTAGAGTTATTCCCCTTTATCAGATTTACTTTAAAAGTTTTGTCCAGGCATAACTCCAAAAGTACTTGAGGGATTTACTTCAAACTTAATACACTGACATAGCACATTGGTAGGAAGTGCAGTGTGCAAGAACAATAACTCTACGTTGCCTACTTTTAGAGTTATTCCCCTTTATCAGATTTACTTGTCCGAAGCATAACTCCAAAAAGTACTTGAGGGATTTTCTTCAAACTTAATACACTGACTAGCACATTGGTAGGAAGTGCAGTGTGCAAGAACAATAACTCTACCTTGCCTCCTTTTAGAGTTATTCCCCTTTTATCAGATTTACTTGTCCGGAGCACAACTCCAAAAGAACTTGAGGGATTTTCTTCAAACTTAATACACTGACATAGCACATTGGTAGGAAGTGAAGTGTGCAAGAACAATAACTCTACCTTGCCTACTTTTAGAGTTATTCCCCTTTATCAGATTTACTTTAAAAGTTTTGTCCAGAGCATAACTCCAAAAGTACTTGAGGGATTTTCTACAAACTTAATACACTGACATAGCACATTGGTGGGAAGTGCAGTGTGTAAGAACAATAACTCTACCTTTGCCTACTTTTTAGAGTTTTCCCCTTTATCAGATTTACTTTAAAAGTTTTGTCCAGGCATAACTCCAAAAGTACTTGAGGGATTTTCTTCAAACTTAATACACTGACATAGCACATTGGTAGGAAGTGCAGTGTGCAAGAACAATAACTCTACCTTTGTCTACTTTTAGTCAAATAGAAAAATATCATACCTATACTGATAATGAAAATTAATATAATTTTGCAAACCTTCTCTTCATTGCCTTATTCTTTTTCCACTTACTTAAAAACTGTACTCAGCATGACCATAACTGTACGGCTTTTTAAGGATTTCCTCTCACCAAGTAAAATGTACGAAAGTACAACCTTCAGGTAACTTTTTCCTGGCGGGGGGATTAACCATGTGTAACATGGCTCTTGTTAATTTTGTGTTAGTGTGTAGCAGATCGATGGGTGCTAGTCTTTAATCATTCTGTTCATATAACTGTAAATAATTACAAATTGATTTTTTATCTGCGAACGTAACTAGCGATACTACAGTACTCTTGATAAGTGCTTTATCTAAACGATGTCTCATTTAAAGGTCCACTACTAAGCGAAAATTAAGTGACAGTTATTTCAATGGCATGTACATTACCTTATGCAAGACACTAAATAATGAAGATTGTCAGGTTAAAATTTACAGAAAGTGTTTGGAACACAAAGAAAAGTATGTGTATTATGTTGAAATCTCAGTGAATCGACAAAATGACTACCCAGGTCTTTTTAACTTTCTTCATAATGCATACAAAAATAAGTGTACATGTACTGTGATTTTTTTAGAATCTCTACATACCAACTTTCATTTTTTATTAAAAATAACTTATTTCTGTGCTTTTTAAAGTATATTTGAATTTTCACTTTCCTTAGTATTGGACCTTTAAGATTTGCAAGAAAGCACTCAAAATAATTTGTAAAGATGACTTACGGCAAGGTAAATACATAATGCACAAAATGAATAAAAGTATCATAACTATATTAACATTTTACGTGTTTTAATGGTAAAATTAACTTTAACACTAATCCTTTTATGTTGTACATTATACAAGCATCAAAGTTTTAGTGAAAGCCTTTATCAGAATATTATAAAACAATTTTTAAACAAGTTGTAACACCCCTTATAATTTTAATATTCACTTGTTGCAAGAAAATTTTATACAATGATGAAAAGGGTTGCAATGATATAATATGTTGCCAAGTAACGCAGATTGCAGCAGGTTATTAACTTGTTGACATCACTTTCTATTGCAGTTACCCTTTACCTCCATATGGGTCTTGGGTTCAAGCCCTTGCCACAACCTGACCCTTTATGTGAGAAAGTTTGCAGTTTCGTATGTAGGACCAGAGTCTAGTACTGGTCTTTCCCAGGAATAATAGTTAGATCAATGTGCCACCTGTAAATAACTGAAATACTGTTGCAAAAAAATTATTAATCCCCCCATAAAACAGACAACCCTAATAATGACATAAATACCCTCCACCTTTCTGTCTTATGTGAGGAAGTTGGGAGTAGAGAGACTTTCAGGGACATTGGTTTATTAACTTGCTGTCTTCATGTATATTTAACTGAAATAGGTTGAAAATGGGTGCACTTACCAAAAGGGATGTAAATTTAAAAAATTGAAAATAAGGATAAAAACAAAACTCACTCAAGACCTACAAAGTTTGAACAGAATTGTTGGGAATATGTTTACATGAGTGACAGTGAAAAATGAAATTTAGATTTTTTTTCAGCTACGGACACAAATGTGTGTACATATTGTACCTAGTCATTAGTTATAGATGTTTACATATCATCTGTGTACTGTAATTTATTGGTTTTTGTTTGCTTCACTTTTGAGTGAACAGGTACTTTTGTAATATACATGTATATATATATTTGGCTTCATTTTTTGTGAACATTTATATAGGATATATACCTTTAAATTGCCAAGTAAAGTTATATACATGTAAGCTGAAATTGTAAAATGAGGAAAATAATCATTAACTACCATCTGTTGACACAAACCTGTTTTAAGATTTTAACATTTCATGCAAATTGAAACAGGTGATGCGTAAAAAAAATTTAATCCCGTCATACCTGATATTTTTACGGCATCTTGTTTGGATTTCACGTCGCAAAAATATTTGACGGAAAAAGAAAATGTTCTTTAATCGTTAATGTGTTATAGTTTCAAGTTTGTCAAGATTTTAACAAGAGAGAAGCTACCTCTTTTCATGTTTGTTGATAAAGTTAAGTCATGATTTTGTTGTTTTTATAATTTATATTTAAAAAATTGCACTCAACTCAAGAAAATGGTAAGAATAACACAAATACTAAGTTCGAAACCTAATAATTGTGAAGTAGCACTTGAGTGCCAGAAAGGATATGATTATAAAACATTCACAACTTTATTATTACTGCAATTTTTAACTAAAATTTTATTGTAATAGTTTCATTTCTGCTTGTATTTAGCAGCATTCGCATTAAATTTAATGTTGTTTTTTTTAGATCAATGTCTTAGTTTAACACTTTTGCAAGTGTTACTTGTGACTTTTGTGACCCATACATGTTTGATTTTGCTTGTTTAGGAGTATCAAACAAGCTATATTTGACAGCAATAGGGTTTTGATACCTTGACCAGAATTATGATGAAAAAACAGTGAGATTACAAATAAGATGTATTCAGCATAGAGTAAGACCTTTTTTAACTTAACCTGGTTAGTTTAAACATAATTTATTGCCAATAATATACATAGCAAAGGGTTTGGGCCACAAGTGCTTAACCTGGTTCATATATAGATTTCAAAATTCACAGAAGGCAAAGGTTGTAAGAACATTTTGTTGATAAGAGAAAAAGATATAGGTCAGATAGAAAAGAGAAGCTCACTCATTCATTTATGATGTTCAGATTTATGTTGAGAGATTAACTGCATTTTGTGACTCGGTCACAGTCATTTTAAATGGAGTTTGGTAAAACATTGGTCATCTCACATCATTGAGAGGGAAAATCTCATCACAATCATGATGGTCTCTGAATTTGTGTTCTGTTTGTTGTTGTTCTAGAAAGATATACAAATGTATGATCATACAGAGCTGAACATAATTTTTCTTTACATACTGTTTCACTTGGGCCAGTTACTATTACTTTATTTTGTTTTGTAGAAAGTACATACATGAAAATGTTCAGGAGTTTGAGACAGTTGAGTTAGATAACTCTTGACCAAATTTGATTCATATTATGGCCCTTATTTAACTGAAAAGTTTTGCATGGAAGCTGCTTCTATCAGAATCGTATCACAGTAAAGTATGATTGCATTAATTTGAGACTTCAGTTAAGCAATCAAACCTTCAAGTTCTATAACTCGTGATTGAAATTAATTTTTAAACTTTTATCAAATTTACTATCAAAGTGGTCCAAATAGGCGAGCGTGCTGTCATCTGATAGCTCTTGCACTGTATATGAACATATAAATCTTTCTGAATTACATAATTTGTGTGTGGCTTGAACCAGTTATTATGCTTAGATAGGTTTATTAGTGTCGATTTTTAGCTTCATTGTATAGAAGAATAGGTGTGTAGAAGAATCGATGTATAGAAGTGATTTTTATTTGCTCAGGTTATAATTCTGATTAAATGATAAAAAAAGAGACGGGGAAAGTGTCACAGAAACTGTTTCAGTGTTTGTAATACTGCTAATTGGCATATTTTGGTAAAGCTAAAAGTTCGGAAATTGCTGTATGATTTACTAGCTCATGAATTTGCAAACTAGCATCTTGAATCACCGTGAATGATTTGTCTGCATTGTCAATAAGAAACCCCAAAAAATATAGCAAAAATGAAAATTCGAAAATGACACATGTAAATGACACTATTTAAATAGAGTAAAAACACAGACACAAACAGAATAATTATTTACATATTTTCTTGCCAGTTGTCATCAGACGAATGTTATGTTTTAATATTTTTATACCCCAACAAAACTATTTTGATGGGCTATAACTGTATAGAAATCATTTTATCCCATCTCATCCTGATTAAGCAATCGGTAAAACTTTATAAGCATTTCATGCTTTACTTTCAAACTTGTTACGTTTTTTTTATATGCCCAAAGGAAGGTACTATGGGAACACACATGGCAGGCGGGCAGCGTCCACATTTTGTCCACTCTGTTAGTCGGTTTTCATCTGATTTCCACCAAACTTTGTCAAAATGTTTGTCCGCATAATTTCTCAGCCAAGTTCGATAACCAAATTGACCCGGGCACATTTGGATTATGGCCCATGATTTATGCAAATTGGCCAAATAAGCCTTGTGCGTTTTAAAGTCAAACAGTTTTCATCTGATCTTCACCAAACTTCGTGGAAATATTTGTGGGTATAATATCTAGGCCAAGTTTGAAAATCAGCCAAATCGCCCAAGTTTTTTTGGATATTGGCCCATGAATTGTCGAAAACTTACGAAATAAGCCTTCGCAGCTCTATAGTTCAAACAGGTGAATTAACTATGTCTGCTTTATAGTTCTAGCAGGTTTTACAAAACAAATGAACTGCCAGATACTGAGTTGTACCCTCTTGAGTCATTTGGCACCTTGTCATAATTATTGTTGAACCACTTGTTTTCTCAAGGTGCATAACTCTACAGAAGTTCCATTACAAATTCTGTCCCAGTATGTACATTGTAGAAAAATAAATGCTGTCCTGCCTCGATGTGTCCCAAATTATAAATCAGTAAAATTATTTGTGTATTTTTGGCATTGCTTTGAAATTTTGACTTCTTTTGTATAACCATTATACATAACTGCTGAATTTCAAATTATGCCCCTTTATGCATTAACATTCTTGCTAATGTGCATAGTTACCTTCAGTGCTAGTTTAGGCAGTGCTGTGAACATTTACTCAACGCCGGTATTAAAGATTATGACTAGGTGACCTTGACCTTACTATATATCACACAATATTAATTTTTCTAATGAAGATGATTGATGTATGGTGATTGTTCTAATAAATGATAGCTGCTTACTTTTGCTGGTTGTCTTTCATTTCCATTTCATGTTGTCTGGTTTCTGTGGTGAAGTGGTTGCCAAGGAGGATCTTTTAGTTTGACTTCCCCTCTCTGCCTTCCATTTAATATTCCAAAGATTACGATTCTTAGGCTTGAAAGATGTTGCCAACAGAAAACCTTCACTATCAACTATCAGAAGAGCACAAGGTGTGTCCTTGGGCATAGACCCTGATGCCATGGGTGCGTCAGTCTTGACATGGGCAGCAGTAATGAACGTTTTACTGCCTGTTGCATGATGACATCTGAAGTGAGCAGTTGAGAACGAGCTGCAGACTGTAAGTGGTGTGGTGATATTGTGCTGTCTGTCAGAGTTTGTCCTAACAGCTCTTATACCACTTTCTGGATTATCATAAAATTTTGCAGGAAGCATTGGTATATAGTCTAGTTGTGCATATTATAATTTGGGATCACCGTCTCAAGGTCAGGGAGACATGAAAACAGAACATCTTGTCTGCACTTCTCAAACTAGAGCTATCACTAAATGTGATGAATATCCCTGAAAGACTGTTTTATAAACTGAAGAAGTTTGTAGTAACAGAATACCTTGCAAAAAAAAACTAAAAAAGATATTCTTGGCAGTAACTCTGTAATTAGTCAAGATAGAGTTATGGTTCTTGTACCTGCCTTCCTCTCATTGTGCTTGACCTTTTATGAAGTTGTATTGCTTCCAACCAGTAGTTTTCAAGTTATGCTCCGGACAAGGAAATGTAACAAAGGGCAATAACTAGAAATACTATAGATAGAGTTATGGTTCTTGTGCACTGCACTTCCTCTTATTACCTTTGATCATTGTATGAAGTTGTATTGAATTCCAACCAGTAGTTTTCAAGTTATGCTCCTGACAAGGAAAAGTAACAAAGGGCATTCTCTGTATGAGTCAAGATGGAGTTATGGTTCTTGTGCTTGCACTTCCTCTCAATGTGCTTGACCATTGTATGAAGTTGTATTGAATTCCAACCAGTAGTTTTCAAGTTATGCTCGGACAAGGAAAATGCAACAGACCGACCGACCGCACCAACCACCAGGTGACTCCTATATAACCCCCCCAAACTTCCGGGGAAAAAAGCATTGCTGGATTTTCATAAAACTTTTCAGGAAGCATATTCTAATTTGGGATCACTACCTCAAAGGTCCCAGAAAACGAACATCTTGTCTGTACTTCCCCAATCCATGCTGGATTTTCATAACACTGCAGGAAGCATCAGTATGAAGGCTAGTCGTGCATGTTATAATTTAGGGTCTGTAATTCAAGGTTATAGGGGTGGGAGACATACACTTTTTCATGAAAAACAACCTCTAGTTTTACAATCAGTCTATGCATGTGGAAGATACTGGCTGGACATGAAGAACTTGTATATAACACTGCATTACAGGCTTTGAGCACAACGTGTCACCTTGACCTTTAAGGTAATTCCCGGGGTGTGGTGTAGGACACACCCTTGTGTTATCAACAACTGTTTGAAGTTATTTGAAGACTGATCTATACATATAGAAGTTACAGCCAGGACACAACATGCAGATGGACAGACTGATGGCATCAAGCAAACCTGCATGGCTGTTTAGTCTCTCGTTGGGGACTAATTATGTAATATAAATCAATTAAGGAAAAAGCTAGTTAGCAAACCTGGTCAAATGTAATATGAGGCATTCATTTTGCACACAACAAACTCCTACAACAACAGCAAGCTATTGTTTGTGAACAACAATTAGACAGAACATGATTCTCCTACCTGTCATATGCCAGAACAACTCGCTCTAAACAGCCTAGACTATCAGATAACTGATGCTGATCTTTCAACCATCAATTAATCTGTCAAGTTACCGACATAAAACAAACTCAGAACAGCTGTTATTCAAGTTATTATTGTTTAATAAAACATCTTCAAACATTAAAATATATTCATGCATTTCAGTCATGAAATATTGCTAACACAAACATCACGAAACATTGGCCATACAAACTTTATCTGTAAATTTATCAATTTTATTTATGACTTAAGCGGTCCTACATCTCAAGTCTACACCTGGTTGTACTATTATTGAACGACTTAAGCCATTCTAAATGAAAGCTCATTTTCTGTTGAGTAAAACAATACAGCAGTGCCAGCAGACATATTTAACTGAATATTAAAAATAGGGTTATTTCATTACGAATATAATTTCAACAACAGGTTCAATATATATAACTTTAATTTCTGTCCAAGAGACATCATAAGACAGGATCTTTGTCACAGGAAAAGTATTGATAAATGATAATCTGTGATGTCACCACAGTCGCCTAGACAATATTTTGTAATTTGTCATCATTAAAAGGTGAGTATTTTGTCCTTTGTGACATCACATGAGCAAATATTTTCAATTTTGTAATTTATGACATCAAACAAGTAAATGGTTTGGAATCTGACATCTCATAGGCAAACCTGTTTGTAATCAGTGACATCACACAATGGCAAATAGTTTGTAATCGGTGACATCACATTGGCAAATAGTTTGTAATCGGTGACATCACACAATGGCAAATAGTTTGTAATTGATGACATCACACAATGGCAAATAGTTTGTAATCAGTGACATCACAATTGCAAATAGTTTGTAATTGTGACATCACATAATCCAATATTTTGTGATCTGTAACACCACATATTAAGTAAACATTTACTTTGAGAGATAACTGTGCCCTCACACTACTTTTCTTGGCTATACCTTGAATCTATACTCTTCTTCAGCAACTTATGCATGTGATGCAGGTTAATTGAAGTAAATAAATGGGCAGACAGAAGTACATGAATATGTATGGCTTACTAATGACTACACAATGTTCTCTGAATTCAACATTTGTAATTATTAGAAAAATTCTTTCAACTGGCAGTACTTAATCACTCGACAACCCAGAAACTGATAATAAATTTCTTACAGACATGTTGTCATGGTGATATGGATGACCTGAGAATTGTCTGTCCACATAGATACACTTTTTTACTTGTGGTTTAACACCCATCTCTACAGTGTTTCAGTTAGTCCAATACACCCAAACAAAGTATTTACCTAGATTTACTCAATGTATTTACCTAGATTAACTCAAACAAGCTATGTACAAAAACATGCATGTCTAACATGCCTAGAATAAAAGTATTCAATCAAACATGAAAATTCGCTATACATATTTTCAACATTATTTTATGTACATGAATATAAACAAACTTGTAACAAACTTGGTTCCATAGAGATATATCACAAAATAACAAAATGGTTTAACATAGCACTTTGACAGCTATATAAACAAGAGGGCCAAGATGGCCCTTTATCGCTCACCTGAGTTATGACTTACTTTTGACTCAATGTGACCGAAATTCAACCTTAAACTATATATCTTAAACAAAAACATTCTGTTTGACCTTGAGAAGACAAACACTACGTAATGATTGGCTAAAAATTTCACTACTTGAGTATTAACAATGTTTATCTTGGATTTGACCTGATGACCTAGTTTTTAAGCCAAGATAATCCACATTAAATCTTGACCTAGAAATCATCATAACAAAATCAATACTCTGTCCAAAATTCATGACAACTTAGGTTATAAAAAGTTGCACTCATATGTGTATAGCAAGGTTTTAATTTGATTTTGTTCCACTGTTCATTTTTTTTCTTTGACTTAACAAGGTCTAAGTGTGAACCTTAGTACACTGGACAAATTAGCTTACAATAGCTAACCTTTGAATATCTTCAATTATTGAGAGCTAACAATATAACAATACAAGGGGATGTGGGATGACTGTAAAAAATGTCAAATTACCACTGCAACAACTTAATTACAATAGTTGCAATGATCAATGAAAAATGACTTTAAAGTTGCATTCCTGTTCAAAATGGTCAAATTCATTATGGTCAAATAATGTCCGTAAAACAGCGAATGATTTCATGACATTAACAAATACACTGTAACTTAATAAATGTTAACATTAAGATCTAGAGGGTAAAACAAGCCCTACTGCTCACCTATACAAGTCATTCCATTCAGTTATTTGTGAACATATTCCCTACAATTTTTACCAGTTTCAGACTATGACCAGCCTGCAATTTCTCTGCAGTGGTCAACACAGTACACTGGTCAACCAGCCAGGTAAATTTTCAATATTCAGCATTGTACAAACAAACTAAAGTAGATTCAAAATTGGAAGATGAAAAGACTTTTTCAGAAATGAAGCAGAGTCAACATACAGCTATGCAGACTGATCATGATCTGCACTGGTCACAAAGGCAGAATCTCTTGTAATCAGCAGGGTATGGGGTAAAAGCATGTAACGTTTCTATAATTTTCGTTTCAATAGCATAAATTTGCATGTTACACTACTTACACTTGATTCAACGACAATTCAATGATTAAGACTATGTATAGCTGCAAATTGTCTACTTTTTATTTTACCAATCAAAATCTTGAAAGTTATACATTTTGTACTTAATTCTTCATACTCTAACATTTAATTTTTGCAATTACAGTGTTGCTTTCATTACTTAAATCACATCAAAATTTCAATACAAACAGTAAAGAAACAAGTCTGAAAACATAATGCACTGCGTAGTACCCTCTATTACATGATTGCCAGTCATTTTTAATTTCTTTGTCATGATGAAATTTGTGCATTATAAAATTAACAAAGAATTTCCATCTATGGATTTTGATGAAATAATTCGTAACAGAAAGAACCAGTATATATAACAAGAGCTGTCCATAAGACAGCAAGCTCGATTAATGTTGGGTGTTTGTTAATAAAACAAAATTTTTATCATTATAATAGCAAAACAAAATTATGCTAACTATTAAGTATACTGCTATAGAGCTCACATTTCCGGACGAAAACTTGACAAATTTTCTAGACAGCTAACAATATAACAATACAAGGGGATTATCTACAAAAATGGCCAAATGTTCACCACTACACAACTTAATTCCAATCCTCCACAAGACAATGATTTAACGTTGCTTTCCTTTGCAAAATCGTCAACTTACATTAAATGGTCAAATAATGTCCGGTAATTTATTATGGTATGTTTTCATAACCTCATTAACAGGATACACTTAACTTAACTGTTAAATTTAGTTATTTTGGCGATAAACTTATGTCTATACTTGTAAAGATTCACATTCAGCTTATGGAGAACAAACCTAGGCAATTTTAGTTACGAAAATTCCGGACTATGACGTCAGCCTAAAACCTCCTATAGGGTAATTCAGTACACTTTTTAACAAGTTAATTATAATTTCATATACATTTTCGGTACACAATAAATTGTAGATCCTAACTTTAAGAGGTTTGATATGTTCTTTTATTGAATTCTATGTAAGTCAGAGCCAAGATACAACAATGCTAACTAATTTAAACTGCACGTCCAAAGGCTCTCTCAAAATGCTGCATGTATGGGGAATGTGCAGTTACACCGTTTTCCCTAAGCATCGTTTACAAAAATAGATTTGCATGTTAGTTTTTTTGCATTTTGTTGCCATATACTCACAAGAAGACAATGTATGGCTGCAAATTGTATCAACTTTCATTTTACCAAGCAAGAGTCTCGAAAGTGATTGCTTTGTGCTGGATCAATACAATATCTAAAATTAAAGTGTTTCAATTATGGGGGTGCTCCAGGATTAGATCCTGTCCGGAAATTTCAACCCTAGAAGCAGTAAAGTAGGACAAGTCTGAAATCATAAAAAAAAAATCTATCACTATATATTTCATGATTGCCGGTCATGTTTAATACAATTTGTACCCTGAACACCTTTGCTAAGTTTGATATAATTAACTAAAGAGTTTCCATGAGATATTTGGATGGAATAATTGCATACAAAACTTTAACCAGAATTTTAAAAATGTCAAACAAGAACGGCCATAATTTGTACTTAATTTACCCTCACAATAGAGCTATCTGTCTTGACTGTGTGGCACCCCTAAGAGACATTAAGACATAGAGTTTCAAGTCAATTATACAATAAGTGAATGTATTGTTTTAATAGCATATGTGTAAGGTTAGAACCTAGCAAGGCTCAACTTAATAGTTTCAAACATTTTCAAAGTCAAAACAAGTGCCATAATTTGTATCAAATTTATACAAGAGTTATCTGACTTGACTGTAGTAGACACCCTTCAAAGTTACAAGTTAACCAGTTGTTCAAGTCAATATCATAAGTTCAGGCTTACTGAGACCTATGTACCTTGACCTAGTACCCAACAGGCAAAACTTAAACCAATTTTTCATGAAGTCAAACAAGGGCCATAATTTGTATCAAATTTATACAAGACTTATCTGACTTATGAAACTGTATGACATTACCACTTAAGACACTGTAACCTAAAGTTTCAACTCAATACCCCATACGTGGTTACTGAGACATGTTGCATGATATTACCTAGCAGGCAAAACTTTAACCAAATTTAGTACCTAGCAGGCAAAACTTATAACCAAATTTTCAAAGTTTCAAACACAGGGCCATAATTTGACCTACTACAAATTTAGTCCAACTTGACCTGTTATCTGACTTGACTGTGTGACACCACAGAGTTATTAAACGGAAGTTTCATGAGTAATATCATCCGAAGTGTTTACGAGATACTGTACATGATATTACCTACTGACAGCCAAGTTAAACTTAAACCAAATTTTCATGAAGTCAAACAAGGGCCATAATTTGTATTCAAAAGGTTTATACAAGAGTTATCATCTGGACTTAACCATGAAACCAACCCCTTAAGACGATTAACAAAGTTTCAAGCTCAATACCATATACGTGGTTACTGGAGATATTGCATGATAGTACATAGCAGGCATATACTTTAACCAGATTAATTAGTACTAGCATGTAAAACGTAAACCAAGATTTTCAAAGTCAAACAAGGGCCATAATTTGTACTCCAAATTTATACATTAGATGTTATCTGACTTGACTGTGTGACACCCCTAGAGTACATGAATGATGTTTCAAGTCAAGTACTCCATAAGTTGTTACTGAATGATATCTGCAGTGATAGTACTCCTAACAGGCAAAACTTTAATCATATTCTCAGAAGGGCCATAATTTGCACTAAATTTATACAATGAGTTATCTGATTGATGTATGACACCCCAAGATATACATGAACAATGTCTCAAGTCAAGTATCACTAAGTGGTGTACATTGATGATATCTGCAGTGATAGTACTCCAAAGCTGTGCATTAAACTTTCCCAATGAAGCAACACCAAGTGTACATTAATGCTATCTCAGTATTCTCCAAAGATGTACAGTTAATATATACATCAAACAATGAAAGTATGCTAATGATATATATAAAGTACACCAAAGTATGTAAACAGTTAATGATATCTCAATGAAGTACACCAAAGATATACGTTAATGATATCTCAGTGAAGTACTCCAAAGATATACATTAATGATATCTCAGTGAAGTACACCAAAGATATACATTAATGATATCTCAGTGAAGTACACCAAAGATGTACATTAATGATATCTCAGTGAAGTACTCCAAAGATGTACATTAATGAAATCTCAGTGAAGTACTCCAAAGATGTACAGTTATGATATCTCAGTGAAGTTATCCAATGATGTACCATAATGATATCTCAGTGAAGTTATCCAATGATGTACCATAATGATATCTCAGTGAAGTTATCCAATGATGTACCATAATGATATCTCAGTGAAGTTATCCAATGATGTACCATAATGATATCTCAGTGAAGTTATCCAATGATGTACCGTTATGACATTTCAGTGAAGTACTCTAATGATAAACTGTAATGATATCTCAGTGAATGTGAACAGATGTATGATATCACACAGAGCAAGTACACTTGTTATGGCACTCAGCATTATGCATGTCTTTCCTGATTCTCATTGAAACACAACTAAGCCAACTTCGACTTGTCAACATTTCTCCAACAATCTCCCAGGTGTCTGTCATAGAGTTGTAACATTCTATAGTGTCATGGTACCTGAAGAAAATATACAGCATCTTTACCATCCTTATAATAATTAGAGAAACACGTTACCCACTGCTTCAAAGAAAATGTACATGACTGTATATATCAGCAAGATCATCTTAGACCTGCTTCCTCTTAGATTTGGCCAAGAACTATGGTGCCTTCAAACCATTAAGTTTTTCAGTTTTCAATAAAAATCTTTATGGAAATAAAAACAAGAAGGCCAATATGACCCTATATCGCTCACCTGGCAATAATTGGCTACAATACAAGGTCAACAATCACATCACAGTAAGGGTCAATTTTACCGGGGGGGTCATGATTTGAACAGTATTCACAGATGTCCACTTCACAAGGCTTTATTCCAAATATCTCAGCCCTGGGCCTTGTAGTTTTCGACAAGAATATTTTAAATTTTGACATTATATGCCTATGTGAAATCAAGTGACCCCTCAGACTGGGTCAATTTTGACCCAGGGGTTATGATTTGAACAAACTTGATAGTGGTCCACAAGGAAATACTACAAGCCAAATATCTAAGCTCTAGGCTTTACGGTTTCAGAGAAAACGATTTTTCTTATTTATTGCCATAGCAACTATAGTTCTAGATGGAATGGAATTCTTTGAACAGCCTTGATAGAGCTTCATGCAAGGAACATCCCTGCAAAGTTTCATCAACACTGGCCCAGTGGTTTCAGAGGAGATGTCATTTGAAGGAAATGGTGGACGGACAGATGACCGTCGGTGAGTGGTCCTAATAGCTCACCTTAGCGAGCTAATAATGGGTTAAAAAAAGAAAATTACATGCTACTGAAAGGGACAAGATTATCAAGTAAGTAAAAGATATAAAGCTCTTATGATTTTCTGTAAGCAAATTTTTTCTCCAAACACTTGCTGCCTCAAATTCCGTTTTACTTAAACTTACTCAAACTTCGAGTTTCGGGTGTTAGTTCATTAATAATCCAAATTTCCCAAAATTCATACCCAAAATGCTGCTTTCAAAAAAGTACTTTGTTCTTTTTTGTGGTATAGTGCAACGCAACTAAACCAAAGATCAATGAATGAGACTGGTTACCTGTCCCAGCCCTCCTCTCCTCCACACACGTATATCTTACTCCCTATCACAGCGACACCTGGTCTGTATCTCCTCTCCAGCATCGGAGCTTTCTGCATCCATTCATTCCTTTCAGGATCGTAACATTCAACCTTGTTTGTGTTCTCTGTTGAAGCATGCCAACCTCCTGCAATTCAAAATGTTTGTAACTAGTCCAAAGTCTTTAAAAGTTTAATCTGTAACCAGTCTCAAGTATCTGGCTCCTGACTGGTCCATTTTCAGATTTACCCCCACCTATTTAGCTCATTTCTTACAAATCATTGGCAGCAGATACACGACTGGCTTCTAGAAATACATGAACATCATTCAAACACGTAACTCTAAGTTGTAATTACTCATCACTATAAAAGACTTTTTTATACTGATCAGTTAAAACTTTTATACACCAGAAATCGTTTTCAAGCATGTTTCTAAATATTTAAAAAACTTTCCTGTGCCTTACCCCTCTACAACTTTCAAATCAAAACAAATTCAAAACACCTGCAGCTCAAACAGACACATCTACACTAATACAAACCTATAACATATATGAGTCCATCTACAACACAAGCTGCGCTCCCCGAGCGAGGTATCTGCATGTTTGGCCTGTCAATCCACATGTCCGTCCTAGGACTGTAACACTGGACAAGGTCTATACCGTCACCATCCTCTAACACTGCACCCCCTAGAATATTGATACTATTCAAGTTACATTACTTTTCGCAGTGATCATCACATTAATTTTTATAAGAAAGATATGAACCACTAATTTATACACTTTGAAAAATGAATGATCCAAACATAACAGAAATATAGAAACATATTTATAACAGTTCCTAATGAACAAAGTGAAAATCGGTCTTATTAAAAAAATTATAGTTGATTTACATTGATTTCTAAACACGCCTTAGAATAAGATGTCTGTAAGGGCCAGTATTGCTCTACTCGGCTGACTGTTCTGAGTAAGTTTTGTGAAAATCTTTTGGAATGTTATTAAGGAAACGCAAACAGAGGACACGGTGCCCTTCACCTTGACCTAATGACCCCAAAATCAAAAGGGATCATCAATTTTAGTAAGATAAATCAATCTATGAAGTTTGAAGACTGTTTTTGATAGGTAGATCACAAAATACTGAGCAGAAATGATTTTCAAAGTTCAGATCACTGTGACCTTGACCCCGAAAGCAATAGGGACCACCTACAGGTTGCAGGGGACCTTCTGAGCAAGTTTCATGAAAGTCAAATGAAAAGTGTGACATGTAGAGTGTTATCAAGGAAAAGCTAACATAGTCACTGTGACCTTGACCTTTGACGAACTGATCCCAATCACAGTAGGATCATCTACTCAGTAAGACCAATCTTCCTATGAAGTTTGAAGATTATGGATGATAGATATTGAGTGGAACATGTTTTCGAAGTTTGTGTCACTGTGACCTCAACCTTTGACCCACTGACCAAAAAAAAACAATAATGATCATCTACAGTTTGTAGGCAACCTTATGAGCAAGTTTCTTAAAGTCCAATGAAAACTGTGACCTGTAGAGCATTATAAAAGTTTACGGACAAACCACCATAGCAAACCACCACCATTCTACTGAATTTTGTCCAGTAGTGCTAAAAAGACTTGGAATAAGTTACTTCTTGTATGTTCTCAAAGTATTTATTCTGTTTTAAGCCTACTACTTTACCAAAATGCAGTATGACCATTTTAATGGGTAACAAGTGACAGGAAATTGTCACAAAACCAGGTTTTCATTTTCCAGTCTGCTGGCCGAGCACAAATGTGTTTTAAAGTCAGTAGATATACATAATGTGAAAAAGAAACAAAGGTCTTCTTCTATATATTACATGTGTAAAAAAGCAAAGGGCCATAATTCAGGCAAAATTGATCCAAACACAAACCCAGACAATTGCACGAGGGCACTTGATGACAACGTTGTGTGAGAGTTTGGTTTAAATATCTTGAGAAATGTTGGAGGAAGTGGGCACGTGACAGTATTCTTCTATATATAACATATGTGGAAAAAAGCAAGGGCCATAATTCAGGCAAAAATTATAAAAAAAAAAGGAAAAAAAAAAACTTGCTCTGTGTGGGGTTTGAACCGCTGGTCTCATGAGAAATTTTGTCTCTTACTGTAACAGAATCTCCAAAGTATACAGGACTGGTAATCTATTCTAAAAATAGACAGTAATAACAGAGTATTCTCCCTTTTTATAATAACAGAGTATTCTCCCTTTTATATATCTTAAATAAGGAGACACAAAATTGCTAACGGACGGACGGACGGACGACCAGGGGCAGAACTTATATATTCAAAATTCTTTAGTTCCATTATAGTTCTGTGAAAGTTTGGTTGAAATCCCTTGAGAAATGTAGGAGTTGCACACAGAAGAGTATTTCTCTATATATATTACATTATGTGGAAAAAACAAAGGCCCATAATTCTGTCAAAAATGATCAAATCACAAACCCCGACAATATGCACCAGGGCACTTGGTGACAACAATTCTGTGAAAGTTTGGTTGAAATCCTTGAGAAGTGTAGAAGGAGTTGCGCACGAAGAATTACATGTGAAAAAAACAAAGGGCCATATTCTGTCAAAAATGACCAAATCCAAACCCGAATATATGCGCCAGGGCCTTCATGACAATACTTTGTGAAAGTTTGGTTGAAACCGTTGAGAAATGTAGGAGGAGTTGCGCACAGAGAATTACATGAAAAAAAGAAAGGGCCATACTCTGTCAAAAATGACCAAATCACAAACCCCGACAATATCGCCAGGGCACTTCATGACATCTTCTGTGAAAGTTTGGTTGAACCGTTGAGAAATGTAGGAGGGTTGCGCACAGAAGAATTGTTCGCCCGCCCGCCCGCCCAGCCGCCCGCATGCCGACTCCCCAATCTAACCAGGTTTTTCCTTTGAAAACCTGGTAAAAATTTTCAAAACATATATAAAGTTACAGAACACTGAGTGAAGGTTTTAAAGACAACAAAAGTCCATATTCTAGCTACTTCAGAGGCATATATTAAACATAAATAGGTAAATAACAAGAGGTACCTGTCCCTGTCATAACTAACCTGTGACATAGAGATGACCCTTTAAAGCCACTACTGCTGGACTGGTCAGTGCAATTTTCATTGGTGGAATAAATGACCATGTATTTGACACCGGATTATATCTCTCCACACTGTCTAACCGGCTAGACCCATCCCAACCTCCTACTGCATAAACATGACCATCTAGCATTGCCATTCCTGTAAGGAAAACCAAAGAATCAGTGACAAATAACTTACTGTACTTATACCAGTCACTGAGCTATGTTGGTTGCCTGAAGCCAGAGGCACAATAACCACAATTTTATTTGAGCAACTGTAAGATTGGCTATCTCACATAAAGATAACAAGCAAATTCAGTGAGTTTATATCCCCCCAAACGAAGCAAATAGCTGAATAAGAACAACTGGAAAGTGTATTGGTCTATCTGTTTCAGAAAAATAGCATTTTTAAAATTTCATCACCCCACTGGGGCCTCATGTCCGAGGTGATATTTTATTTCTTCAACTTAGTCATAAATAACTTAATTGTAGTAATTAAATCAGTACTACTACTTTCAGACAACAAGAATCCTTTTTCTATTTAAAACAACTCTTTAATTAATTCAAATTTTCAGCAATACTGCCTTTTTCAAGAAATTTGTCTGCACTTTTACAATTTACGTGTTAACCATCTTTATGACAAGCTTAGAAATGAAAAAAACAAAACAAAACGTCAGGAACTTTGTGTGTGCCCCTGCATTATGCTATTGTACACTTATTTTAAGTTTCATGAAATTCTATCTATTGGTTCTTGAGTTATGACTCCAGATGGACGGACAACGCCAAAACAATAACCCATTGCCTTGGGCTGGGGATAAGAAGTGGGTCATCATTGCCCTATATTGCTCACCTGAGTACCAGTGCATTTCCCTAAGGAAGTAAATTGTTGGTAAGGGAGTCAGTAACTGCTAAGTAAGTCACTTGTTCAAAGGGGAAGTCACTGATTGCTAAGACATGATTTGAACATTGTCCCCCTGGGCATGATTTGAACAAACTTTAAAGAGTTCCACTATACACTGTTACACACTTATCTAAGCTCTGGACATTATGGTTTTGGAGGAGAAGACTTTAAAGGTTTTCCTATATATGTCTATGTCAAACAAGTGACCCCTAGGCAGGGCCAATATTGACTCCGGGGCATGATTTGAACAAACTTGGTAGAGGTGCACTAGGAAAGGATACATGCCAAATATTTAAGCTCTAGGCCTTGTGGTTTCAGAAAACAGATTTATTTTCGTAATATTTTAAGTGATTTTATCCAGATTTATTTTTTTTAAAGTTTATTGGGAATTTTTAGGCATTGGGATCATAAATAAATAACGGCTATAAAACAGCTGAAAAAAACACGCTGATTTTGAGAGATTTTAAAAATGTTTTTATGAATTGCAATTTTATGCATTAGCCTGCTAATTTTCAAAGTGCCTGTATTATAACAACAAGCATCCATACCGACAAAGAATCGCTATAACTACATACCTAGTTCAGATCTAGCCATGTTCATGGGTACCATTTCCATCCACGTATCAAGGTTCTGATCAAACCGCCACATGCTGCGACTAGCTGAACCATCAGGGAATTCCCCTCCCGCCAGATAAATGTAATCGCCTGTGAAAGAAAAGTAATTGCAGTTGTGTCATTTTACTACATAAATAGACTGTCCCATTTCAAGCAAGGTGGATCTGCCTGCTGATAAGTGCTAAAGTAAACATACATGAATGAATTAATTAAATGAATGAACAGACAGGAAAAAAATGAAGTTTTCAGGCGTATCTCAGATTTTTTGGTGTACAGCCATACTGACCAGGCCCAAGCAGCATACTTTTGCCTTCAAATGCACTTTATATTTGTCATGAGAGTTTGTTTAACAGGCAATGTAATTAAGACAGCTGAACACAAATTTTAAACTACATGTATCCCATCTTCTTCTACTTCTACATAAAATAGTTTCCCACTGACCCCATAAACCACTTCTTTACAGTATTAGCAAATATAAGAAATAAATAAAAGCTTAAAATTGCTAAAATTAGAAATAGCTACAACTTTTCATTTGTTTTTCAGCAACTGGCAATTATTAAAACACATCCTTTTAAAATTTAAATTTTTAAAATACTACCTACAAAGTGGAATCATTAATTTTCTAAACTTGGAACTTTTCAATGATAATTTTACAAACAATTCTAATAGGAATGTTGGTAGTTTATACAATGTAGTATGAAACACTTTTAGTAAATATCTCAATAATTCACCTGACGACACCATGCCATGTTTACTTATAGCAAAGGGTAGACAAGCCAAGGGCTTCCATCTACAGGAGTCTGGGTCAAACATCTCAACACTACGAAGAACAACTTTGTCATCTTCACCGCCAACACATATAATGACTTCCATATAACCTGTAAAAACAATTCTAATTTCATGACAAACCATACTCCAGTAAGAAGAGATCCAACAAAGAAACATAAACTCATTACTTAAATTTTTTTTTAACTATGTCTTGTGATAGATGACAAACTGGCAGGCAAACCTTTTGATACTTATGTGGCCTTTCTATTGTTCTCTCTATTGTAATTTTAATTATTAAGAGAAAATTTTAGCCATGCAAGAGACTGAATGGAATTTAATATCATTGTCCAAGCTATGTAAAATATTGCTGGTACATATGAATGTACCCACAAACTGGTACTGGTACAGTACTTATGTAGCTGCCATTTTGTTCTCCCTACTGCCACATAAAATAGTGTTATTTTTACATACTTAACAACTTTAAAAACGCAACCAGGGATTTTACAGGTATTTTGGTCATAGTTGCAAGGGCAATCAGGCAAATACAAGAACACCTTGATTTTTGCGCAATTCGTTCGAAGAATGAAGTTGTTAAGTATACTATAGTAATGAGATCTCCCCAAGTCATCTGTCAGTTCATACTTGTGAGAAGACACAACGTGACAAGTATGATCCAACTTTAATAAAAGCCTATATGGCATCATGTTCATACTTGCATGTTATTGACACATTTTAATGTCAACCTTCAAGACTTCCAAAACTTATCACAAAATATCCATTAGACCACCAATCAACCAGCATTGAGTTAAAACTGGGGATGGTTTTGGCTTCCCAACAGTGATGTGAATAAAAAGTATGACTTCAAAGCCAAATTTCAACGAAACTGGTGAAACTAGTGAGTAGAATAGATGTACTTCTTAAAATTAGCGAAACAAAAGATCAAAAGAAATTTACCAAGGGATTTCCTTAGTTGTGTGCGTGTGGTCTGCAGTTCTGAATGCCTGTCTCTCAATAATTGATATGTCTTTGCTTCGTCAACGAGAACTTTACATTTCTCTGATCTACAAATGACCTCTTGCTTCTCCACAACATCATACAGATAATACGGACTTATCAATGGCAGTCGTACATGTTCAAGAACTTTCTCAAAGTCATTTTGGCGTCCTTCAGTGTTGAAATCTAACCATCGAACAGCAGACTGAAAAACCTGTTCCTCTGAGTCTATATTTAACTCTTCATCTTGTAAAAATTCTATCAGTTTATCCTTTGTTAGCTGTAGATATTCTTCCTGAAGACTCACTGATGTAAAATGTTTCAGAATGAATTTCTTAGATTTTTGTTGAAGTTCTAAGCAAGCATGAGCCTCGGCAAAGCAATGTATACCAATACTGTTAGTTTCATCCATGTTTTGTTCTAAATACTGACCACAAGCTTCTTTCACTGGTAAAATTTCAAGTAAATTTGAGGCTGACAGAAGAGCTTGAACATTCTGTCTGTTGATGAGAATTTCTGAAGTGTAAGCGTAGTTAATTAACAGTTCCATCACTGATGCTTCTACATCGTTTATTGTCACAGTATCCTGTGTGCTTTCTGCTAGATTACCAGTGAACATGGCATGGAAATATGGACTAAATGAAGCCAGTACAATTTTGTGACATTTGAACTCCTGGCCGCCAGCAGCTAGAGTTATATCACAAAACTGCTGTGACACACGTAGATGATTTAGGCCTGTGAGGACTTGGGCAGCATGTGACACTTCTGTGAACTTATATTCCTCATCTATTGCTGATGAGCCCTGAACACTTGAAGTTGAGTCGGCACTATTTCTCCTCAAGCAAAATCCAGCCAGATACCCAGCATCAAAGTTCATTGGAGGTCTAGCATGCTCCCCATAGGGTCCAGCATGGTCCCCTGAAGACATGATTCTGGTTGATTGTTTTCAAGCGATCTTTAAAAAAAAGGGAAAGAATTTAGATTTAGTCAAACATGCCATGCCTACTGTAGATTATGTATGTCTTTAATGCAACAACATTGAGCATTTAAAGGTTTGGTCTCTTTTAAAGATTCCTCTTCCACTGATATTACCTAGTTACAGTGTCAGTGTAATATTATAATGATGACAGATGAAATGAAAGTTATTCAAATTATTATTTATATACAGTATATAAATAGGCAGTGGCTAGAGTTACGGTACCGTAACTCTAGCCTCCGAGTCTAGAGTTACGGAAGTTCCGTATCTCTAGCAAAACCCTATGAGGAAAGGCTAGAGTTCAGAAGTTTATAAAGGCATATGTATGTTGCTTTAAATATGCATGATAATGTATTGTAAACTTAAATATTTCACCAGTAATAGTGAATAAACCGATCTGTCGGCAAATGCAGCGTCTTCATAGCCGCCATTTTGGTAATACATAATACATTGGCGGAAATATCATTGTTATATTCGTCTTTACTTGAGCGTTCCATTGTAGTTGGACAATTATATCACATTTTGTGCGAAGCATGATAGAAGTTAAGTAAAATATGTTGTTGACACATGTTGTTTTTGTATTTAATTGTCTGACTACATCTAAGCCACACCACGAGAAGGCACTCAGATCGTGACAAAAAAAATAGTTGTGATCGAAAGTACAGCTGTTAAGTTAAAAAAAAATTTTTTTTTTGTTTACGTTTATCGTGCTCTTAGAATTCTAATATTCTTCTTTTCTTTATCTTACTATTGCTTTATTAACGTTGTTTGTAAACAGAGAACACATAAATATGTGCAAGAGTATACAGCATGACAATGATAGTTCCGATATTAGCATTATATTAAGTATAACCAAAATGGCGCCTGTGAAAATGTTGTATATATAACAGACCAGTTTATTCACGATTACTGGTGAAATATTTAAGTTCACAACACATTATCATGCATATATTAAAGCAATATACATACCTTTATAAACTTCCGTAACTCTAGCCTTTCCTCGTAGGGTTTTGCTAGAGATACGGAACTTCCGTAACTCTAGCCACTGCCATATAAATAATAATTTGAATAAATTTCATTTCATAAAATTAATTGTTATATACATGTATAAACTAAAAGGTAAAGACTAAATCATACTTTTAAAGCCAACTTAATATAACATACAAAAAGGTTAAGAGTCGTCAGTCAAAGCTTCAATTAATTTGTAGCACTTAGGTACTGTACTGTGTAACTTCACTATTTGTCCGAAATTAAGTACTGTCCTAAAACCTTTCCTTATGACAGTTTAAGTAGAAAAACTCTAACTCCAGGTTTCAAATAGAAAAATAACATTCACTTAAAAAGTGTTAATGAAATATTTCAAACGCATTTTTTAAAATTATTACCCTCTCGATGAGAAAATTAAACAGAAGAAAGCGAAAATGAGTTTACTCCGTAATCTAGGCCAAATGTAAAAAACGCCACCATACCGTCTGTAAATTCTCGCCTTCAATTTGTGTACAAAATAGCACAGTCGTAATAGTAAACTGTCAGTGAACGGGCGGGAAAGAGTCAATAGAAGAAAACAACCGAAGTTGCACGAAGGCTAAATAAGAATTCACATCATATTTATACATTGATTGTTTGATTGTATCTCTTCGTACTATGGTGTGGGTTTTAAGGGCTAATGACACGGACGCTGTTCTTCTTCCTCCAAATCTTCAAAGGCTGTAAAGTTTACCACAAAACAGGGCTTAGAAACTTAATAAACTTGCGTGTTTACAGGTTTAATTTTGAGGTCAAATATTTCAAGTTGTCTTTTAATTTTTTAGATCTACAACAGGCAAAATTTTTAATGATATATCTGAAGAAACTTTTATTCATTCTGTTTCAACTGGTGCAAATTTCATGAAAACACCACGGAAATTACCTTCTGCAGAAATTGTTGAAATTCTATGCTCTTATACGTTGTGGAATCACTTTTTACCCCAGACTGTATATTTCGATCACACTGTGTCCGTTGCTTCAAAGTTAAGTGAATTAAAAGGTCGGTTGTGCTCACCAATCTGCTTTTGACCGACCCCAGCATCTCACACTTGATGCGGTGAATGTTTGTTTTTGTTCAACATTGCAGTCATATTAAAGGAATGCAATTTGTGCAGGTTTTTTTTTTCGGGCGAAAATTGCAATTTATCGGATAAGATTATTATATTAAATTTGTTTACAGTAACATGTATGGAAACATAGTAAAATTGTTTGTGTGGAATTTTTTACAAATTTTAAGAACGTTTTTTAGGACGTCAGAAATTAAATTTTGAAATGAACAGATTGACCGTGCACAGGCTTATATGGAAAAAAATCTTCTCTGAAACCAAAAAGCTTAGAACTTAGATATTTAGCACACATCATCGGCTAGTGGACCACTACCAAGATTGCTCAAATCATAACCATAGGGTCAAAACTGACTCCGTGGGGGTTGTCATTTGATTTTACATAGGCCGATTTAGGAAAATCTTTTTAAAATTTTCTTCTCTGAAACCAAAAAACATATAGCTTAGATATTTAACTTGTAGTTTTGCCTGGTGGACCTCTCCCATCATTATTTAAATCATGACCGCCTGGTCAAAATTGTCCTTGCCCGTAGGTCACTTGATTTTATATAGGCTTATATAGGCTTATATAGGCAGAACTTCAAATACCACAAAGCCCAAAGCTTAGCTATTTGGAAAAGAGCATTATGCAGCAGACCTCTACGAAGATAGTTCAAGTCAGGACACCCAGTACGTAAATATTGCATAATATAATGTAAACAAGAGCCATGTTAGACACCAGTCATTACCTTTGGAGTTATGCTTCGGACAAGAAAATTCAAGAAAATGTAACAAAGGAGAGTAATTAAAAAAATAAGCAAGATAGAGTTATGGTTCTTAGATACTGCAGATCCCCTCATTGTTCTTTATCACTGCATTAAGTTTCAAGTAATTCCCTTCAGTACTTTTGGAGTTATGCACCGGACAAGAAAATTCAAGAAAATGTAACAAAGGAGAGTAATTAAAAAATATGCAAGATAGAGTTATGGTTCTTGGGCACTGCACTTCCCTTCATTGTATTCTATCATTGTATAAAGTTTCAAGTAATTCCTTTCAGTACTTTTGAAGTTATGCTCCGGACAAGAAAAATTAAAAAATGTAAAAAAGGGGAATAATTAAAAAAAATAGGCAAGGTAGAGTTATGGCTCTTGGGCACGACACTACCTCTCAATGTCTTCTGTCTGTGCGTGGAGTTCTAAGTAATTCCCTTAGGTACTTTTAGAGTTATGCTCCGGACAAAGTGTGACGGACAGACGGATAGACGGAGCAAGTTACTATATCCCCTCCGCCAAGGCGGGGCATAATAAGCATTAATTTACTTTACCTGTTAGCTTTAAGTGTGACGAGGGCATCATAAATTTTTGCAATTAGTTTTTTCGATCCGATTTATAGCTTAAAATTTCAACCAACTTACATGTTAATAGCTATAGCTAATAGTAGATACAATGTTTATTTTATTTTATATTTTATTTCCATGCATTACAAGAGGGGTCGAATATTTAATGGTTACACTTAGCTTGGATGATTCGACTTTTGACTAATAGTGCTGCAAATGACTTGGACTATCTTGCACCATGCAAGATAGTCCAAGGTTTTATGTATCCAAATGTTCGTTAGACTCTGTAGATCACAGAGCTGCATGTTGCAGTTTCCAAATCTGTGGTACATCTTCGCTATTCAAATTGGCTACAAAAATGGCCGCCAGGTTGTTGAGAATTATGTGTCACATATGGAATATCATTTCAACATGGAGAAAACTTTAACTGAAAACCCAAATGTTAAATTAAGCAAAAAGACCCTAAAGATTCAATTTAATAGCAAAACGTTTCTAATACTAGAATAAAAAAGATATAATTCAACACAAAAGACACACTTTTCTGTGAAATTTTACATACTTCTTTTATTTTACTATTTTAATGATAGAGAATATCATTTAAGCTGTGAAATTAAAATTTAGTACACATTATAACGGAACGAATATAATCTCTTATATGTAACAGTACTGCATAACATTTAGCTTATAGACCTGATAAGATTGATATTTTAGGTTACGCAATTTCCAAAAAAGGGATGGGGAAATTTTACTAAGTATATTCTTAAGGTTGTGTTTGAATAGACAATAAATTTATTGTGAATTGGAAATGCATTCGGAGCAAAATGATAAGGAAACAAAATAAACAAAACAGTCTAGCAACATATTTGGGGATGGTAGTGAGTTTTGCAAGATATATTTGAGTTGAAGACAGACACAGGTAAACAGTCTTTAAAAAGGTAAACAGAATTTAGTATTATTGGTTGTGAAAAAGTCTTTTAAGCCTGTATGAATAAGGAGACACATGCGGAAACAAACAAGTAAAATACAATCATACGTTTCTTCATTATTGAATATTAATCTGTAAGTAGACGATATCTTTCTATATTTAATGTTAAGAAGTTGTTTCTTGTCATTTGCAACAGCAAAACACTTGAGAGTTTGTTTAAAATACCAGTCTTTTGGTAAATGTTGAAGTGACGAGAGGTACCGACAAACCGGTATCTCCAGATTTCTTTATCATGTCAGATACCTTTCCATTTATGATGGTGGTCAAAGTCAACAAGTCTTGCCTGTCTTCGTTTTTGTCCATTGCGTCGACAAATGCTTGTACAAGAAAAGACGGTTTCTTTTTTTCTTTGCCGCTTATATTTTTATTAGCAATTTGCTGTGGTATTGTTGATTTTATTGTAAGTATGTCAGCATCCTGTGGTATCTTCTTCTCCCCCACCACTGTAAGTCCCTTTTCTTTAGGGAGGTCCGTATCATCTGCTTGAACAAGAAATATCTTTGGCTTTCCCCATGTTACTTCTTGCTTTTTGACTTCGTTTAGGACGTCTTCTAGCGGTCGACAGGAAGAATCAAAATGCAACTTTTCATCATCAGGGGAATTCTCCCCATTATAGGTCAGAAAAATAAAGATGAAGCAATCATACTTTTCATATTCTGCCTTTTTCTCATTCATTACTTGAATGTTTTCTTTAAGGTAATCATCATAACCAATGTTCTGAACAAAAGTTATCTCAGCTTTCACCGGAAACCGCTTGAAAAATTCTTTCAAAAGAAGTGCATCGATATCCACGTTTCCATCCTCTAGACAGTTATCGGTGAATTTCTCAGTTGTGGTTTTTCTCAAACTTGGCTGAGAACAGATTGTTATCAGAACCCTTCTTTCCTGTCTCCACCTGTATTTTTCGCTGTCGAAGTCAGTATGTGAGAACACAGACATTTCGAATCTGAAATGAAGAAAATGAACCTTAACAGTATGTACATAAAGGTACAAATATGGTAAAATTCACACACTCGTGTGTTTTACTGTGCTTACTAAACTGTGACAATATGATACATTGTGTGGAGGTCCGTGGTTCGAAATCCAGCCGGAGCACGAGGTGTTTCCTTGGGCAAAGACACTGATGCCGCATGTGCCTCAGTCCACCCAGCTGCAAATGGGCAGCAGCGATGAAAATATCGCTGCCTCTCTCTCGCCAGCGAGACTACATCTGGAATTAAAACTGTTCAGAACGATATTAGAAATAGATGTGTTTGATCGAAAAAAAACCGAGGCATTAAATTTCCTACAAAAACCATTTCGTAGATACGAATATAACAGCACATACAACCTGAATGACAAAAATCGAATGCTGTATGCTCTACTACAGTTATGAGGTCGTGTCCTAGTTAACTCTAGTCCTCAACTATAATGTATGATAAATAGGCGAAAACCGGAAGCAGGCTATTTTGTCTAGGGAGCATGCGGACCTACATAATGTGTTTGATTGTTGATTGAATGAAACACGAATGAAATAGGGGGTGAAAAGTCTTGATATAAATTATAATTAAGATATTTGGTATTTAAAAATACTGACATTTTTGTGGATGACCACTAAAAAGTCCCCGAAAATGGGGCGTGGGGGGGGGGGGGGGTATTCAGCTCCAAATTAATGACATAAAGTATTGGATAACATGTATAAATTTTGCTAGGATGATTCTGCAAAATAAAATAAATTCAGCAGTCGGTGTGAATTTGGGTAGTCGCAATGGCCGAAAACCTTGTACTTGTTAAGTCTATGGAAAGGTATTTAGCATACTTATACTTAATCTGGTGTCCGACTTCGCTATGAAATTGATCCTGACGTTACTCTTATTTTGAATTAAACGGATGGAACTCCAGACTAGCTTATACTCCTAATTTATTCATGGTACACTGAGGAACCGAATACTATCTGGTTTTTCTAATTTGCAGAACGTCCATTTTAGATATTTATTTTTTGTTTTACCAAAGGCTGTTAAAATGGTATTCTGTTACAGCTTTTATTGAGTTGCCTTTTGGATGTAATTTAAAGTAATCCTGCTTTTTGGATACATTCATTTTGTGTAAAATAAAGGCCTTCACAATGAGCCCATTCAAATTAATGGAATTAGTATTGTTTAACTTAATGCCTGCGGAACAGTATAGAATATAACCAAACTGAAGATATGTTCAGTAGCAACTCTTGTCAATTTATTATTGTGTGACTTTTCAGACTAAAATGCGACAGATATGACAACTGATAATTATGATTTTGAAAAATTACCTCAAACTTTTATTTAGCAAACGCAATGACGTCTAAACTTCATAATTTGGAAGTACATTTTGCATCGTGTTGTTTGTTCTAAACTTATGCTATATGTTTGGTTCAAGTTATTTTACATATTGGTCTATCCAAAACACAACCGTTAATTAGCTATTTCGGCCCTTGAAAAATTCTTTCAAATAAAAGAATATTTTACTATTTAAAAAAGTAATGGAAAATACCACGGTTCTTATTTTTGTCCTACTGTATAGAGCTGATGCCATGGTCGATTTGTCTATCGTCCGATTTGTCAACTTTTAACTTGCATGCCTCGACAGTTCACAATTCTTATTTTGACTTTCATGAAACGGTTGCACATAGAAGGTTGCCTGTAAGCATCCATTACATGATCACCTATTCTAAAGATTTTCACAATACTTATCCTGATTTTCAATCAAAATTGGGCACCCGTGAACGCGATACTAGCCCTTTTGTTCTGGTTGTTATCTGTATCTAGCCTGTTAAATAAGTATCTGACTGTTAAAAAAATCTTGTTATTCCTTTGTTTTGATGTAACTTTTAGTTCACCTATGCAAGCGTTTTAGAACAGTTATTGTTTGTTATATGTTGGCTCGCTGTCTCGAAACTTCCATACTTGCTTGATGAAGCGGTCGGATAAGACCAACAGGCCGGTGCAGGAAGAGCATTGGAGTATCAACCAAGTAAGCCTACATATGTTTTAGAATAATGAACACGTCAATTGCTACAACTCACAGGTTTTGGACTGTTAAAACTAATGTGTAGACAGAAATCATCAACTGATACAATGTAGCAATGTTTTATCAATTTACATGTATGTTAAAAATGAAAACATTCAGCGGCAGACTAAATCATATCCCTAAATTGGTTAAACATCAGTACACGACCGGTGAATTCTTTTGCATCTACTTTGATATCATTCTGAGACACAAAGCAATATGTTCTGATTGTTCAAAACCTTGTTGTTGGTCTGTCTAAGGTTTTCTTCCAAGTCGGCATGCTAAAATTTGCTATTTCGGTCATCAGTGTCAACATAGCTTCAAGTTTCTTGCCTTGCAACCTTTATTTTTATAAAAATTAGTTTCATACTATTTAAATATATCTATGTATTGACGGTATTTCGATTAAGTTTTTTTTTTACATCTATTGTCTAAATTCAACTCACTTTGAACGCATAAACGATTGGGATATGTCGTCGAATCCGTTACTAATATGCATTTTCAGGATAACACTCCACAACTCTTAGTCTTCATTTGACTTTAGTCATGAAAGCATTGCTTGATTCAAGGGTCGCTGATTGACGCAACTCTTTAGATTTGTTCCCGATTCCTGACAAGATTTTTACAAACTTTCTAAAACTATTTAAGAGACTTTGTCCAGTACAACATTTGCCCATGTAGTCCTCGTATTATCGAATTTTTCATACTAGCTAAATAAGATCTGAATGATTAAAAAAATCTGTTATTCCTTTGGTTTGTTACTTTTAGTCACCTATAAGCAAGCGTTCAGTGACTTTTGTTTGTTTTCTGTTGACTCGCTGTCTATAAATAACCATGTTGCTTGATGACCTGTCGCGATAAAGCCAACAGGAAAGCGTATCTGATATTGGGCACAGCGACCGGCCTACAATGTTTTGGAAAATATAACTTCCTTGAAAACGTCAAATATGCAAATGTTTAAAACTTGAAGGGTAAGGAACTTTAAAATAGTATGTGTGCAGCAAAATCATCTGCTATACATATCATCTTATCGTATTTATCAATTTATGTATGAAAACCTGAAAGCATTTATCACGCAGATAAATCTTATCACGCCTAATTTAGATTTTAAACATGGTATTTGTCCGATACTTGCCTTCTGGCCTTACATTGTATCATTTACATATCACAAAAAGCAATGTGTATAATCTGAGCTGATGATTCTGCAAAACCTTGAAATTAAAGCCTGGTATGTATAAGACTTTTTCTTCATGTCGGTATACACGACATTCCATGCGTATTTCGGTCTTGGGTGGCAATATTGCTCAATGTTACTGGTCTTACAAACGACTTTATTATTTTATAAAATAAAAAATCAAATTCTAATTCGTATCCGTAAATATATCTCTTGAATTTACTTTTTGGTTAGCAGTTTTTCCATCATTTGACCCTAAATATTTGTTATACCAGTTCAAATCTCACCGTTTCGCGAAAAAAATCGCTATAGACGCATTTTTAGATTTTAAGATCTAACCGTCCCTGAATAATACGGGTGAAATACGAAAATTAATAAGCGAACATTAGTCTTAAATCTTATTATAGAAAAGTGTTGCATCAACCCATTGACATGATTCGCGGGTAGGAATGAAGCGCAAATTATTGGTTTTCGGCTTTTGGTCGATTCGTTGAAAAAACCCGATTTAGAAGAGTTTTAAAACTATTCCAGAGGCTTTGTCCATCAACATTTAACAACGAAACATCGGTACAGTATTAGAATTTTTCAAACTAGCATAAGGAAATCATAACAATGTAGTCAAGATCTCTTTGTTATTTACAAATTAATTGGTAAAATATCGACATACTCCAGCGATTTGTTATAAAAACAAGGTCTTCTTCCTTTTTCCGAAATGGAGAGTACCGGAAAGTGTATCTGATATCCGAAGGCCGTATTTATGAAATATAATCTTTCCTTGTACTGATCATGTTTATGCAAATGTTTAAAACTTGTAATGAAACATGTTTTTGCCTAGAAAAAGTAGTAACTCTTGGTTAAACCAACTTAATAATAAACATGTATAACAATATAACATTTTAATTTGAGCTTAAACATACACGAGGTCACAGTCCTCAATAACTAAATAATAAGATGTATTTTACTCTTGTAAGATTTCACCTGTTGTTCTCTCCATCTGTATTTCTAGAATTATCCTAAAGATGATCAACATGCAGTTGTTGCTCTATTCTGTATTCTCATATGATTTTGAGAATACGGTTTTTAATTCTTTTTGAGCAATTGCACGTTTACCGTGACAAAAGCTACAATAATTGTGTCTTTACTTTTTTGTCAATATATATCCCAGAATGCAGCTGCGGCGATATAGAATATTAATTAAAAATATCAAATCTTTTCGGGGGAGCATGCCCCCGAACCCGGACCCCTAGACTGAAATGTGTGCATACAAATTGCATTTGCCCAGCTACGCCCCTGACCGAGATGTTTTATGCAGTTTATGCTTTCAATCCTTGAATTAACATAAGCTACTACCACTATCTCCTAAATCCGCATTTCGAATGTTGGAAGAATTACACGTTAGTTCATATCAAATTGATCAAACAGATGCCCATAGATCTTCAAGGGCCTTTCAAGGCAATCTAATATTTTTACCTGCAAGATAAGAATGTACAAACCTTTCTTTCGTTTCCCACTTATTTCCGCTGATGTATCTTTAGTTCAGCTATTTTTAGATCAGCGGAAAACCAAAGTACATGCAGATAGCTATTTTTAGATAGTATGGTATATTAGGGGTTTTATCGTTGGTACCGGTTTCCCATATGACCAACACGCCCCCAGAAGAGATTAGTTATTTCGGGGGATAGTGCAAGATACAGAAAGCGTCCCAATTCCAGAGACACCCCTGGTTCTTTATCATGCCAGGTTTTCACCCATACATGGGACCTCGGTTTTAAAGTCTCATCCGAAAGACTGTTAGTAATTTTAGTTGGTCAGCCCTGGGAATCGAACCCACAACCCCGAGATTACAAGTCTCGTGCTCTACCTATTGAGCTATCCGGGCTGACCTTTTTAGACAGTAGCGTTAATGCCGTATTTATAGTAAATTATTGTTGCATTGCAAATATAAATATTACATAATTACATATATTGTATAACAAAATAAACATGTAGAAAAATGTTGCATCTATACAAAAGCGTTGTATGTTCCACATATATGCGACTTGTCCGGTTTTATGCACACAATTTCTTAATAAGTAAAAATTAAAACTTTATATTAATGACCCAATACACAAATGAATCTCTACCAAGAAGATCGAGCGACGATTGCGCGTTTTACGGAATAGCAAAACAAGAGCTGTCCCTCATAAGTGACGAATGTCCCCGAAAGAGTTGTCTCGCAGTCGGTGTCCTCTCCATGTGCTCAACAATTGTGCCATGCAATTCTAAAATCCTTCCATACGACAGAGTTACCACATTACCTTTAAACTCTAAGTATGACCTTGACCTTCGAGGTATGGACATGGGTCTTGCACATGACACGTTGTCTTGATGTGCTGAACATGTGTGCCAAGTTATTTAAGAATCAATTGATACATGACAAAGTTACAGTCCGCATATATACAGGATTCTATTACTTTCAAATTCTTAGTGTGACCTAGCTTGACCTTTAAGGTAGGGACATACAGGTCGTCTTGATGTGCTGAACATTTGTCCAAGGTTATTTTAAAATCCTTTAATGCATGACAAGGTTACAGCCCGGACATGAAAAATGTAAGGGCGGACGCACGGACAGATGGACCGTGCGATTTTAATATGCCACCCTTCGGGACATAAAAATGAAGCCAACATAAGTGGCAACACTGTGTAATAAAAGTTTATAGTACCATAATGCTGATACACTGTAGTGTCTTCAGGGTCTATCTGTTTAGCTTTGATGAACCAGGTCTCTGCTTTCACATACTTTCCCTTTTATAACAACAACATACAGTTTCACTTGTGTTATACAGTCAGTGACAGGATACAACAAGAGCTGTCCCTCATAAGTGACGAGGTGTCTCACAGTCTGTGTTCTCTCCATGTGATCAACAACTGTGCAATGTAATTTTTAAACCCTTCCATGCTTGGCAGAGTTACCATGCATACATTATTCCATTACCTTTAAACTCTAAGTGTGATCTTGACTTTTGAGGTAGGGACGTGGGTCTCGCACGCGTCACGTCGTCTTGATGTGCTGAACATTTGTGCCAAGTTATTTTATATTCAATCAATACATGACAAAGTTACAGTCCGGACACGAATGTGTGCATATAAACAGGATTCTATTACTTTCACACTCTTAGTATGACCTTGACCTTTGAGGTAGGGGCGTAGGTCTTGTACGCAACACGTCGTCTTGATGTGCTGCACAATTGTGCCAAGTTATTTTAAAATCCTTAAATGCATGACAAAGTTACAGTCCGGACACGAATGTGTACATATATACAGGACTCCATTACTTTCAAACTCTAAGTGTGACCTTGACCTTTGAGGTAGGGACATGGGTATTGCACGCGACACGGCGTCTTGATATGCTAAACGTTTGTGCCAAGTCATTTTGAAATCCTTCAATGCATGACAAAGTTACAGCCTGGACACGAAAAAATGTAAGGACGGACGCACGGACGTTCTTACCAGATGGACTCTGTGAGGTTATCCCTTTGATCTTTCTTTGATCTTTTTTAACCCCACAATGAAAGTATTTAACCCCACAATGCCATTTTTAACCCCATAATGACGGAATGAACTCAAAGAACCTCACAATGCTAAATTGTACTCAAACCCTAACCCCGTAATGTCTACTTGGCATGTACAGGTCGTGATAAATTGACTATTTCTACTATTGTTGACCTTGTATTATAGCCGATGGTAGTCAGGTGAGCGATATAGGGTCATCTTTTCCCTAATGTTTTTAATGAGATGTTTTAATAACAGTAAATTAAGATCTTAAGTCTTCAAAATGTATAAACATTTGTGCTTGTAAATAAAATGTAACATACTGCCCCTTAAAATATTTACGTAACAAACAACAGAAAGGAGATGAAAATTTTGAATCCGTACACTTTGGTTAGTGGGTTCGATAATTTTGTTTTCATTTAAGTAGATTTCAATACATGTAAATAGTTAATTTGAAGAATAAGTTTGCTTTTCCTGATAGCGTTAAGAAATGCTTACGTGTTTAAGTTTGCATACATGCTGACGTTTTGGCAATTAGTTTGTTCTACCCGACATATAGTTTCAACATAGTTTTATAAAACAAACTTACAAGTTTTAGCTATAGCTAATAGTATGTATATTTTATTTTATATTATATTTCTGAGCCTAAATATCCATACATTATAAGAGGCGCCGAAGATTTAATGGTTACATTTAGCTTGGGTGACAAGACTTTTGTCTAATAGTGCTGCAAATGACTTTGGCTATCTTGCATAAACAAAGGGTTTAACATATCAAAATGTTCGTTAGACTCTCTAGATTTCAGAACTGCATGTTGCAGTGGCCAAAGCTGTGGTACATCTTCGATATATTCAAAATGCCACCAAAATGGCCGCTAAGTTGTCGAGAATTATGTGTATTTATGGAATATCATTTCAACAAGGAGAAAACTTTAACTGAATCTAAAATGTTAATATAAGCAAAAAAGACTCCAAAGATTCAGTTTAAGGGCAAAAAAGTCTCTATTAGAAAAGGGGAGATAATTCAACACAAAAGACACACTTTTTGTGGAATTTTACATACTTCTTTTATTTTACTATTTTAACGATAGAAAATATTATATAAAAAGAATTTTAGTACACATTATAACGAAATAAATATCATGTCTTATATGTAACAGTACTGCATAACTTTCAACTTATAAAAATGATAACATTGTTATTTAAGGTTACGCAATTTCCGTAAAGGGGGGAGGAAATTCTACTAAGTATTATCTTATTGTTGTGTTTAAATTGACAATAAATTTATCGTGAATTGGAAATGCATTTGGAGCCAAATGTTTAGGAAACCAAATAAACAAGACAGTCTAGCCTTTTTAACCAGGAGCTTTTTAAAAATGAGTCACGTCACGTCCGAATCTTCGCAAGCCACTGTCAACTTCCCCACCAAGTTACCAAATCGCAGCAGCTTTAAAGTGCTGAGTAAGTCATGTCACGTATTCCTGAAGGATGTGTCATAAACAAAGCTGGTTACATACAATTAAAAAGCACTGTATTTTACTTCGTCCAAAAAGTCTCAAGCAAAACTATGTTTTTGAAAAAAATAGAACAACAGCAACATGATATGTTATCAACTGTAGGTCTGTAATAAAAATAAACGGATAGTAAGTTAGTAACCAAAATCTAGTACTGTTAGCGAAGTATTAACACAAATGATCGCTCATTGTCGGTATAGAAACCCCTTTTGCCCAATTTTGCAGTGGACTCCATGTTGTCAGCACTTTCAGTGCTTTGATTATATATCATTGGGATGGGAGAAAGTTTTGCAAGATATTTGGAGTTGGATACAGACACAGGTAAACAGTCTTTCAAAAGATAAACGGAATTTAGTATTGTTGGATGTTAAAAGTATTTTATGCCTGAATAAGGAGGCACATACGGAAACAAACAAGTAAAACACAATTATAATTATGTTCTGTTAGAAGACGACATTTATCTATAGTTTAGGTTAAGAAGTTGTTTCTTGTCATTTGCAACAGTAAAACACTTAAGAGTTTGTTTAAAATACAAGTCTTTTGGTAAATGTTGAAGTGACGAGAGGTACCGACAAACCGTTATCTCCAGATTCGTTTATCATACCAGCTACCTTTCCATTTATGATGGTGGTCAAAGTCAACAAGTCTTGCCTGTCTTCGTTTTTCTTTTCATTCATTGCCTCGACAAATGCCTGTACAAGAAAAGACGGTTTGTCATTTTTTTCGCTTTTATTAGCAATTTTCTGTGGTATTGTTGACTTTATGGTAAGTATGTCAGCATCCTGTAGTATCTTCTTCTCCCCCACCACTGTAGTTCCCCTCTCTTTAACAGGGAGGTCCGTATCATCTGCTTGAACAAGAAATATCTTTGGCTTTCCCCATGTTACTTCTTGCTTTTTGACTTCGTTTAGGACGTCTTCTAGCGGTCGATACGAAAAATGAAAATGCAACTTTTCATTATCGGTGGATTTCTTTCCATTATAGGTCAGAAAAACAAAGAAGAAGCAATCATACTTTTCATATTCTGCCCTTTTCTCATTCATTACTTGAATGTTTTCTCTAAGGTAATCATCATAACCAATGTTCTGAACAAAATTTACCTCAGCTTTCACCGGAAACCGCTTGAAAAATTCTTTCAAATGAAGTGCATCGATATCCACATATCCATCATATAGACAGTTATCGGTGATTTTCTCAATTGTGGTTTCCGCGAGACTGGGCTGGGAACAGATTGTTACCAGAACCCTTTTTTCCTGTCTCCATCTGTATTCGTCGCTGTCAAAGTCAGCAAGTGAGAACATATCGAAATCTAAATAAAAAAAATTTGACTTTATCAGTATGAAAATAAAGGTACAAATATGGTCTATTACACATACTCGTATGTTTTACTGTTCTGATTAAACTGAAACTAAAGCTATCACTAAATGTGATTAATACCCCGGAAAGACTGCTTTATAAACTGAGGAAGTTCATAGTAACATGATACCTTGCAGAAAAAGAATAAAATAGAGATATTGTCCTTGGCAATAACTCTGTAATGGTAGGAAGTTGTATTGAATTCCAACCAGTAGTTTTCAAGTTATGCTCCGGACAAGGAAAAGTAACAAAGGGCAATAACTCTGTAATGAGTCAAGGTAGAGTTATGATTCTTGTGCACTGCACTCCCTCTCGATGTACTTCACCATTGTATGAAGTTGTATTGAATTCCAACCAGTAGTTTTCAAGTTATGCTCCGGACAAGGAAAAGTAACAAAGGGTAATAACTATGTAATAAGTCAAGATGGAGTTATGGTTCTTGAGCACTGCACTTCCTCTCGATGTACTTCACCATTGTATGAAGTTGTATTGAATTCCAACCAGTAGTTTTCAAGTTATGCTCCGGACAAGGAAAAGTAACAAAGGGTAATAACTCTGTAATAAGTCAAGATGGAGTTATGGTTCTTGTACACTACACTTTCTCTCAATGTGCTTGACCATTGTATGAAGTTGTATTGAATTCCAACCAGTAGTTTTCAAGATATGCTCCGGACAAGGAAAATGCAACGGACCGACCGCCCGACCGACCGACCAACCACCGGGTGACTCCTATATACCCCCCCCCCCCCCAAACTTCGTTTCGGGGGTATAATAATATGATACATTGTGTGGGCCTCGATAACTCAGCCGTTAGGATATTCGCCTCTGGAACAGATGGGCCCAGGTTCGAATCCAAGCCCAAGCACGAGATGTTTCCATGGGCAAGACACCGATGCCAAATGTGCCTCAGTCCACTCAGCTGCAAATTAGTAGCAGCGCTGAAAATGTCGCTGCCTCTCTCTCGCAAGAGTGATAATATTTGAAATTAAAACTATTCAGAACGATATTAGAAATACAAATGTAGATGTTTTTGATCGAAAAATGCAGAGGCATTTCCTACAAAAACCGTTTTGCAGTCACGAATATAACAGCACATATAAAACCCGGTAAAGGACTGGTTGCTATAACGGTCACCACTATTCCTCAGCCAAGGAACGATTGGAACGATTGGTTTTCAGAAACGTAAGGAACAGACGGGTAACAGAGTGGCGTGTGTCGAGTAACGAGTGGCGTGGCGTAGCCACTCGTGAAAACATCAGTTTTTGGCGTTCACTTTTAAAAGAAAAGCGATATTTCACCGAAACAAACAACTATCCTCTATTTATTTCGATATTATAAATATCTGCATTGAGTACATGTGTATTAAAACTAGATTGTTCATTGTTAAAGTAATAAAAATAATAAAGTTCTGAGTATTCTCTGTTGTTTTGGTCAAATCGGCAGAAATTTCCGGTACGTTTTGTAAGCCACAAAGTCTTTTACCCCCAGCAATACCCCTATATTTAATACGGGGTGAGTAAAAGATGCATGGAGAGTTAAGCATTAGATCGAATGCATCTTCCTTCATTGAAAAAATGGAGGTACTTCTGAGATGAAAACTGTAGACACAGTATATTTTTCTAGAAATGCAAGAGTAGTCGTTCTTTATATGGTCTAAATAAGGTATCTAGAACTGCAAGAGTTGTCGTAGACGATAGATTTCATCAGACAAAATTTATCAGAGTGGAATGGATGCCCCATTAATAAAACTTGCATTTTCTTTGAGTTTAAACCACTTTATCTTTATTATTTTTTTAACTTTGTAAACATATCTACATCACTATCATTTGGGCAGGCACATGAGTTAATGTGTTGTTAATGTATTTCTACAGTGTATACTGAACACTTATTTACCAAAATTGTCTTGTCAATGAATTGTTATATAATTGTTACTGAATATTGACAAATTATTCCTTCTGGTATACCATTCAGTTAGTTATTTACGAGATGAGGCTAGAGTTATAAAATACCATATATATTTTTAACTAGACGTTAAATGTCTTTCAGAATTTGAATATGAATCATTGAAAGGATATAGTTAATGAAAATAACAATTGAAAAATTGACCGTTAAAGGCTGGAATACTTAAGTTTGCTTTTCAACATATCAAACTTGATATCAGATGTACTCCTGATAGGTATTAGCTTAAGGTATAAGTTAAGCCTGGTCTCCTTGAAATCTTTGGGGCCATGCCTCAACCTCAACCATCACCAATTTCCAAAATATTTACATGTCATTTGTTTCTCGGCCCGCTGTGATACTTTATTTCACGATTTTTCTTGTTTGACTTTTATTAAACTTGCTTAGAAGGTTGCCTGCAACATGTATATGATCCATATTGTTAAAGCTGCTCGCTCTCAGATTTTGGTAAAAAAATAAAGTTCTTCAAACTGTATGTAAATAACGTATTTTAGAACATGTGGTGATATAAAAAGGCTCCAGTACAAATTCATGTCACGTACATCTCTAAACTTCGAAAAATACGCTACCAAATTCAAAAGCGTTCAAACGCTTTTGAAATTTCAATATAAACATATAGTGTAGCGGTGCCGTGTAACCGACCTTTTCAATCGATTTCTGCGAAATTCCTACCTAATATTTTGCTCTTTTTTTTTTTTAGCCTTTAGTATATTTATGAATAAGAATGTCAATGTTTTTGAAAAATTTTTTTTTCAACGGTAACTGAAAGCGAGCAGCTTTAAGGGATAAAGGTCAAGGTCACAGTGAGCCGAAGTTCGAAAATAATTTCCATTCAATATTTTTAGATCTAATTATCAACAATAGTCTTCAAACTTCATAGGATGATTGGTCTTACTGAATAGATAACCCCTACTGATATTTTAGTCAAGGTCACAGTGACCTCTGATAGCATTCCAAAACTTACTCAGAACAGTCACATCAGTCCAGTAGAGCGATAAACTGGCCATTTTGGGCCTCGTGTTATCTGTTTATTACATTTAAATACAATTTGAAAATAAAAAAAATCTTGCAATTCCTTTTATTGCATTCATTTTAGTTCCCCTAAGCAAGCGCTTTAGGCGAGTTATTGTATTCATCTTATGTTTGTTTTCTGTTCATATTCACTGTCTCGAAACTTGAGCGTATTATCATTTACAGTGTTGCATTTTTCAATGTTGCCGATGAGCATTCAGTAGACTACCGTTTCCGTCTCTTTTATGAAGTTTGTGCTTTCAGTTCTAATAATAATAATTATCTGAAATGTGTACAGGGAACTCATGATTGAACGAGCTACTATCACCTTCATACAGTCACAGTCCTTTTCCCTTTTAAAGTCCTTTCAGCGTATTTAATGCCAGACTTGTAATATAAATAAAATCACTCCTGTGAACATCCGCGGATCAGTGGTCCAGTAGCAACGCGCTTGACTTGTAATCCAGGGATCGCAGGTTCGATCCCCCGCTCCTCCACTAACATAACTAATTAATGGTCTTTCGGATGAGACTGGCCTAAAAACCGAGGTCATATGTAACGGTGCTGTACACCGGGCATGTTAAAGAATCAGGGGTGCCTCTGGAACGGGACAAGTTCTAGTATGGCTTATCCGCGTATTAAATGGGGCTTATGGTACATAACATATTAATGCACGATTGTACCAAATCGGCAAAACTCCATAAAATTCATACAACTTCTTTTCCGCTTATCCAATGTTAAATGCACTTTTAGCCCAGCGGTAAAAACAAAAAGGTATTTAATTTTTTTTTATTTTTATACAACATTGGAACCAACATACAGCTGCTCGCACATAGTGTTTTGGTGAGCGTTTTATAAAAGCAATTTTCGGTCTGTATTTATATGTGTTAAACTAATTAATCCCGGAATAATTTAATGCCTTAGAAATTAAAGAAATGGACTAATAAAAACCTTCCTTGCGTGATCTTCCTTGGCTTATCCGATGTTGCTCGGCAGTGGAAGGAAACAAACCCCAAAATTTTCTATTTTTAACTTGACTCTCCCAGTCAAGGAAAACTAATATTGAAAAGTTTTATTTTGTACTGGTACAAAAATTTTTTTTTTTAAAAGTTATTATTTATTTACTTTTTTTACATACACCTATGTTTGCTGGAATTTTACCGAACATGGTAATGTCATAAATGTTGTATTGTATTGTATTTTACTAACTTATTTACCCTCGAAAAGTTCTAACATTATTAATCGCTCTCGGGACTCATTCCAGGTGGAATCAACCTGAGAGGCAATTATCATATTCTGTCGTGCCTATAAGGATGCTACCACTATATACTTGGACACTGGTAGGGATCGGGCCCTGGACGCGAACTGAACCAAGGCGGCTCTGCAGATATAATATTACATAAACTTCATGTGTAGACATTGTAAGAAAATAAAAATGTACAAACAAAGGTTCCCTGCAAGTTTCCCGTTCTAGAAACCCTTTAATAATTTATCTATTAATACTTTACTCCTTTCCTATTTTCTTTTTACTCTCACAGATACATTCTATTCGCGATGGAAATCATGTCTAAAATACGATTGTTCATGATATTAACAGGATTTATTATACCTGCTTTGATAGTTACAATATCGCATGCAGAGATTGCAGAAACAGGGCTCATAGAGCTTTCCACACATGTACACGTGTTTGAAGTGCAAACAAACAGATTTAGAAGTGTGCACATATTCGTACGTGAATACATATTTATAACTTGTATCATTTGCTGTTGGTGGATAGTATTAACAACGACACTTGTCAATTCAAAACGTGCGACTTATTCTGGACAGTTTGGTGACATAGACGTGTGCACAAGTGGAATGAATAGAGTCTGTTCGAATGAATCAAGAAAGCGGTCTTCAATTCTGGACATTTTAGAAGATGACCAGTACTCAAAGAATTCTACATCTTTTGCCAGCAAAAGAAGAGACGTTTATTCGCACTTGTTTTTATTTGGACAAAATGCAAAGCAGAAATGCTGGGTTCTTCCAGCTTCTCTTCATCAATATTTTCACGAACTTGAAACAGCTTCTGACAAATCTGAGCTGATGAAATTTGAGTGGGCAAGATATGAGACATTCAAAACATTTCCAATGGATTCCCCTGTAATGCCGATACGTCTAGCGTCGAACGGGTTTTACTACAACGGATCCGGTGACAGTGTTACATGTTTCTTTTGCGGGCTTCAGTACCAAGGTTGGAAAGACTCTGATATTATTTCTGACATACATACCCAGTACTCGCCAGAGTGTCGTTTTCTAGGAGGACTCGATCGTTCAAATATTGGAATACATTCTGAGGATGTTCAAGGAGCCCAAGGTGGTCGCGACTACGAATCTAACGACAGTTTTAGCAGTGGAGAAATGAACATAGAAAGACACAGCCGAAATACAAACAAAAACGAATCAACAATTAAAAGCAGACGACCACCCAAGCACCCCGAATATGAGAATTACCAACACAGAATGGACACTTATACTGAATGGCCCTATCCTGAAGTAATAGAACCATGCGTGCTGGCTGACGCGGGGTTCTTTTTCGTAGGTAAGTTTTGTTAAGAAAAAAAGGAGTCAATACATTTTAACTGACGGCTCAAACAGTAGTGATCACAATGTATATCACTTCTCCCGTGCCGTGGTATGAATACGCCGATCGTTTTACTATTCTGGTCTAGGTCATTGAAAAAGAGTGTTTTCCAATTTTCAGCAATCTTGTACAAGGAGTCATGTTGCACAGAAAAAATAAGAATTAAACACACTACTACTAATATTACTGGTACTTTTCAGGTTTCAGTGATTGCGTTAGATGTTTCTCTTGTGGTGGTGGATTGCGGAATTGGGAGTACGGCGACGGTCCATGGGAGGAGCATGCAAGGTGGTTTCCATGGTGCACATTTCTGAAGGAACAGAAAAGACCAGCCTTAATCAGCCCACATACAGACAGAGAAATAGACACGACAGACGAGCGAACCACATGTTTGGTAAGCAGCATTTGTGTTCCGATGACACTGATCTACATGCAGTAATTCAAAAGATAAAAATACTGTATTTTAAGTCTTTATTTTTTGTACCCTTGGGTACATCGTATCATCTAACTTCTATGCTTAAGTTTTCAAACGGTTTTTGTATTTCACAAACTGTATATTTAATACCTGACAAGTATATTTTGATGAAGGAATAAGATCAATCAAATCTGGTTTTTTTTACAGGCAGGCAAATTTCCTGGACAACTAACAAACACAGCCTCGGCTAAAACAAATGGAGAATGCGACACAGAAAAGCACGTCTTGGCACATTGCAACGATAATGAAAGTAAATCGAAGACAGGTGCCATTCATGCAGAAAAGGAAAGGATATCGTCACGTGTACAAAGAACACTTTTTGAAATGGGCTTTTCAGAAGCTGACATACAAAATATTTGCGAACAAAAGGGTGTACGAGGTATGAGACATTTTTAATCTTTTTCAATTTTCACTAAGACTATAATAAGGTCAGCTGAAACACATGCAGATCAGTCAGTACACATGTATTGTGATTAACGTATTTTCTACTTCTGAGTTTAAGTCTGATTTCTTCAGTTTAAAGGACAGTGTCATAAATAATAAATCCATTTATCAATTGAGATATTTAACTGTTTTGTTCGTTACTCACACCAGTGTGACGAAAGGAAAACGAAACAACAATTTACAATAAAACCATATACGCATAACATCGTGACAAAACGAAAACTAAATAACAATTTGCAGTAAACACCATAAAAACTAAAATTAAGTAGGATGATATAATAATTAAGCGCTGGTTTCCCAAACAAACTATAATACGTGTTGGCCTATTTTCTAGATACTGATGCTATGGCATTCAGAATCGTTACTATAACATTTTGAGCAGAGTTTACGACAGCTCATATTTTGTAAATAATGGCAGAGGATCCCAGAAACGTTTCTTTTTTAGAAACGCTACACACAATCTCATTAAAATAAGATTCAGTATCTTCGCTCATTTCGCTAACTGAATCGCAGGATATGATTTAAATGAGACTGCACTACACATGTTTAAATAAACATGCACATTATATAGTAACTTGATGTAAGTATCCCGAAGAGGTTTCCGTGACATAATATATAAATACTTCATATCCACTCAGAAAGTTCTATGAGAAGGTTTTTTAAGTTTCTTGATTTGGGATACACGGAAATTGAGTGATTGCTATACTTAAAGCCCAAGTATCACTTCAAGTAAATAATCAAGCTATACATGCATATAAAACGTGTACTTTCAATTTACAAAGTAACGGTAGGATTATATTTTATAGAAATAACGCTCAATTTCTTCCGTAAGACATCCTTCTTGGTAAAACAAAAGCTACAAGTAAATCTACACCCAAAGTGCCCCTGGTATTTGAAGAACAACTAAATTGAAGATCATAATTTCATTGTACTATAAATGCATATAATTCTATAGATTGACTCGGATAACTTATATGTCATATAATAACATATATACTGCTTTCTTTGCTGAATATGTCGCTGAAGTTGCAAATGTCTTTATTTCGCTGATAATCAACTTATTTATGGTTTATTAGTTTTCTTTTCATATGAGGTTTACATTTTATATTTTGCTCTGTTTAGGAATCACAGAAATTAATGACTCCACTCTTTCCCAATTACTTGATGAACTGTTGCTAACCTCGGAAGCACCTTCCTTAAATACAAAATCGACAGAAGCAGTCACGACAGTGCCGTCAATGACAAATCAGCATTTAGAACCTATATGTCAGAGGACGGATGAAATAGAAACACACTCAGTCGTTAGTTCTTCAACGGAAACAATATCAGGTATATTTTAATAGAAACCTACATTTTTAACTGTCTTTTTTATGCTTCCGAAATCATCTTAAATCTCTTGGTATTAATAAGCTTGAAGTAGTGCATATGAATGTGTTTTAGCTCACCTGGCACAAAATGAAAGAGTGAGCTATTAGGATCGCATTCCGTCCGCCGTACGTCCGTTAACATTTTCCTTCAAGCGACATCTCCTCTGAAACCACTGGGCTAATGTTGATGAAACTTGGCAGGGATGTTTCTTGCATGAAGGCTCATAGTTGTTCTAATTATTTCATTCCATGCAGAACTCTGGTTGCCAAGGCAACAAATAGGAAAAACTTATATAATTCTTCTTCTCAATAAAAGGAAGGCCTAGAGCTTACATATTTGGCATGTGGCATTACAAAGACCAGTGGACCTATACCAAGGCTGTTCGAAACTGACCCCGCCCAGGGGGGTGGGGGGTCACTTGTTTTTACATAGGCTTTTATAGGAAAACTTCTTCTCTAAAACCAGAAAGCATACAGAGCTTAAATATTTAGCATGTAGCATTACCTGGTGGAACTCTACTAAGATTGTTCAAATTTAAACCCACAGAAACCATGGTAATACTTAATTAAAATGATGTAAAAACTAAGAAAACCAATTTGTCTTAAAATAGTAATGACACAAGCTGTTTCATAACAATATAAATGAACTCAGTCTATGCAGAATGATGATTATATACTGCTATAAGTAGCAACATGGTTTTCCAAAATCTTTCTTAGAGATAAGAACAAACATCATACAGTTGAATTTCTTTCTGACAGGTTTAAGAATTTTGTATTTAGTTTGTTTTGCAACCTTTTCTATTCAACATTATATTTTGCAGACTTGGTTAGTTATCATTAATAATGACCATGTAATATTTCTTAATGCACTATAATATAACTCATTTGTAATCTTTGAATGGTCTCAGTTATCAATTTCTCTGAAGAGGGGGTTGGGGTCACTCGGTTCCCATTGATTTACTTACAGGGAAATCTTTAAAAATCTTCTTGCCTAAAAACAACAAGGCCTGGTATTTGAAATGAAGCGTTGTGTAGTGGACCGCTACGTAGATTGTTCAAATCAGGACCCCAGGTCAATTTTTACCCTTTCCGCAATACCATGGTTGACCTTGTATTATAGCAGGTGGTAGCCAGGTGAGCGATAAGGGGCCATCTTGGCCCTCTTGTTTTCAAATACATTTAGCACTCTTATACATTTTAAACATCAACTACAATTATTATTTAGTCATCATTATTTTTATACTGACGTCTTTTTTACATGTTATTTTTTTTAATTACGCATATTCCATTCCAGACTATGAAGCTTTTCTTTATGCTTTATAAGAGATAAACAATTGTATACAAATTCAGTGTAAAATGCATTAAAAAGTATTTAGTTCTGTCCATTTCAAAGTTTGAGAAATACGTTTGGCGCATCTGCCTTATGTAACCTTTGGTGGACAACGTTGATGCCCAGCTTCCACTCTATAATTTGTGTCAGATACTTGTTCATAATGATTAGCAGTATTATTAACTACTTTTATTATTATCTTTTTAGATCCGAAACATTTGCGAGAGGAAAATTTGAAATTGAAACACCAGCTAACTTGCAAAATCTGCATGGATAGGGAGTCAGATGTTGTTTTCACCCCTTGTGGCCATATGGTTTCCTGTGAAGCATGCGCACTGAACATCCGGAAGTGCGCAATATGCAGACAGCTGATAAAAGGTCGTGTAAAAGCCTTCATGGGGTGAAAAATAAACGAGGGACATATAAGAACAACTTTTTGTGCCACACACATAAGACCGTCGTTATTGTATAACAATATACTTACGGACGCAAGGGAAGTGACGTCTACCTGTGACAAAAGCTTCTATCACTTGGCTTCGAATTATCGTAGCATTTATAGCTGTACAGTTTTTTACCTCAAAGCTTTTAGGGCAGCTTTATCTATCATGATGTGTTTGTATAGCATTTTTTGATACGAAAAGTCATTTGCTTTTATCGTTTACTCAATCATGACATTGTTTGATAGCAAATTCCTTTAGCCACTTTATATTGTAGGGGATAAATATTTAAAAACTTGAGTTGAAGTTTATTTCTATTATAGTGTTATATTTTAGTTTAAGACAATATAAAACGTTGTTCACAAATTAGTTTATTGTATCTTCTATTCATAAAAATGAACTACACAAGCCAGATGTTGATGACGAATAGTAAACAAATGCAACATTGGTGCAAATACTTTGGGCCTATGACCAGTTTACACGATGAAAGATCTTTTAAGGGGGGGTGTCACTGCTGAAATTCAAAATAACAAGAAATGTTCACTGCTGAAATTCAAAATAACAAGAAATTTTATTGACCCTGTTTTTTATGGAGACTAACATATTGCTAGTTAATTTCTTGAAAAATAATGATAAGTCAATGACTTAACTTTTTCGCAATATCAATCTTTAGTGATACACTATCAGATCAAGGTGCTAAATGCAGAAATAGCTAGAATTTTGTATTGTAAATGTTTATGTATGCTGTGAATTTTTCAGAATGGGTATCAATTTTTAATCTTTTCTTATGCATTATATCATACTTAAAGTGACATTATGCGCATCTTACTGCACATAGTGTATTTTTGGTGACAGTTTTATAAAGCATTTTCGGTAGCTGTGCTTTAAATGTGTTAAACTAATGATAACCCGCATTAATATTTGAAGTTGGTGCTTTAGAAATTAAAGAAATGGACTAATAAAATAATATTCCTTCCTTGGCGTGATCTCCCTTGTGTTATTAGTGTTGCTCGGCAGTGGAAGGGAAGCAACTCTGACATGCTTTGTCTATTTCTTAACTTGACTCTCCCAGTCAAAATAGGAAAGTATATTTGAAAAGTTCTTTTTTGTACTGGTAGCAGGAAAAGTTTGTTGAATTGGGTCAAAGTTTTATTTCCTCTACCCTTTTCACACACACCTATTTCAGCTGGAATTTTACTTGAAAAAAATGTCATAATGTACTTTAAGGATGAAAAATTAGAGATAATGGTATTTCTACTATCATCTGAAAAAATATTACGCTCTTTATTATTACCCCACCCACTTTACTAAAATTCATTTTTTCAATTTTTGATAAATGAATATTTTCATGATGAAGGAATAACAAGGTTTTTCAAATATTTTGCCTACAGTTTCATTAATACCTTTGTTCTAGAATAAAAAAATGGGGGTCAATGTTCATATAAGAAAGAAATTCAATAAAAACTGACAAAAATGTGTTTTTTAGATTTCGACGAGCTTTGAGATATGACGGCATAGGTATGTAACCAAGAACTGTATAAGGAACTAGTTACCAATTTATTTTTATATCATAACAATTATTCTTGTAGTAAAGTTTGTATTAAGTAAATATCTTAAACGCTTTTTGAGAAATGACTATTTTTTGTACCCCTACCCCCATTTTGGCATACGGCAAAATTTATCAATTTAGTCATAAAATATGAGGTCAAAATATTTTTTCTCAAAAATGTTCAATTGTTTTGCATTAAAATATTCTTATTGTACCAAAGTTTACTACTGCATAATTTTTTTCCGCAGTTAAATCATCATTTTTTTGAAATATAACAAATGAAAATTTCCGGAAGTACAAAAATCCAAAACCTCACCGCTGACCCCCTGAAAAAGGACTTTGGGAAAGGTCACCAGTTTACACGCTGTGATGGAGACTAAGATCTGAAAATATATACACTGTATATAACACTCATTCTGGTGTCATCAAACATGTGATGCCACATGGCGACATTTTGATCTTAATAACACGATTTCACTGGGCACTAAGATCCGAGATGGTTCGACAATAAATACGACCAATAAATGAATATCAAAGTAGTTCTTGTAAAATGATTGGTAGGTAGAAGAAATATGCTATATCTACAAAGGCCTATAATCAGACAATAGTAGACATTGACTGCCAAAGGTAATTTAGGGTAGACGCAAAACAGGGTAGGTAGTACATTGTATTAACAGAAACGGAAGGATACTTTACTTTTCTTACAGACTTCTTTACCCAACAATTTCGACCTTATAGATTGGTGTTGTTCAACGCTTAGTTTCCTAACGATTTACTGCAAAATAGTAAATTAAGTTGATCATGATCGGACTACAGGTACACAGATAAGCAGACTGGTCATGATCTGCACTGATCATAGACGTAATCGACAGTGTCATAGGTTTTGCTCACCATATAGTGATATCAGCTGGACAGAATGAACAGTGGTAATATATACAAATGACGTCTTTAAATCAACTTTTCATTTTTTATTTTTCTTGTAAATATATACACATGTAAAATGTCTGTAAAACTAAATTGTACAATGAAAGACTGAAACACAATATACAAAAATAAATATATATACAAAAATAAATATATGTCATTTAAAAAATTGGATGTAAATATATCTCCATTAAAGACTGATAAAACTGTATTGTTTGATACCAAGCCTTACACTATGTCTTTTTTATAACACGAAAAGGTATAATCTAATCGATAATAGTTGTTTTTCTTTTAAACTAACACTGTGAATTATACCTCTCTGCGTGATTTTCAGATGCAGAATTATACTGTTATTGCACATAATACACCTGTCTCTTCTATGCCATGTATTAGAAACATTTCCTGTGAACTATGCTTGGTCCACATTCGTCATATTCTTGTTTTGAGATCCACATCTGACCGAATGTTGTGAGAGACGAGAGAATAGATCCCCCGATCCAAACCGAATACTTCCGTTCTGGTGGCGCAATAACTTTGACCTTCATTGCGTTCGGAACCAGGTTATCAAGCTCACGTTTCATTCTGTCTGGAAGGCCGGGAAACATTGTTGTTCCTCCAGACAGTACGACATTTGCAAACAAATCTTTTCTGATGTCTATATCTGATTTCATTACAGAATTATAAAGTAATTCGTGCATCCCGAAGTTCTCCATTCCGATAAAAGATGGCTGAAACAGTGTTTCTACACACCGGAATCTCTCGTTTCCTATCGTTATGACTTGTCCGTCCGGAAGCTCGTAGCTTTTTTCAACGCTTGATGATTTTGCTGCAGATTCCATCTCTTGTTCAAAGTCCAGGGCGGCATAACACATTTTTTCTTTAACGTCACGGACTATCTCCATTTCTGAAGAGCTGGTAAAATTGTAACCACGCTCGTGCAAAATTCTAGAAAGATATTTTGTCAAATCCCTCCCTGCCAGATCCACCCGCTGGATAGCATGCGGGAGTGCGTAACCTTCGTAAATCGGCACTACGTGAGACACACCGTCACCAGAATCAAACACGACCCCAGTCGTACGACCGGCAGCATATAGAGATAGAACGGCTTGTATCGATACATAGAAGGCGGGTGCATTGAATGTTTCAAACATAATCTGAGTCATCCGTTCCCTATTTGCTTTTGGATTCATAGGTGCCTCTGTAAGAAGTACGGGGTGTTCTTCCGGCGCAACACGGAGCTCGTTATAGAAGGTATGGTGCCAGATTTTTTCCATATCGTCCCAGTTTGTGACAATTCCGTGTTCAACGGGGTATCGTAGTGATAATATGCCCCGCTTACTCTGGGCTTCGTCACCAATATAGGTGTCTTTTCCACCCATTCCGGCCATAACAATATCATACCTTGGCCGTCCGGTGATCGCCGGAAACACTGCCCTCGGCGCGTCGTCCCCGGCGAATCCTGCTTTGCACATCCCAGATCCGTTGTCAATAACAACGGCAGATACATCGTCTTCATATGAATAACTCATTTTTGCCTAAAAATAAAATAAAAATATTGCAGTTTTGGTAAAAGTTGGTTGTTCGGTCTATAATAATGGGCCTGTCCGACTACACGAGGTTATGTTCAAGGTATGCCCATCACCCCTCCCTTTAAGAAGAAAGTCGGAAATTCTGAGAGGCACTATTCAGATAGGGAACCATTCCAGACGTTATAAATTTCCAGAATATCCAATGTCTTAATGTCGTCGAAGATAATGGTAAAATGCCCACAGTTTTTATACTTTGCATACATATCGTATCATTCATACGGCGCCCGTGAAGTGACATGTGACACTTTTTTTTTATTTCGTAATTACGAAATACATTTCGTATAAACGAAATAAGATTTCGTAAAAACGAAATAAGATTTCGTAAAAACGAAATGTTATTTCGTAAAAACGAAATGTTATTTCGTAAAAACGAAATCTTATTTCGTAAAAACGAAATCTTATTTCGTAAAAACGAAATGTATTTCGTAATTACGAAATAACATTTCGTTTTTACGAAATAACATTTCGTTTTTACGAAATAAGATTTCGATTTTACGAAATATATTTAATTCGTTTTTACGAAATCTTATTTCGTTTAAACGAAATGTTATTTCGTTTTTACGAAATCTTATTTCGTTTTTACGAAATGTATTTCGTAATTACGAAATGTTATTTCGTTTTTACGAAATCTTATTTCGTTTTTACGAAATCTTATTTCGTAATTACGAAATACATTTCGTAAAAACGAAATAACATTTCGTTTAAACGAAATAAGATTCCGTAAAAACGAATTAAATATATTTCGTAAAATCGAAATCTTATTTCGTAAAAACGAAATGTTATTTCGTAAAAACGAAATCTTATTTCGTAAAAACGAAATCTTATTTCGTTTTTACGAAATAACATTTCGTTTTTACGAAATCTTATTTCGTTTTTACGAAATAACATTTCGTTTTTACGAAATCTTATTTCGTTTATACGAAATATATTTCGTAATTACGAAATAAAAAAAAAGTGTCACATGTCACTTCACGGGCGCCGTACATTCATATAACTGACATATCATGTAAGAAAGAGGCTCTTTAAATTTTAATTAAGAAAATCGCAAAAAGGACTTCACTAATAATGCGTCAAAGTAGTTCTAGGCATTTTTGTTGTTTTTGTAACTTACTTTTATAACAGAAAAATCTTACCTAAATGCCTCTATAATTAACTTATAAAGTACATAAGTAGTTGCACAAAAAATTAATTAAAACAACTAGTATGCTGCCTTTAAAACTCGAGAGATTTTATACAGAGTGCGCAAATTTACATTTCTAGGTCTTAAATACTGCGCAAAAATAAGTGATATATGTAGCATTTACCAATACATTTGAATATATGATTTAAAATGAGAGAAAAATAACATTTATTTTCTTAAAAAAATCTCAGCACGTAGATCTAGCACTTACTTTAAAGTTCTTAAGACACTAGCAAATTTTAAGAATATCTTTTATATATTTTATATAATTTATTTATTTCATTAATCATTATCCTACAAAACGTTAAAGTACTTACTGCGGATATGTTCAAGTTGTTCCACACTTTCCCTGCTTACTTTTACTTGAATGCAAATGGTAGTTTATAATTTCGATTTCAAGTTTAACCATATTTATATGCAAAATTTTAGGGGCTTACAAGGAAAAAGAATTCGTCACCCTCCAAATTCTACGAAAAATCGCTCGTATATGGCAATAGAAATGTGTAACAGTGCTATTTTAGCCTGTGATAGAGTTTGTCTATTTCACCAAGGTTAGTCATTGTATACTTATAGTGTATAATTGGGTCGGCGGACTAAATATAGACATGAACACCCAGTTATTATTATCAACTATTTATATAGGTATACATTTATACTACACATGACTACTAGTATTGCTTTAAAGGTGTAGTAACAGTTGGTTAGAGAATACGGTTTTAAATATTTACTTCATTCTTCATTAACTAAACGGCACTGAAACATTTTCCCTACACTACATATGTTTAGCTAAAACAATATTTTATTAATTAAAACATTTACAAAATATGAACATAATATCATTGGTACATGCAGGATAGAGTAGAAAGCAAATAGATTTTTTGATAACTTTGACCGCTTCATAACCTATAGTACTGTCAGGTTTTTTTTTCAAACAGTTAAGTATGCTTTTTTTATTTCATAAACAGCTAGGTATGTGTTTTTTATGAAATATCAAACTTATTCTTTGCCTAATAAAAGGTGTCGCTACATTCACACCAGATGTTATGGGTTCAATTCTCATATAGATTGAGATGCACTGTATACAATGTCAAACCTGCTTTCAAGATACATAGTTGTGAAAAAATGGACACACAACACTAAAAATACAAGCATAATATCCAGAAAGTTTGTTCGTCTATTTTTTCCAGATGTACCTCTTCAAATATTTGAACATCTATCGGCTGCTGTTTGTTCTTGTGAAGTTTTTGTTGCATTTCATTATTTCTGTATCATACCAGTACTTAGGCTGTATTAAAAGCAGTACGATATAATGGATACAAAAAAAATTACATGCATGTTGCTTGAGTTTTGCTTCGAAAAGGTGCCTAACATATCAGTATTGTTTTGTATAATCGTCACATCAATCGTACATTCGTTATGCTCCAGTGTACAACTAATTCATTCACTTATTGGGACGGGTAATAGGTCGAGTGAATTATTACTATGAACCCCAAATTGTGAGCCAGCCTTATACATCGTCAGTCGGAGACGACCAAATGTGTAACTGTTTAAACACTGAATCTTGAATTCAGGGACACCATGATCTCCAATTCCTCCAGCTAACGTTATTTGCATTTGAACAGTGGTTTTGTGTACAGCGGGCACAATCTGGAATCTGGGACGAGCTTTCAACAGTGGGACTTCTGTACTGCACTCTTCTATAAAATTCTTAAACGACTCCTCCGGAGGTGATAAAATAAAAACTCACACACACACAATCACGCGCAGGCACATTAATATACACGCACACGTACGCTTACACACACCACAGAAAAGAAAAGTTATCATCAATTTCTATATAGATTTATTTTCATATCAACAAATAAGAAAAAGGAATGGTCTTTGGCATTCTTTCTTCAAATACTAATTTCATAAAACTATGACAATAAATAGACGATCAATATACGAAATGTAAACACAACCGTGGATTTCAATGGACACATAACGAAACATTTATCTTTTAAAACTGGCCAAATATACGTTGCAGTCGTATACACTGAGATTTTTTTCCATTCTAGGCAAAATACTGAACTTAATGTTCACCTAGGGCCATGTTCCAGTAACATCTACAGTCATATTTTATGACCTGCTTTAAAATTGGGAAAAATCCTTAAGCAGATAATTTAGAAAGGAGAATGTACATTGCAGCATGTTTCAAAATTATTCAATCTGACTTAACTATAGCATGTATGGTTTATAGTAAAGATGAAATTATACAGATCTAAAATCGAGATAATTACTTTAACTTTTCTACTGAAGTTCAAATATTTAAGAAATCACTAAAATGCTTCAGGAAAACGACCCCTGATTTTTCATTTTTACAAAACCCGTGACCCCGGTTTAGGAGTGCGATCCTCTACCCATACATCACGGAGCCACACTAATGAAAATGGTAATATTTGTATATATAATTTTGTAATACTTCAAGCTTCCTTATATAAATGTATACAATTAGATTTGAATATACATCAAACAGTAAAAAAACACAAAATAAAAGTAAATGTTATGACACTACATGTATATAGAATATGAAAACACAGATAACGTGATAACGTGGTGGATTAAATATCATTAATTTTTAACCGATATACATTCATTTTATTCTCTCTTGTTTTATGCAATATGTAATGTAAGTAACAATATTGTGAAGGAAAACGGTTAAGTTTAAACATATATGTATTTGTAGAACAAGTTTTTGCAACTTATCAATTTTATCAATTACTCCCCGGTGACTGCTTCAGTACTCGTGCCGAAAGAACGGATAATGGAGATCATGGTCTCATGCTGCTGTTGTGATTCAAACCCACGATCACAGGGTTATAAGTGAAACAATCTACCTCTACACCATTGTGCCTCCCTCATGAAAATGGTAATATTTTTATACATGATTTTAGAATACTTAGCTCCCCTATATACATGAATACAATTCATTCGTTTCTCTGTTAAAAAACAACTTCTTCAGTACCTTACATAATGACGTGTTGCCTGTTTAACCATTATTAGGCTAGCAAGGTCTGATTTGTACAATTCATGATCAGCCTTCATAGCCATACAGTCTGATCATGATCTGCACTCACCGCCATAAACAATGAAACAGTACTGTCCAAATTGAAAGATGGACGAGTCCATTTATGAAATTCAGTAGGTTAAGAGCTAAATAGTTGTTAGAAGTCTTGGTACATAACTATTTAGTCTTTTCCTTAATATTTATGCAGGAACAACGGGTTTGGATCAAACCATCGAGATGGGGTTTTGGCTTTAAAAATTCAGGAATATACTTGGCAAAATGTTTGGTATGTACAACAGTTTTGAAGGTACGTATCTTTAATCCATTAACATTGCATCTGAGGCATCGCTGTGGTAGCAAACGCGACATGTCGCGGCAACTAAAAACGAAGACACAATAAAATCAAATTTAGATCATAAAACAATTGTCTAGCTGTTCTTTCTGAATGTGATCAGGCAGTCGTTGAAGTGAGATTAACAAATAGCTCATTAAAATACAAAATGTGTTTGAGGTATACGATAAAGGAATCACAAAATAGTTTGGTCCACTATATAAAAAGATTATCAATTGACTGTTAGTATACGAAATGCACCAAGTTTAGCTGAAACCCTTTCCAGCTCTGGGTTACCGAATGTTTATGTCTTGCAAACAATGCATTCTGTTTCTTTATTCCACTCTTATACGGGTATCCACTTTTTCATCAGTACTATTCGCTGACTGCGTGATAGTCTGTATAGGTGTTTTCTTGTCGCGTAGTTCATCGATGGCATCCAGTAAAGCGTCCGGGAAATGGTGTGCTAACATGTCCGGACTTACAATGATTTCTGTGAAGTTTTCTGGTACTTTCCAAGCTGCGGTGAACAATTCGTCACCACTAATATGACTGTAATAAAATATAAAAACATATAAATTAAGCGGAACTTTCATTTGCGAGGGGGTTGTTGCTACAATTCTGCAGTCTTTTTCATGTTTCTGTATACACGTCCACTGGCGCACGTAGAGACGTATATCTTATTTTGGAATACTTTTCATAGCGCATTCTTTCAAGAGTACTTCCGGTACGTGTACTTTTCGGGCAGTTGGTGAAAGTGCACCGACTCTGAAATCAAGCACTGTTTCTATGACTGAGGGCTATCGTTGGATGATTAAAAAAAAAAATTGGCTAAAAGCTAATCACACGTACGACAATCAAATTAGACATTGTGCAATAGACATCATCAAAACCACATGCCGATGTAGAAAAAGTGCAAATGTTTAAAGCGATCTAAGCCCCACCCCTCCCCAAGATTTGATCGAATCGTTTCCTTAATTTCTAGAAGACAATGCCCTATGTTTAAATAAGAATCTTCACTTCCACTGGTTGGGAATTGTGTTAACTGGGTCATAATATAAAGGTCTAAACGACTACAATAGTAATAAACTAGATGGCCACGAACAACGCATCGAGCCTGCAAAAGCCCGAAGCCAGGCAAAAGCCTCATGTGCCCATTTTTTACCTTAATTCTCAAAAGTGTGTCCTTGACCTTTGAGCTACAGACATGGGTCTTGCACGCAACAAGCCATCTCATTGTGATGAACAGTTGTGCCAAGTCAATTAAAATCCTTCATTGTGTAATAAGATACAACCCGGACAAGGTCTCATGAGTCCATTTTGACCTTTAAACTCTATGTGACCTTAACCTTAGTGCTACATACCCACTGGTGAACAATTATGTCAAGTCAATTTTAAAATCTTTCAATGCCATAAGAAAGTTACAGCCCAGACATGCTCATCAGGACAGACGGACACACACACACCAAACTGCCAACTATATCGAACCACCGCTAGCGGGCTAGAGCAACCCTGTATAAAGCGACCACATACATCAGGTGCTCCTGTTTTAGGTTTCCCTCTACTTGCTGCAAAAGTCAGGTTTGACTGTATGTCAAATCCCTACATTAACGAAACATTGGTCAATTATATTTGAATACTATAACTTACCTATTTTCGATATGCAGAATTTGTCCTGGTATGACCAGAGGCTGATACGTATTTTTTATATGTTGACTGTGGGCCATGCAGTCAGTCAAGGACATCTGAAACATTAGGTAGATAAATTAATGTGTGCTATTGCAGATTGTGACGCGTAACGCCACGGATAGAACTCACTGACTTGTTCCCATTACATCCGTATCATATCAATTTAAAGTGTAGTCTTGCAAATTTTGATACGATATCAGTAGATTTTTTCAGGTTACAAAGATTAAAGAATCGGAGCAACAAACCATTACTTTTAAGTTGATTTTTGTATAGCGGATATGCAGTTTTTTTGCAAATACAGACCGAAATACTTTCGCGTTCCTTCTTATAATCGTTGCAAACTTACCTCTAAACTGCATCTGTTTACTTCGTATTTGTTTTCACCATTTGCTAATGAGGAGCCATATTCAATGTTTTCATCAAGAGTTCCTGATCTTCCGCAACACATCCGCCAACACCCGGTGGCAAATATTTTGTACTGAAGAAAATATCAGAAATATATTCTTGTAAAATGATGAGCTATTTCAATAGAATCAATTTGGTGTAACGATTCATTTTACTGACACAAATCTGTTAATTTTAGGCCCCATGAAACAAATATGATCTTATCTTACGGTTTTAAGGTCCGTCACCCTCTTTCAATGTATCGGAAACAAAGCAGGCAATTACGTAAAATTCTACACGGCAACTCAACAAGAATATCGGCAATACCGATGGATGCCCTTTTCCAATGAAGACCACACAAGTGCTTTTCTTGTAAATGAAAACGGAACAAGTTTCAACTCATTTTCTAGAAAATTATAATAGTGGGCTAGCACATAAAAGTACTTAAGGGACGTAATTTAGCCAAAGATCAAGATAAAGTTATGAATCTTGAATAGTGTACTTGGTTTTGGAATTTCGGACAATCTTAATTTCATGAATTAAAGGGAGTTTATTAAAATGGGATCAACTACAGTTATGATTCTTTGTCAGTGCAATCATTCAAAATGTCCTCAAACACTGTGTGAATCCGTACCATATTAGATTTGGTAAAGTTTCAAACAAATATGTTACATGGCCAAAATCTGATTATCCACCTTTAAACCGTAATGTTTCAAAGTTATAGGAAATGGCATAACACAATGCTAGTATTATTAATATTTTCTCTTATTTCCGTCCGATTATAAAGAGTTGTACACGTATCTTTAAAGAAGATAATCGGTAAATTTTAGTATTATACATAAACTTCTATCAATGGAGACGGTTGAATATGCAGTCTATCTTAAGATTGACTCACTAGATGGGGCTGTTTACCCTCGTCAAGCTGCTACATCATTTATCAAATGAGGTCATCACGTGATAAAGAGGGTCGTATACAAAAACATGACAAAAAATAAACTTTTGTAGCACATATATGGACCAGCTACAATTCAAATAATACTCTCACATCTCTATACTACATAAATGGTTGTACAGACAGACACAAAGAAATCAATGTACATAGCATCTTTTCTGGGCTCATTATATCTATAATATGAGAGGCTTCATGTCTGCATCTGCAGTGCACTCTAGAGATATTAGGTATCTACTCCTCTACTTAATAACATCGTATAGAAATTGGATCCCATATATTGTATTACACATAATTCTCTAATCTTGTTTCAGAAATGGTTTCCAATGATGTTAATTTCATAACTGAAAACTGTCCGGAAATAATACCAGGGAGGGGGTATTTGTTGATGCCTTTTTAACTTACAGGGGAGACGGACGTTATATTTGTTTCAGAAGAATACAAAATGAATTATCTTATCTTAGATGAAAAGCTCATTCTCCTAGAAGGCTTTTCAAATACTATATAGGGGTTTACGAAACGAAAATCTCGTGCATATTTATACGAAATCATGTAACATCATCTTGATGCGTTGTAAATTGCTTCTAATTAAAACGCTTTCTTGTAATTGTTATTTACTGAGGGCGGCCGTTTTAATTACTTAATATGTAATTGTCCAGGATTTTAACTATGTTTAAAGAGGCATACTCTAAAACTAGGTGCCAACACCCTAGTTTTAAGGGTCTTGGGGACTATAAATAATCAACCTACCTTCGGTAATCTGGATTCATGTATGGCTTTGATAATATTAATCTTGAGATCGTCCATCATGAGCATGCCTTGTCTTGAAATGATGTCGTCACCTAGCACTACAGAGCACACTATATCTTCGGCATACTTTGAAACTGATGGACTGAAAAAGAGAGATGGTTTAAATACCTGTCATGTGACAGTTATATAGGAATTGATGTTGTCTGCATTTACAAAAAGTTTGTTAGCAGTTAACGTTTAGTTAATTTCTATATTTCTATTGTCCATCAGGACATTTATGCAATTCTAAAAACTAAACTCCGCTTGATGATATTGTCCACTTCATCTGCATTCTCCCCAACCCCCACCAAATACAAACCAAAAGGTGTATTTTTGGCAAAAGCATACTTAAATTATCGATATATTAGTAAATGTATCATTTTGGATCGAATCCTTAGAAAAGCTAAATTCATGGAAGTCACGCGCTCTTAAAAGCTTTCGTCGCTAACAAGCTATAAAGTTTCCTGCATCTAAGCGTTCCTGATTTCTCTTCACGGAACGTGAACAAATATGAAAGATATGATATTATTTGAACTTCCGTTGTACATATCATGAGAAAAGCAATTTGATCTGAAGTTGATAAGAACATTTTAAGTCTTTTTTACTAATGAGTGCATGCACTAAAATGACTGATTAGACTTTAGAATACAGAAACTGACTATAAAACTAGGAAGTACCTGACTAGCTCCCCGGGTGGCGAAAACGCAAAACATTTCAATTTGGGGTACGCAGGTTTCAATAGTATAGCTAGTAATGCTGCCGCCCCTGCCCCCAAACTGTGACCGGTGATAACAAGATCGGCACCCTGAAATTTACAAATTACGTTTTGCGAACTTTAGTTTAGTTCAACTTGTTTATTTTACAGACATTGTAGTCACATATTCTAACAGCTTATATTATACACTTTGGATGACTGCTTCCTACGATAATGATCAGTACTCGCTGACGGGATTCGAATCCGCAACCCGATCCGGCAAAGGAGTCTGCCGCTACGAGTCTAGCATCTACCGACAAGCTCTGCTACCCTCAGCTCTGAATCACGGAGTGACGTACCATATATATTTTTAACTAAATATATTCTGTAAAATTTGTTTTCAAAAAAATATTAAATGTACTTTGCACAATTTGAAGTTCACAAGGTTAACAATCTGTTTTCAAAATGGTTTGAAGTGTTAATACACAGAAAAGAAATAGCTAGCGCTAGTGATAAGAGATAATAAAATGGGGCATAGTTTGCAGACATTCACAACTTTAGATATTAAGAACTGCTCTCAATTACAAACATCACTTAACATAACAAAGTGCTTGTCTGTTTCAGCTTCACTAACATCTGTATCACACGCACGTTTTTACTAATAAAATAACTAAAAGAGATCAATGATGTATTTATTTCAACACTACAATGGATCCAAACTTATTACCTGTGGGAAAATAATAATGCACAAATAATTACCTCTGCAAGAGAAAAAGCTCTCTCTAGTATGTTTTTATCCTCTAAAGTCTGTTTAATATACATGGCACTTTGCAAAATTCCATTATGTGCGCATGAGCACTGAACACCAGTAATATCTAGGTAACCACGTTCTATGACCAGATCTGTGATAACATCCTGCATAAAACAATTTTAATTAGTACATGCAATAAAGTTCGCTTAAAGTTGGCGATTGGGGTAATCGCACGGCCATTCGGTCTAAGCAAGCCTAAAACAAACCAAGAGGGTCATCATGGCCCAAGATCGCTCACCCGAGTACAATGGCCATTATTTGACCTGACCTAGATTTTTGGTCCACGTGACCCACTTTCATATCATGACAGACATTCTGACTAACTTTCCCAATGCTTGCGTACAAAATGTGGCTTAACGTGTGTTCACAAAGTTTTCGAGACGAAAGTTATTTTTGGATATTTATTAACATTAATTACTATGAATATACGTCTTTTGTATTACTAAAACGGACAAAATGACCTTTAAACTTTAGTTCGATGCAACAAAGCGTTATGTGGATAAGGTAATAGAAGCAGTTACAATGCTGTAGCACTGATATAATGACGTCAGTGTAGCGCATGCGTGTTTCTATTTTATTTGTTCGATGCATTTTGCTGTGGAACAGTCGCCATATTGGAACCGAAATTCCACTAGAATTCGTTCTATTAGATCTTCTTAGGCGAGTTGTTGTATTTTTATGAATGGCCGAAGAAACTATATTATTGATATATTGATAGCGTTGTGGCTACAGAATATAGCCTGTTTGCATTAACGATTTTTGGGCTTTATAATAGCGACCACGGTGATGACCTACATTAGCAATGCAAAACCAATTAGAGTTGCGTCCCTTGAATGAATCTATAATGAATATTTATGAAGCGCTAAATCAGCCCAAGAATGGTGCCGATTTATTTCGCTTTAGAAATGATTAAAACGGAATTGCCGGAAAACAGTCTAATTTGAATATTTAATTAAGACCTGTATACCTCGGGGAAAACCCGCAAATTATCCGAAAGCCGTAATTTATCAGTACAAAAACAAGTGTCAAAAGTTTGAAAATGTTGATATTCCGTTAATCGGTCAATTTCGCTTGGTTTTCAGGTTTTATTTGAAAGGTATATACCCAGATCGGGAGATTTGCTTAGCCTGTTGAAGTACAGCCGTGGCCATTATTCTGTACACTGTAATGTAATACAGTAATCGTCTCATATAACTGTTAAGTTATAATTTTCTTGTTCTATTTTTGACCTGGTGTCCTTATTTTTTAACCCACGTGACTAAGTTAATTTAGGCGGGTAATATAACCACATGTACCACATCGTGCACATACTCAATATACTGCAGAAAGGTTTCGCGCAAAGACAACGTAAATATACTTCAATGCTACAGCGACATCGATTAAAGGCAATTTACAAGTTCCTATTAGTCTATAGGGATACATTCATATATATTCTATTGATTGCGCTACTTTAGTCATTTGAAGTCACGCAGCAGAAATGATGATCAGCACAATAATTGAAATTTGAAATGTATTTGAAATTTCAAATTGCATTTACCTAAAAATCTACTCGTAACATGTAAGAATGGCTCAGTGGGCACTAGATCACTTTTTTTACATATTAAACCATGCAAACCGTGGGGCGGGCTGAAAACGATACATTACATCTCTTGTGCAACGTTAGTGTAACAAGCTTGAATTCAATGTGCCGAAAGCGAGATATTATTACATTTGTATTTTTTAGTTTATGGCTAATTTTCAAGATAATTGGGTATACAATTTAGATTCTACATTGTTCGCTGTATTTTTCTATGATTTGACTGACTGACCTAATTTCGAACTTGGCTACAAGCATTCTGAAAATTTTTCGTGATGACCGGGTGTCAAATGTGGCCTCTGGGGTGTTCAAAAGGGCTTTTGTATTAATGGACATGGTGACCTGATTCCGAAATAGGAGAGATTTATCTGGCTACAATATCCAGTCAGTATAGTCAAAGATTGAATTTGATTGGTTGCCAAGGATCTTAATTTCCCCGCATCTTAACTTTTACATTGCACTACTTAAAGTATTCGGAAGACAAAACAAAAGGGACATGATGGCCCTATATCACCCACCTGGGAACCATTCCTCCAATGAACTAAACAAGTAGGTCAAAAGGTCAGAGAAGGTCATTAAAAGTAAAATTATTAAAAGTAAATTATTGAGACAAACATTCTGACCAATTTTCATGATGATTGGGTAATAAATGTGGCATCTCGAGTGTTAACCGTGAAGGTTTTTTTTTAATTTGACCATGTAACCTAGTTTTAGGCCTAATGTGCCCCAAAATCCAACTTGGCCTAGAAATCATTATAGCAATTCCATAATGACTGATTAATAATTGTGGACTCTTTTTCTTTGATTTGACTGTGTGACATTTTCTTTTTGACCCCAGGTGAACTAGATTCACATAAAAACATTAAGACAAACATTCTGAACTATTTTCATTATGATTGATTAAAAATGATGGCCTCTTGAGATTGTTTACAACGGTTATTTTTTAATTTGACTGTCTCATCCAGTTTTGACCTCAGGTGAACTAGATTCTACCTTGACCGAGAAAAGATTGAGTCAAACAATCAGTGAACCGATTTCCATGACGATTGGGTATAAATGTAGCAAACTTAAGATGTGGGAAAATTAAGATCATGTTTCGTCAGCTGGCTTCTTATATGAATGTAAAAAGACATATAACTATGACAGAAAGGCGCTATCGCTACCATGAGATACGGGTATGTCACACCCCTCCGAACAATGTCTGCCTTCGTGTCCGAGTGGTTAGACTCGTTGATTTGAAATCACTGTAACCTCTCCTAGATTGATGGTTATGGGTTCGAACACTGCCTCCAATCATGTTTGTTTATGAGAGAAAGTTGGCAGTTTCTTACGGAAGAAATGAGGGAGTCTAGTACTGGTTCTTTCCAGCAAAGATGGTTTGGTAAACTGCCCGCCTGTTAAAATGACCAAATACGGTGGGGCGGGCGTAAAAAAACTCCTACAACAACAACAACCCTATGAACGACTATACGTTGACGTAAAGATAAAATCGGTGTTACCTGCAATGACAACGTTCCTCTAATCGCCAGCACAACCGAGTTCGTGTCTCTGTCTATCACCACGTAGAACGGCAGTTCATAAATCTAAAAAAAAATGATTAAAAAATTATTGTCTGAAAACGTCTTCCAATTTAAATAATTAACAAGACGTGCGTTTGCATTTAATTGCAAAAATACAAGACAGCATCCATAAAATTACAATCACCATACGACAACCACTTAAGAAACTGCAGTCATAAATTCTTAGAAGAGTCTTTAATCTCCCAGCTTAGTGGTAACTACAGTCACTTTCATTGAATTTCTGCAACATTATTTCTGAAACTAATGTACGTTATAAACTTTAAGCAAATCTAATATTGCTGTACCTACACATGTATATTCTATTTTTAAAATGCGCTAAATCTACGATTTTACACCAACTGTCATCTGCTTAAATTATTGACGAATATATTTATAAGGCAAAACTGATTTTAGTCATGTCGTAATAATGTATTCCTCATAGACTATAATATGTATACGCTCATGTCAGTTAATGTCACAGAATAATGTTAAAAACCAAATGTTTATGAGTGTCGGCAAAAAATCGAGAGAGATTCCATTAGTATAAAGAAGTTTGTTCTATATATGTGTTGGCTTACATTACATTTTATATGACAGAAGGAAGACACGCTGATCTCCGTATCGTTTGTGTAAGCTAAAATAGACTTTATGCCATAGCACTCGTTGGCAGATAATAACCTGATGAATCACGGCCCTGATTTTCTTTCAGATCTTTGTATATTATGACTGTCAGTCTATGTGCAACTACTGCGTGACTCTAATTATGTGTGGCCCCAATTCAGACATTGTCAAAGCAGGCCAAAGGTATAGTAGGAACACGCCTTGGGGAAAAGTATGTTTGACGCTTTTACACTTTCTTGTAGTCCTGAACAGAAACTAAACGGGTAACACCAGAGGCAGCAGATATTTTCAACAATATCGAACGGCTGTCTACATTTCCTCCAAGTTGTCCTGCCGTTCCCCAGGGCAGTGAAAACAACGTCCGCAGTAATTAGTTAAACGCCAACAGTATGATAATTCAATTAGTAAACTCTAGTAGAACTAACCTCATTTTTGAAACACGCATATACAATGTCGTCATGGTGAAGTCCGGTGGTTTTCTTAAAAGCAGCAGTATTGCACATACAACAATTATCCATAAACACGGAACCCTGGTCATCTCGCCAAGAACAACACCTGCAAAGTTAGCTACGATGTTAACCATTAGCTTTGCTCTTGCCACCAGGGCAGATAATGACCAGCCAATATATCCCCCAAGTCTGATCATGATCTGCGCTGTTCGCTACTCAGTTATTAAATTTTCAGTAAGCACGCTATACAATGTACACACTACACAGTTATAACAGCATATGTGTTTGTTTTTTAGTAAAATGTAATTTTATTTCATCGCGTGAGCTTCGAAATCAGTATTCTCACGAGTCGCGAAGCCACGAGTGAAAATACTATTTCCGAAGCTCATAAGATGAAATAAAATTACATCTTACACGATAAAACAAACACATTTCGTTTTATTTTATGTTTTACCGCGACAAAAAGCCAACATTACCGGCATTTTCATTTTGTCTGGATTATAATCCCCACTAGTAGCCCCAAAACCTGACCGTAGATGATCATATTTCAATGCGCAGAAGAAAAGTGTGCCAAAAAATATCATCCACAAAATATTTATCGGGGATATTTTCTTCAAAAAATCATCTTTATGGTAAATGTGAACGTTACAAGAGCTGTTTAATTAATACCAAATTAGTAAACAAAAGTGAAAAAGAAGGGAAGAAATACAGGTTGGAAAATGAAAGGGATGTAGTTCTTGCAGTTTTTGTCAAAACAGTGAAAAATAAAAATGATATTTTCACTGCTTTGAAACAGTGAAATATGGATTTTTTCACTGAGATATTTAGACATTTCACTTGAAAGCATGAAATAAATGAAGTTCATCTTTCTGATGTAAGTATTAATTTCGTGAAATAATACTTTTTACATTAGTTAAGGTGATAAAGGGTACCTTTGTTAAGGTAAGAAAATAATTTTGCGCAAAATGTTCAACGATTTATATTGTATTCATTGTGTATAGGAAATAGGTGTATACCTAATAAATGTTTGCTTAAGTTTGTTAATCTCGACTGTTTTTTCAAGATCGATTTTTCAAGGTTATCATTCTATCATCAAGTTAAGCAATATTATTCTTCACAGCATCTTGATTGCTGTTAACGTTAGGATGTTTGATGTCCAAAGTGAAGTATTTTAGATTTTATCTTTGTTAATAATCCAATCACCCCATATTACAAAAATGCAAAATAAACTCTATCCCACGTTCTTTTCTCACAAAATAAATCCAAATTTATCCTACATCAAAGATAAATGAGTGTTTTAACTAAGGCGCTTTAAGAATAGCTAAAATTTCACATTTTATGGGGCCGTAACGCCTTTCTTTAAGGGTCTATCTAGCTTGTTATAGAGCATTGTACTTTGAATTGCCCTATTCTGGCTGGATGACATACTTATTTTTTCATTTGTATTTCTTTACAAGAAGTTCTTTCTACTACGACTTTATTTTTAAAGCACATTTGTGAATACTGTGTACCAAAAAGATATGAATTACTTCACTTTGGGCATCCAACATCCTTAAGACAATGTTCGCCTTTTTTTTGAGAATTGAAAAGACACCGACATGCATTTTGTTATACACACAAAACAAATATTTATCTAACGTGTTTAGCGGTTAAGACTGTCGATATTGTTATGCTGCAGTCCCTCAATACCAAACTTTACCCAACAAAACACACGTGCCAAAATAAAATAAAGAAAAAAGCAAATTTGCAAATGAAAGATACCATCAAAAGAAAATTCTGAATCCGACCTTCATGAAAACAAAGTTTTGACGGAGAATCAGACTAATTAAAGGCAGAAACTTACCTGCAATGTGTACACAGGGAACAAGCCCCTAAAACAGGATTGACCAATGTGATGTAAAAGGGCCATCCGTAACTTCCAATGGCAAACTTCAGGTAGTGACTCATCTTATCTAACGACATCCAGTCCTTCTGGGTCGGTAAGCACTCGCAGATTACATCCGGGGCATCAACCACATCTTCTGAAGGCCTGTTGTTATAAGGTAGAAAGAACTTTTTTCTCTGTCGTTCCTTTACAGCAATTATAGTTACTGATTTGTCGTCAAATAGGAATTAACAAAATAAAGACGAACTTTAAATAACTCGCGACAGCAAAGTCAATGACGAGGTGATATTTGATATTTGAAAACATGACTTAATTGCAATTCTCTAGTCATGTTTTATAAACTATATTTATCGAACCCGTTATTCTATCGCTGATGTCATATCGCACGTATTGTTATTTAATTCTGTGAACTGGTAAATTTTCGTGACACTCAAGTTTTGCCGTATACTTATACCTAAACTTGCATCAATCGGCGAAACTTGCTTCCAAATGGTGTACTTGTAATAAAATGAGTTTGCAATCGGTACATTTATAGCGAAACTTTCTTAAATCGGTGTACTTATACCGAAATTTGTTTCCAATCGGTGTACGTGTTCCGAAACCTGCTTGCAATCGGTACACTTATACATAAACCTGCTAGCAATTGGTGTTACCTAAACTTGCTTGCAATCGGTGTACTTATACCGAAACCTGCTTGCAACCGGTGAACTCATACCTACACTTGCTTGCAATGCAATTGGTGTATTTTTACAAAAATCCTGCTTGCAATCGGTACACTTATACAGAAACCTGCTTACAATTGGTGTGCCGATACCCAAGCTTGCTTGCAATCGGTGAACTTATACGGAAACTCCCCTGCAGTCGATGTAATAATACCTAAACTTGCTTACAATCGATGTACTTATACCAAAATTTGCTTGTAGTCGATGTACTTGAAATTTCGTATCTTTTTAGAACATAATTGTGTTAATTGTAAACGAGTGTTACATGTACAAGAACCTTATATGTTGGATTGTGCTTCGTTTGCTTGAAAGTCGGTGTACTTATACCTAAACTTGCTTGCAATCAGTGTACTTATACCTAAACTTGCTTGCATTCGGTGAACATATACCTATCAGCTTACATGCAATCGGTGTTCTTATACCTTAACTTCATTGTTCACAGTATACTTATACTTGCTTACACTCTGAAGTATAAAAACAATGTCTCAAACACTTCTTAGGCTTAAATTTTCATGATTTCTTTAAATTTTATTCTCAGATAATCGCGCAAAATACACATATTGAACACTGGGAACATCCATTCTACGATAATTAATAAATTTAAAGATGAAAAACAAGGAAGAAGTTCCGAAACTTATTCGAAGAAATAATATCAAAAATCAAAACGGTACTTAGAACGGGTGAAAATTGTCTTGTGAGATCTGGCTGTCTGTGGCCTTACAGCAGTGCAATGTAACTATTTCATACGTTCAAACGTACATGCCTATTGTTTACAACTTGAAATGCAAGTACTTTCTAATCCTATAGTTTCTTTAACGATATAAACATGAATAAACGACAAAACACTACTGCAAATTTCTCCTATATAGGCAAAGAGGGATTTGAGCGTGATATACCTACCAAGTATATCACTCTTGGCGTCCGGAACTATTTGACTGCTGAAGATCCCTCGCGTAATTTTCACACAACATCTATGAGTGTGCATGCGCTAATACGCTTGGATTTGCATTGTTGTGAATGAATTCACGTGATGTAAAACAAATCGTAGTAAAATGTTCTACACTTCCGGTATCGCCAGCAATATCAGAAACAACAAAAATAAGACGAATATTGTTTTATTTGAGGAGTAAAAAAGAACAACGAAAATTTCATGAAATACAAGGAATGCACGGAATACTACAAGTTTGAAGACAGCGACTTCATGAAAACGCATTCGAACATTTTTTTGTTTAAATTAACGTGTTAGAATGGAAATAGATTTTACTTTTGAGTGATATACCGGTTAGTATATTACTGTGTGTCGTTTAGATGCTTCGTAATTAATCAGTGATTAATTCGTGATAAGATTATTACGCATCTACACTCCACACAGTGATATACTAACCGCGGTATATCACTCAAATGTGAAATTTATTTCCTAATCAATGCACGTATCGGTTTTCGCAAGAAATTTACAGTAACATGATCTTTTATTCTCGTATTTCTTGAGATGTCTATTACTAATTGAAATGTAGGTAACACAGTGAATAGATATTCTTTAGTTAAAACTACTTAGTTATACATCTTGCTGTATCAGACATGCCGTGAAAGTTACGTTATCAAACGGCAGCACCAAATGCTTAAAGCAAATGTATTTATTTATTTAAAATAAATGTTTAAATCTAACGAAATTGGCTATGCCTATGCATGCTCATTTATTCTTTCTTTTTTACGTGCGAAAGGCACAACGTTAGTTGTTTAAAGTCCACCAAGTATTAAGACACAAACCTGCCCCAATTTAACGCACATACATTATTACCTTTCGCCTTGTTTTAGTTAACGCCACAATAAAGCCCCTGATGCCACAACGTTGCTTCTAAGTAACAAAGTCTCCATGTATTAATACATGGAGCTTTCAAAGGACCTATGTCAAGTTTCCTTTTCCTGGAACAAGATCCTGCAGCAATCTTTGCATTTTGCAACACAAGGACAGAGGCTTACATCATAAGTACGGTATTATGAATACCTTTATATTATACATTTTCTCAAACATGCTTTAGTGAGTTTTCTCGAATCAATACTCTCTAAAAGTAAGTCGGTCTCCTCATTTGGATTACTTTGCCTTTATCCCTATTTTGTTTGTTCTCTATAAAAAGTTAAGTGATAGGATCATTTGTTGTTAGATCAAATGTGATTAGTTTTCTGCAATCATAGGTATATCAAATATGAGCTTTATTGGTGCATTTTAATCAAAGGAACTTCTTAGTTATGAAAACAAGCGTTTCTTGTATAGTTCTATGGAAAACAAGCGTTTCTGGGATAGTTCTATGGAAAACAAGCGTTTCTGTGATAGTTCTATGGAAAACAAGCTTTTCTGAGATAGTTCTTTTGAAAACGAGTGTTGTGAAGATAGAAAACAGCGTGTTCAAATCAATTGTTATTATTTAATTTTGATGTACGACTGTCTTAAAACAAACGAGTGGTTAATGTGTTATTTATAGTTCCACGTCGAAAGCAATTTGAATACTGATTGTGTGCATTTATTTGTGAAAGAAATCTTGTACTTTTGACAAAATATTGTAGGTATATAGTAATACAGGTAATACTTTTCTTTAGATTCGACAGTTCTTAGGATATGACCGAAGATATAACTGAGAATTCTGTATGTTTCTAAAGTAGTTTTGACAGATAACTGTTCTTACATTAAAGTCAAAACTAATGAAAATACAATGGCACCATATGTAACATTGTTTAGTTTTTTGCGCTCACACTAATTAGTACCAACAAAAGGTTTCAGCCCTTTTAATGCAGTTAAACTTTCACCAAACTGACGACAAAACAGGGCAAGACAAGACAAGACAGTTATGTTAATTTCACTTCTTCCAAAAGGCTTTGAAGCCCATGCGTCAAGTGTTTTTGCTTTTGCGACCAATGTAGAGGAGGATCAGTCCGAATATCCGCACAGTCTGATCATGATCTGCATATACTGTTGTCTATTCAGTAAGTTAATTTTCAGGTAGCATCCCTTGGAAAACCTAATGGTATACTATCGAAATATAAATATAGGCAAGTCCATACTATAGCAGGTTAAACACTCCTACATATTAGCCAAAGTGGGGACAATAATGCTCTATATGGGATTTAGGTCAATACATGGGTTGGAATTAACATGCGACAGTAAAATGATGGAAGTTGAAAAAAACTACCGAAAATATTAATGTATAAATTAGGACATCAGACTGATACAGTATCTAAGGTTAAAGAATTTATAGTATGTACGGGAGTATATTACTTATTCAAACTGAGAGAAGACGATCTATGTTCAGCATAGAAATAGATACACTGTAAAATATGATATATGATAAAAGGGGAAAAAACTTCTTGTAATATGTTGAAAATGTATCCATTGACATAAATCTAATTTCTTTCGTGGGATGAGCCGAACAAGACAATAGAAGAATTACGATTCTTTCGTATATCTCTCACTGCATTCTGAATCATATCTTTGCACGCCATGGATTACTATCGTCGCCGTTCATTAACACGACTTCAATCACTATTTACGAGAACACACAAAGCGGAAGAAAACTTAAGTGAAAAGAGAAGATAAAAAAGCATGCGGAGCCCAACTACAGAGGCATGCTAGTTGATTACTAACACTATACTATACCGTATGTCTTCTTTCTCATCTTGTACATAGGTTCTGAATCTCTGTCGCTTACGCTCCTGCTTACGGCTGAGAAGTATCAATCCGGCGACGACATCCGTCGGGACTAAATCTACACCCTAAAATGAACAAAGAGCCAATGTACTGGCAGTTCTAGAAGTAAGAAAACAATTATTATGAAGAAGAAATGTATAACTAACTATACTGAAGACATCTGGGAATGTCATCTTTAAAACGTCATCCGTTTTTTTCTTATGGTTAGTTTCAACGTTTTAAATTAGTTTTCAGTTCGTTCTACAGGTATGATGTTTACATAAATATCGTTTCTGAGACAAACCAGCTCTAGACCCTCTTCCTCCGTAGAACCTGCAGCCTTGAAAAAAGAGTCAGATCGGTTGTGGTGCTCGAACCAGAGACCCTCAATCGACGAGAGGTAGACAAATAAAATCATAGGTTTGTGATAAATATGTATTCATGTAAACATAGATCCAGCTTTTACATCCTGAAAACCCTGAACGAACATAGGCTGTAGAAATATATTACTCTGCATGAAGTTAAGGACAACTGCAAATCTTTTATCTATTAATTGATAACAGAAATATTTTACTGTTATTTTCGCATAATTCAGAGTTATGCAATTTCTCTAAGCTACAAAGCACTAAGCATGAAACAGACGCAACAAACCTCCTTTTGTTATTCTGCTGAAAATCGGTGAAATATAATACGTTGAAATGGAAACTGTTGAATTTCCTTTTCGCTGAGTCAGCGTTACTTTAAAGGACAATACTCGCAGTTTCTAGACCTTCATTACTTGCCTAACACGCTGTTATTCCTACATTTTAACATTCATTTAAATGTAAAAATCATTGCATTCATATTGATTTTCTGCATAACAAAATACGAATCAAACACAAGTGCAAAATTGTCTCAAAATATGCCCTATCACTTTTGTAGCAAATACGTTAGTACTAGTAGTTAAAACACAAATTCAGTAGGTGGACAATGGCCACAGTTTGGGCAGTGCCAAGTTGGTCAACTTTTGGAGAACGAAAAGCTGATTCACGATGACTGGAGCATAAACATAGTGGCAGTTTTGTGAGGAAAGGATGAAGACATTCTAAGCTAGAGATCAGAAGATGCTTCTAGGGTTGCTTGTGTTGTGTTACACTATTACACGTATTCAACTGTATTTGAAAAATTAGGGCTATTCGCGTGTTACACAATTTTCCTAAATAACCATAATCTTTGGACAAAACTGTCCGGTAAAACAAAATTCCATACATTATCTAATTTTGTTAGGTACCAGTATGTATGGGAGTCCTACTGGAGTCTTGGCAAGTTCGCCAGGGGAGAAATCCCGCTGTCGGCCGGGACTGACAGTCCGGTCAGTATCGGGGCTCAAGTCCGCGACCTTCAATCGGTGAAAGACCTAGTATAATTTCAAATTAATGTTCACGTAGCGACCTTAAAAACTCGATCAAAAGCTGGCAGCGCACAGCGTTTATTCGACCAAAGTTTGGAAACTGAAGCGTTATAATTCGAACACAAGCTTTGGAAGGCAGAGATCGGACGGCCGTGCCACCTGACCATCCGCTGCGGCATGGTAAAGGGTATTTTATTATATACACATTAAAATTCATGTGTTCGGTTGTTTATCGAAATAAAACGGTGGATTATATTATGATAAACTCACTGAAAATTATCAAAATATGCTACCCGAATTAACGTCAAAATGTATACCGGGCGAAATGAATGCCGGAAAACATACGACGATGACGTCGTTAAAAAGGCGTCTTGTTTGCTATGCTTTTGGCTACGCTCCCGTGGTTTCCGACATTTTATTCAAGCAAACTCAACAAAAGTAGAGTATGAGACATACAATGAACAAAACAAAATGTTTGTATCGATGTAGTATCACAATAATTTTACTCGTGAACACCAAAAGTAGCTATTTACACTCGTGGCTACGCCTCCCGTGAAGTATCTTTTTTGGTGCCAATTCGGTGAAACTATATTAATAACGTGATATTACACCAAAACCAACAATTATCCTATATTTTGTAATTAGTATTTCTATTAATTATTGTTTGCTTTTGCCAACATGGTGCCGGTTGGCATATGTTTTAATTCATGTGGTGAAATTAAATCTGACGTAAGGGAAAATCTTATTCGCATAACATTCAGGGCAAAGCGACTTGCCCGAATATGGCCAAAATATGTTGCACGAGAAATTAATGTGCTGACAGTAACAAAAGTATCGAATGCGTTAAAGTTGATTCTCATGCTTTATTCTTATAATTTTTTACCGCGTGAACAGATTTACACTGAACAATACTTCATTCTTTTCTAAACAAATTATACAATTATTTATGATTACATTTGCATTGTTGATAAACCTTACTCCGCTGATAGTTAAAGATTGATGATTGTAGCGACTTCCATGATTAAATTTTCATACTACAAAGAACAACTAATGTCCTTGTTGTGACAGATTTATGCTTAACGATGCTGAAATACCGATTTCTGGTGAAACACAAGAATCAACTGAAAATCAAAATGCACAAAATCATTAATACTTAAGTTTGTCTAAATGTGGCTATTATAAAATAAATTTTATAACGAGGAGTATTCAAAAAGTGTTGAAACTTACGAGCTCCCGTAGAAATTCTTACAGATACATGAACACGAATGTTTGTGAATTTGTCGGTCGTTTCAATAGCCATGCACAACAAAAATTACAACACAACTGGCTTTGCTATCGCCAAATGCATTTGGTTAAATTCCTTTTACAATTAATAACAGTTACTGTGTTTAAGTGATTCATGAATTCTACTTAAGTACTGTCTATCATAATTATTGTTGTGCAATAAGTTGCTTTTGCTTTTAGTTGCTTTTATGTTTTTATTTGCTTTATGCTAATTCTTGTTTCGTTTGTTACTTAGTGACTGATAAGAACCTCAGTGTTTTTTTTCAGTCTGAGGGGAAAGGTGGCGGGGCCCGTCAGGAGGGGACTGAGGGGAAAGGGGGGGGCCCCCCCCGGGGGGGAATTTTAGTCATTTTGCCAGAAAGGGGATTTTAGAAACTGTATAAAATATACTGTTTAAAAATGTAATTATGAACAAAAACTATCAAGCATGTTAATGACATTATCCTTTTGCCAAATATAAAGAGTAGACATGGGAATTTAACATACCAAAATGTTATATAAAAATACTGGTGTCAGGAACATAACTTAGCAGCATTGGTGTTAAAACACACATGAATAATAAGTAATACTGCTATTTTCAATTGAAAACATTGTATTAGTATCTTTTTTAATCTTTGGAACACCGTTTTCATTGAAAAAATAACAAAATCGGGGTCGGAAAATAGGTGACAAACGAAAAATCGGCGTTTTCGGTCGACTATTTCACATATAAGGTATCAAATTATTGCAGAAATGATTCTGAAGCGTTTAAATTTATGAAAACATGTTTTTATAACAAGTTTGGCCATCTCTTGATTAAATAAATCAAAGATTTTTTCACATTTTGAGGGGAATTTTTTGTCAAAAATGGGGAAAAATATATATTAATTTTGGAGGAATGGGGCCGAATTTCGGCCCCAAAAAGGCCCCAAAAAAAACACTGAACCTACAAAGGAAATTACTGAAATATCATACATATGGAAACAACATTGTTTGCTATTTCCTTGTGACCACCCTCGGAGATACATGTATATATATTGAAAAATATACCAACGGTCACATTTGTTAAGGTGTTTTTTTTGAAGATTTGATACAAGAAATTTGCCTTGAATCAGCTTCAGTCTTATTTTATAAGGCCAGTCTCAAAACTTATATGATATCCCTCGTAGTCCAAACAATGTGAACTACACATGTTTTTATGTTATTTATCTTACCTTAAAGTAATCGGCGCTAAGTTCTGCCAGGGTACTGAATACGCTTGTGTTACTATCATCACCGCTCGCACACATAAACATACATTTACACCTGTCGATGAAAGATCAAACAGTGAACTTTTATATTCATGGACCAGATATCAACTTAAACAGTAAAAGCAGAACTTACATACATTGGTTCTGGCTATTGAGCTGATATGAATACAAATTAGAAATGATATGGTTTAAGTCTAAAATGAAATGAATCAATCACGAAAAGAATTGGGTGGAATAACGATTAGTTATACCTTTTCTCCCACTGTTTTGTCTGAGAGAAGGGTCTTCTTGAGCCCCGTTTGAAGCTCCGCATTCCTTTTCGCATTATTTTTTTATTTTTGCCCGTGTATAAATTGTACACTATCACACTAGCTATTAAACAGATAACCAGTACCACCCAACCAAAAACAACTGTTCCTTTGGCAATGTTAACAATAGTTCTGTGGCAATCTTTCGACGTCACAAAGGCCCAATACGTTCCAAGTCCATTCCATATAACTTCCGGAACTGCAACAATCAAGCGAGCATAAAGAACAACCGGAAGTCTCTGTCGCTGAGCGCTGTCTGCGATGGTTCCTCGCATACTAATGTAAACTATAATTGCAGCGAATATTGAAGTGAGAACCAGGATAACGAAGAGTCCTATAAAGTATACATGAAGATGAATTCCTTGACTGCAGTCGTCATCGATGTCGTCACTGTATACACTATACATCACTAACACAATCACAAACCTGAAAAAATTAAATACAGAATGACATTTGAAGGACGTTTGGACACGGTCATACATTCAGACATATTTCACCTACGCTGTCCGATTCGTTTATAATAAGGCTTTAATAGACATATTTTGTCCACGGAGAGGTAGGGGGCCCTGTTTTCTTTTTTTTAACTCAATTGAAAATCGTTGTTCACAAAACTCAAAAGTAAGTTAAACCCGTACGTCATTCGCGCGTCTGTACGCAGTAGGTTAAGCAAAAACAACTGTAAGTAAATACAGTTACGGAAGTTCTGCAGGTTTTCATTTATTTCCAATGCTTTACGATAAAAACATATATATTTGGCATCAAAACATCCGTTTCTATAAGGCAAAGCTTTCAGGTTCTGTTCGAGTTACCTGGTCTATTTGCAAGTATTTTCTACTTTGAGATAACAGATATTGTTATTAGACGGGCTATATCCTATTTTTCAGAGGTTAATATGAGACAGAGTGTGTAAAACAGACGATTATTATTCTATAAAAATCCAAGATAATCATAAAGCCAAAAGAAGGAAGACGTTTTATCTTGCACGTAAATACATACACGCTGTACACACATGTACTGCTCTTATACATATAAGCTTTTATCATTTGTTTTTTCCTACATTAAACGTCATTTTACTACAAAAATGCAACATATGCCTGCTGTTACGAGACTATGATTCATACAAACATATTTCGCAATATACAAACGGCAATATACCCATCCTTTCCCCCATAGATTGAGAAAGAAGAAAGAGATAAAAGAAAGAGAGTGATCTCTAAAATTACGTGTTGTCCAGATTCTAAGATAGCAGAAGGAAGCTAGTAACGGTTTTTATAAAAGTAAGACATTACAACAAATATTGTATGGGCCTATTAAAGTATACCACATTTATGACCAAATTTCTTTTACATTCATGGTTAGACGTAAAAGATAATAAAAAGAAGTACTATAGATGCATTTCCTTAAATAATCATTCTTTATTAAACATGTACATGTTTCAATCACCATATTTTACTGACGGCCATAAAACCGGACAAGCGTTTTACGCGTAAATATTTATCTTTATACCGGTATCGTGCTGTCGATCAAAATGCTCGGAGCTACTTCTTCCGCTTTATAGAAATTGAAGTAATACTGTATCATTGCACAATCAAAGCTAAGCTGTTGATTATCGACCGCATTGTAAAATACAGTCACACCTCACAACTGTGGAACCAGTGATTTTCCCCTTCTATGTTTGGTACCCAAAAAAGGACCCAAATGGCTGAGAAAATCATTAATATCACAAAATTAGTGCACTATGAATTTCCGTAATTATGTAATGGTTGTTTTATGTTTGAGAATAGCTTCTGTTGTATTTTCAAATAAAATCGGAAAGAAATGAAAAATGCGAGTGTTGCTGTTCCCAACTGAAGTGAAATGCCGCAATTCTTCCCAATTAGTCTGGTACCGGACTATTTCCCAAAATGGCCAAAAAAATCGCTGGGGGATGCATCAGTTGGTCAGCTTTAAGGAAACAAACTTTTACAGTGTTCATACTTCATGGTATTCGTGTGTCTTAATTCTTATATTTGTCTTAATCTACAAAACGTATTTGGTCTTATTCTAAAATGTTTAATGTTTGAATTTACATAAATCATCCTAAATTAATGTTAATTTCGAGTTAAAAGTTGTGCTCGTAATTCAGATTGTTAAAATAAAATTCAAAATGTCAAGTGTTGTAAGGAGTTAGTCACCAGTGCAGTTTAATATCAACATACATGTAGGCTTTAACACTTTAATCAATTGTTCTCAATGTATCAAAACATTCTCATATTTAAAATGTTTACCAATACTCAATTTATACATTGTTTTACCTATACGTAACATTTTCTTTCGTGGTATAACATGTTCCTTGTAGTACTCATATTTGACATTCCCCCTTCTTAATTGGGACACTATTTTACTAGTTTAAGATTATGTCTACAATAAACACAAAGTTACAGTTCAACCTTCCCGAATAACACCACCCTAGAGCAACAACCATAAAAAGACACACATTCCTTTCCCGTTGCATCAATTAAATCAGGAATCGACATTCTCCAAAACAAAGCCTCTCTAAAACAAACACATTTCCGTGTTCCCATGGGTGTTCGCTCCAGAGAGGTTGCACTGTATTTCTATATAATTAATAGCAAAGCAGCAATATTTTTCTTTATTGCCAAGAGATTTCTAAAGTTGTGAAACGTATATGTTTGTATGCTTATAGAAATTACAACATGAATAAAATAGAACTAAATTCAATCTCATATATATAAATATAATTATATTGATCTATTTCTTGATATACAATCTATATACCGGTATGTATGCACATGTTTAGTTGTCATGCTCATCTATACAGCAGGATATAACAGAATGTGTAGGTTAAGATAAATTATACCATACGCTAAACTTCCTAAAACCTTTTACAGGAAATGCGAATGCGTTTATATATTATGCAAGAACGTCTGTATCATTTACAGTATAATTATGAATAACATTAACATAGTTAAGAACAATCAAAATGTCAATTTGGGTCATGTACTTTGGCTTTTTATTTTTTCATCTGATTTTGTTAATCTGCAATGAGTGTGATATCTGCTTCCTTGAATGAATGAATAGTTGCCGATTGGTTGATTGATTGATTAATTGATCGATTGGCAGGTTGGTTGATTGATTGATCGACGGACAGACGAACGGTCAGAACGAACGAACGAATGAATCTATATGCCAAAGTGGATGAGTAAATGCGGCAAGTAAATTGGTGAGTTAATACACTGTTTGGTCGACTGATTAATTGTTTTGATTAGGTTATTGACTGATTAAACGAGGAAAGGGTCCGCCTCTGTGGTCGTGTGGTTAGAGTCGCTGACTTGAAATCACTGTAACCTCTTATAGATTGAGGGACATGGGTTCGAGTCCAGCTGCCGACGATGTCTCTTTATGTGAGAAAGTTGACAGAGTCTTACGGGGGATAAGGATTTGGAACTGGTTATTGTCCGTCTGTTAAAATGACCAAAATTCCGTTGGAACGGTGGTTAAACAAACAAGAGGGAATGAAGGAACGAACGAATATGTATGTGTTCATGGATGAGTATGCGGTTTGATCGAGTAAATAAACGGAGGAACTAATAAACTGACCAGTAACTAATTAAGTAATGACTAAACATCAATCAATAAGCAAACAAACGGACTGACAGCGAACAGTTTCAATGAGTTTATAACTTTACCCAATCAATTCTTAATTCTTTTATGAATATGTAAAACAATATGCTTTGAGATATTGTGTATGTCTATGTTTTCAAAGTTTAACGATTTGCTTTTAATAGTCAGTTTAAGAGAAGATTTGCACATAATCAATATAAAGGTGTTGAACTGTGCATACTATATTGCACAGTATCTTATCTGTTCCTAATTCTAAATACACTTAGAATAGTTTCGCGTTGACCCCTTGGTATGCGTTTAGGTAGCCAGAAGCACATGTGCTACTTGGTAAAGGTTTTATTAACTTGTACAATCTTGTCTATGTATATAACGTTTATCCGTATTTACAATTGAATGCATTTCTATATGATTTTTATTGATATGCAACCTTGGGCGGAAAAGCGTATCAGATTTGTATACATTGAAAGCCGCATCTAATATGAAAAGCATATATAAACATAGAGGCATTCAAAGTTTTGGGAGTATGAACTATGGACAAAATAGAAAGGGCACAACTTATGTGGTGACTGTCACATTCTGGGTTCGAGCCCACGAGCTACGTACACGACGCTTTCGGCACAAATGCACAAAACTTAATTAGTATGAAGATATCAACAGTGATTAAATTTTAAGTGGACTTGTTAAGATTTTCTGAATAAAGAAGTTATCATTTATACTTACCATGCTATTCGCAGGACACAGTCCACAACTCCCGGGAATACGAAATCATCACTTCCAATATTCCAGCTTCTATTAAACAACATTAACTGAGGCATATTGTTCTTTAATTAGCACAGATTTATGAAATTGTTTTTCAAATGTGTAGTAAACTATGTCACTCTACTTGGAGTACGATTTCCGAATCATCTTACAGACGTATCAATCTTTAGTTACAAAGGTGCACGGAACATTAAAGTACACGTCAATTTTCACTTTTACGTAAATTGTTTGTGATCAACAATCCGCTTAGTTGTTTCCTCTTCTTCGTCCAATTTGTAAACATTTTATTTATCAATAATGATTCAATCTTCCTTTTTATTAACGAAACATCACCTTTAGATAACTTCGGTATTTACCTTCAATAAATTAGATAAACACTGACTAAACACACACGCAACGCTTCAATTGCATGTACTTTACAACCTACGGCAGCTCTGGTTAATTCTCATCCAGTCACTTTAATGCTATTCCAACGCCAATAACACAAACCCAATGCTCTCTACTCACTGCTGTTTCCTCGTTCATTTATGACTTATATTCCAAACCATCGCTCTTTAACCAAAAGGTTATCAGCTGAGCGGTGCCCGTTTCCTTAATTACTCGACCTACCGGCGCGGTTAAACTGTAGAATTCCTTTTGTTTCAAGTCCAGTTTTATTGCTATTAATAATATCGTTATCTTATTTCGACGATGTTAAAATTATGTGAGTAATGGTTTATATTATCAAATTATCCAGACATCGTAAGGTCGTAAAACAGTTAAACGAGTCGATGCTATTAATTAGCCTAGTCTAGTCGAAATAACCATTGCTTGTCATTAGTACCGGCCTGAGCTATTTAAAGATTTTTTTGTAATCTACAGTACTGCAAATAACACACGTGTGTATTTGCGTTTATCCAACACCGCCCTGTTTTAAAAAATACACTCGAATTTAAACATACAGGTGAATGGACAATGACTCTTATCGTATCAAATAACCAACCTATCCTTTCCTCCCACTGTAATCCTATCCTATCTGTTTAATAAAGACACGCATACAGTTGTGTTTTCTTTCAGCCCCCTTTAACCCGACACATACAAGCTATTTTAATACCCGATACAAATTATACTAGTAAAGTTTAAGTGTCACTTGTAAGATATCAATTTTTACCATATATAAATTACTAAGATAAACTTCCCGGTTGTTTTGTACGGGCATTTCCGAATTCAAAATCACGACTGTATATGTTAAAAAATCCCCATGCACCCTTGGGTATCAGTGATTTACAATGTGTTTATTAGAGCATGTAGCTATACATTTAGGGCAGGTATATGCGTCATTTTCTGTAATTTTGTTACTAAGCAAATATACCCCAATTATTTGTTTGTCGCTACGTAAACTATTGTTGATAAACCTTGCCAAAATGTAGAATCATTTGTCAAGGCTTATATATAAAGCAAAGTCCTACCGCAACAGTTTTAAACACTTTTATTCCTAAAATGAACGTGTATGTCTGTAGTTATTAAGTCATTAAGTGTTCAAATGAACAAAGTAGATCATGATCAGACTGCATGAACCCTGAATTAACCATAATGTTTCAAAGCCCATAGTGTCACCTGTTAAAAATATTATAAGGTTTTTGGCCAGTGCGACTGCCCAAACTCTCACCGACTGCTAAAATGCATTTTATTTTGCAGAATCATCATTGTCCCAGATAAAAATAGCAAAATTTATAAATGTTATCAAAAATTTGGAGCTGAATGACACCTACCCCATTTTCGGGGCAGTTTTAGTGGTCACCGACCAAAAATATCAGTATTTAAAAAAAACAAATATGTCCAATATAATTTATATCCAGATTTTTCTCTCCCTATTTCATTCGTGATCGATCATACAGCGATTATTTCAACAGAATTATTCCCGTATGCATCCACTTAGTTTCAGCCAATCAGCAATCAAACACATAGTGTGGGACTTCGTGTTCCCTAGACAAAATAGAGACAAAAGACAAAACCTACTTCCGGTTTTCATATTTAGCATACTCATACCTTAAACTGCGAAAAACGTAACATATGTAAATGAATTTCAAAAGTAGAATAAAATATTTTTCTTCTTGACACCGTTTGTAACTTATTTTTGCATTTTAAATCATTTTATTTCAGTATGTACTTATTTTAAAGGTCTTATAATGACGATTCATGAATTCGTATAAGAAATAGGAAGAGATTTTGCAGCCCGCAGCGCATGCTTGTGTTATAGTCCGTTTTACTTTGTCAATCATCCATTTGTTATAAAACATAATGAAAAGGCGCGGCATGGCACAATACCAATTTTGTAGAGGGACGGGCAGAGCAGGGCTGCAAAAAATGGTGGACAGAGCAGAACAAAGAATGACAGCCAAGGAGACAAAACATGGTTAAATACCGGACATCAGAACACACTGGACAAGGCAACAAAAACATACTGGACAGGGCATCAGAACACACTGGACAGGGCAATAGAACAAACTGGACTGGGCAACAGAACACACTGGACAGGGCAACAGAACAAACTGGACAGGGCAACACAACACAATGGACAGGGCAACATAACACAATGGACCGGGCAACAGAACAAACTGGACAGGGCAATAGAACAAACTGGAATGGGCAACAGAACAAACTGGACCTGGTAACAAAACACACTGTACTGGGCAACAGAACAATCTGGACCGGGCAACAGAACAAACTGGACCTGGCAACAAAACACACTGGACTGGGCAACAGAACAAACTGGACCTGGCTGCATAACAAACTGGATCTGACAACAGAACACACTAGACCGGACAACAGATCACACTGAACAGGGCAACAGAACGAACTTGATCTGGCAACAAAACACACTGGACCGGGCAACAGAACAAACTGGAATGGGCAGCAGAACAAACTGGATATGGCAACAAAACATACTGGACCGGGCAGCTGAACAAACTGGACCTGGCAACGAAACACACTGGACCGGGCAACAAAACACACTGGACCGGGCATCAGAACAAACTGGACCGGGCAGCAGAACAAACTGGACCTGGCAACGAAACACACTGGACCGGGCAACATAACACACTGGACAGGGCAATAGAACAAACTGGACCTGGCAACAAAACATAGGCCGGGCAACAGAACAGACTGGACCGAGCAGCACAACATGCTGGACCGGGTAACAAAACACGCTGGACCGGGCAACAAAACAAAATGGACAGGGCAATATAACACACTGGACCGGACAATAGAACACACTGGACAGGGCACCAAGACACATTGGACAGGGCAGCAGAACACACTGGACATGGCAACAGAACACACTGGACCGGGCAACAGAACACACTCGACAGGGCAACAGAACACACTGGACCCATCAACAGAACACACTGGACAGGACAATAGAATACACTGGACAAGACAACAGGACACATTGGACAGGGCAACAGAACACATTGGAAAGTGCAACAGAACACAATGGACAGGGCAACAGAACACATTGGAAAGTGAAACAGAACCCAATGGACAAGGCAACACAACACACTCGGCCGGGAAACAGTTGACACTTGACAGGGCAACACAACACACTGGACTGGACAACAGAACACACTGGACTGGACAACAGAACACACTCGGCCGGGCAACAGAACACACTTGACAGGGCAACACAACACACTCGGCCGGGCAGCAGAACACACTGGACAGGGCAGGGCAACAGAACATAATAAAAAGAGAAAATTATGGATATACAGGACAGTATATTGCTACAAATCATGATATATATATGATAGGGTAACAGAACAGTATGCACAGGCAGATAAACATAACATAATGGATATGACATGGTTACAGGATAGGTCAGACAGGATAGGCCGATCACAACACAACACATTATTACGCTAAAGTATGTTTATCCATGTAAATATCATATATTTAATGACAGTACATCAAGATCGCGAAGGTGTCATATAAATATGATTTACGGTTTCAACAAATATTAAAATGAGCAAGGACAGAAATGTAGCCGTTTAAACAAGAAAATAAATCTACAACGTGGACATTTAGATGAGATTTATATGAATAGGCCTATACATAATAATAGAAACAGAAATTGTTAGAAATCATGTCTGTCACACCGTATACAGCTCCCTTGGGACCTATTTTCGTAGGGAGTCGCATATATACATGTATAAACTGTGTGAAGTGTCTCTCATATTTTGTCATTATGGAAGCGTAATTTGGCTACAAGCTCCCTACCTGGTGCTTTTACTAAATGCACTTGACATTTTTCTTTTTATCTAGTTTCGTTTCAACCGTTCTTTTACAGGCGGGGAGTTTACCTTACCATCAGTATTAGAACTTTTGCTCAGTAAGTACTGCCAACGATATTACATAAAGAGACAAGGTCGGTAGCAGGGCTCGACTCCATGACCCTCAATCAATGAGATCTCATTACACCACATGTAAGCAGTTTGCCATTCTGATTGGTCTTATTTACGAGCGGTATTTAAAACCCTAAATTAAAACCAGCCTTTTTAGAAAATATAGCACAGTATGTTTTTCATCAAGAAAAATGCACAAAATAAGAAACGCTATCTGGCACTATTTTTATGTGAAGAAACTACATAAATACTGAAGAAAAGCATACGTCAATATCATTTCAGAGCAAATAAAACACAATTCTAGTATCTATTCTATCAGTTGGTTCATCAATTTTAAGTGATCGTGTGGCTGTAGACAATTTGCATACTTTGACATGATCCGTTCAAAGATTACCATATTTATTCGGCTTAAGTATTTTAATTAGAAGGTCGCTCGTAATTTTAACATACATAAAGGCTTTTACTAATAAAAAGGATTTAATACTTTAAGTCATTGTTAAATTTACTGGTGCTACTGAATTCTTCATTATATAACCCCCATCCCCTTCCTTTCCTCCCTACCCTTACATATAGAGAATACAAGGTTACTGTCTTTTACTAACAGTTGATATCGGCAGACGAGGATGTTCCCTAGGCTTTCCCCCCATAGTCATCCGTGTCCGAATATCAACTGTTGTCAAAAGACTGTAACCTTGTATTCTATTTATTATGCAGCTGACTTCAATTTTCCGTTTTCACAATTAAAAACAAAGAAGTAAATTAAGTTGATATATAGAGAATATAAGGTTACTGTCTTTTGATAACAGTTGATATCGGATGAGGATGATATCGGCCAGGGAAGCCGAGGCTTGCCGAGGCTTTCTGGTCGATATTCATCCGAGTTCGATATCAACTGTTATCAAAAGACAGTAACCTTGTATTCTATTTATTATGCAGCTGATTTCAATTCTCCCTTTTCACAATTAAAAACAAAGAAGTAAATTAAGTGATTTATGTTGTATTTATGACGTCATCAATGGTTTAAATCGTTAATCATGTTAATTTTATGCTTTATAGGAAATGCTGAACATTAAAACATACCTAGAAAGCATTTATGTACTTTTTAGAGGCGGCTTATAATGTTTCAGCTCATATCATTCAGGTAATAAGACATAACTATGAAAATAGGAAGGGGTGAAAAAATGAAAATCAACTTTTTCGCGAAAATTGATTCGAAATTGCTATAGATGGATAGATAATGTTCTAACTAAGAAAAAAATGAATACCGACAACACTATATTTAATTCAAAAATAAAAAATTCTACAGTCATTTTTCGATTTTATGTGATGTTGCGTGTTTGCTTGTTTTCCCAGAAATTTCAGTGAAACGCGCCCCTGTATCCTAAAGCAGTTTCTGAAATGTTGATTTATAGTGTAGCGACTGTTAGAAATCCACAATAGCCTAGATCTTATTTCATAAATCTCACTAAATGTCTGAAGTGGGCGGGGCATGTCTGAAGTGGGGGGGAAACGTTATATCAGGACAGTGTCATAATAACACTGTCCTGTGATATCAGACGTCGCAATATCAAGAATTCTAATATGCCTACGGTATATTTCTATAGTCAATTCGAGTGCATTAATATGATTAAAGCACTCGGAAAAGTAGGCGGAGTTCCGGACATGGAAGTAGCTCCTTCCGACTAATCCGTATTCTAATTACTACTCCACCGCAAAAAAATATAGAAATTGAAATAATATCAGTATAAATACATTAGTCGCATGCAAAAGATTTGTTTAAGAACCTAAATATTATTTTTGATTGCGTCAAGTAAGCCTTAGAATACCCTCACCTTGTTTTCCTTAAAAAAAGCCAAGAAATTCAGGATTAACAGTCATACAATGTTTTGATTCCGGGAGACAAAACTATGAATGAAAACGTTTACGTCATCACACTGACGTCATTACTCCACGTTAAAACGTTGTACAGTTCAAATTAACGGTACGCATTTAAATCGATTGGCTACTTTGTTAGGTTTTGAATCTGACGTCTTCTGCATAATGTAAGTCAGGTATTTCTTTTTATATTTTATGTATTAGATGATTAAAATAAAATAAGTTTGTATGATATAGTTATGTTTGGTATCTTGAATGGTTGCCCGAATAGGGGAGTGAATTCCAACAGCTACTACTTATGCTGTTTTACACATTACCGCATCTGAAGCTGAACTAAAAAAAATCCCTAATAAATAAGAAGGTCCGTAGTAGTTTAAAAAAATCGGCTTCTAAGAATCGAAATAATCTATGTCTTGGAGTGCTTTATCGAAATTGAAACCATTGGTCCCTCCGATATGCCTGCGTAATAATTCACTCCGGCTTCGCCCTCGTGAATTACATTTCCGCCCCCCTCCAGACTGCTATCACCGCCGGGCCTTCAATTTGATTAAGCACCCCAGCCCTGGTTATTTCTTAAATATCAGACAGGTGTTATCGGGTCGTCGTCATGGCAGTTGCATAATAAAGGACTAGAAATTACTTGTATACTAGTATCTTTGCAGACTCTCTCACAAAGATTTTCGAGCGAAAGATTTTTTAAACATAAGCATTTATGAATATAATTGTATAAAGCGACCGTGGTAATATAACTAACATTTAAAAGAATTGTTCCCCAGACAGGACATTTTATTCTCGACATCTTATCGTAGGAGCTAAACGGGCAAATTAAAACGCAGACCTGTCAATGTGTCTGTCTTCAGCGTATAAAATAATTATTATAACATTATTAGAACATAAAATTATATGGTGAAATTGTCCCCGGGGTATAATGTACGTTACAGTCATGTCTCTACGATCAAATTAAATATAACGGTAACAGACACAAAACCGTTTATTTTCATACATGAATAAATATAACATTAAACCGACAGCCTACCCATTTTCTTATTAAAGGATAATTTAAGTGTCTTCGTAGAGCAATTTCACCAAATATTTCGAAAAAATGACCCCCGAATTATGAGACGGTTGAATTGATTCGCATCGGATTAAGAACAAAGAGATACAAATGATGAAAAACGCTGCTAACAATTAAATTGTTTTCATCAAAAAATTTTCCAAGACTTTGCTTAAACCTTTACAAGATATGACCAAAAATGTAAAAAAAAACCTAGACCTATCACTAAATGTGATTAATATCTCCGAAAGACCGCTTTATCAACTGAAGAAGTTAGTAGTAACAGAATATCTTGCAAAAAACTAAAATAACAATAAGGTTCTTGGCAATAACTCTGTCATCTATCAAGGTAGGGTTTTGGTTTTGTACACTGCACTTGCTCTCATTATGCTTGACCATTGTATAAAGTTGTATTGAATTCCAACCAGCGGTTTTCAAGTTATGCTCCGGACAAGGAAAATGCAACGGACCGACCGACCGACCGACCACCGGGTGACTCCTATATACATTAAGAGACCAGCAAAATATAACAATGTAGAAGTCAAGGTCAATGTCACTTTTTGTTAAAGAACCCTGGCTTTTGACAATGTTTATTTCCTCATTACATTTCTAATTTGAAACATATTGACACTAACAGAACATAATACCAATTTAAAGCAACAGTAATGTTAATCTTTAAATCGGTAGCACTTTTCAGCTTAGAAAGGTTGTTGTCATGGAGTAAACCACTATGGCGCCCAAGATGGTCACCAACAATTAGAGAACAGCAAAGTAGTAGTGTAGGAAACAGACATAAGTATATTGGACATTACAGGGGTTAACTGGTCTGTGCCAGTAAACAATGACTTATAAACATGCATTTCCCAACTGTTGAAATTTGTTTGTTTCAAAATGTTTCGAGTCTCTAGAAATCCAAGATGGCCGCAACATGTGTGTAAATAGTTACAATATGGTCAAAGGTCAATGTTTGATAGTTAAAGCTTTGAAACAGTGTAACATCTACAATTTCATCTTTATTGTATAATTTATGACGCTAAAGACATGTCTATATAGTAGGAAATGTTTTTATGACAGTATTATAACATTTTTTCGGATGTTATCTAGTACTGGTGGTGTTTGTAATAAATTTGGGATCCACTAATCTGTGGGAACAAGTAAAACGACAAATATGTAACATGAACAAAGTGTATTTTTAGTAACTTTAGTACACAGGTCTACACATTTTGTGGTTTATCAGTAAAGAGGCACTCCCTAAAACTGGTGTCAAATTAAATGATTTCAAAGACATATGTAATTATTACTAAACCTAAAAGTTTAGGGTATGTCCCTTTAAAGAACAACTTATATCGAAAAATTCCTCATTTTGGCACAAATAATCATCATATCGCTATGCACCCATTAAAAGGAATCTGCTAGATGTACGGAGTGCCCCTTTAAAGGGACATACCCTATAACTGATGTCAAACTAAATAACCTCCAAAACATAAATAATAGAATCTTTGGAAGTATTATAACTTAACCTAAAAGTTTCAGCTATGCATTCCCTGTCATTATCGATACAATCAGCGGTTTGAAATATACTGTAGTACCGTAAACCATTCAATAATCTATGTAGAGTTGTTATTTTATAATTAATGGGTGGATGCGATTTATTACAGAAAGCCTCTATATTGATTGTGGTAAAATGAGGCAATTTTCGCCATAGATTCTTCTTTGAAATCGTTTTTATTTATCATTTTGCGTTCATTGAACACATAATCTATGTTTCGAGAATATAATCTGCTAGATGTAGGGAGTGCCTCTTTAAAACAAACATTTTTAAACTGAAATTTAAATAAATACTATTTACATCCAATTAGCAAGGCAACAATAACTATGAACTGTTCGAACTTAAATATAAAACTCTAATTTTTGCAATGTATGCACATGAATTTGCTATGCCGTCTGACAACTCGTACTTCGGTGCAGAAACTCACACGTACACAGCGATTGCAAACATCGCACTGTGCCCATGTGACTATTTTGATGTTTGGGTCCTCGCGCAGTTTCAGGGGCGTGGTCTTCCCGCAAACACAACATGGCACGTCGTCCACTATTTCGTCATCCGAGTCTGAGTATGTAGTACTGGGTGCAGTAGTGGGTAACTTTAATCCACTAGTTGACGTGCGTCGGCTTGAAGGCTCAGAAAATTAAAATTTAACTACTTTGGCTTTAGTGGGCTAGCAGTGGTAACATTCTTCTCTGCCTCAAATGCAAGTAAATCACCCATGTACCCGTCTTCTGTTATTGCTCTTCCACCTGGTCTAGGTTTGGCAGACACCTTCCGCTTCTTACATTGGCATTGATGGACTTCGCCTTGTGAAGACTGGCTGCTTTCTATCTCCAGTCTTAGAAATTCCTCGACAGCTTCTTTACCGGATTCGATTGCCAAAACCTAAAGGCCGATCTTCTCTGAAAGATTAGCATGGAAAGAGCTTTTCTTGTGAGACAACGTTTCTATTCATCGGAAGAATGCCACTTTTCCTAAATGCAGCCTGCATGTTGGTTGGGCTCATTGCCTTCAAATGTGCCTTACATGCCAGCTAAGCCATGTCGTAGCGAGTAACGCACTGCCCCATATTTCTCTGCATAAAATACGAACACTCTTGGTAATAGTACGTCTTGAAAGGACCAAAGACTGCCACATCAAGTGGTTGCAGAACGCGAGACGTGTGTGTAGGCAATACAAACAAAACAGTATGACGCTCCTCCGCCCAGTCAATTAAAGTTGGGGATATGTGTGAGGCGTGCCCATCAAATATTAGCAATATTGGATCTTTTTCTGATCCACCTCCGCTGACGTGAGGAAGTGCTCCTCCAGGTACTGCTTGAAAATGCTAGCATTTGACCAACCTGAATCGGACATAATGCCACGGGCTCCCGGAGTTGCTCCTTTCAGTAGGTCCTCATTAAATCGTTTCCTCTTAAAGATGAAGTATGGCGGCACACAGTTTCCCACAGCATTTGCGCAACCGATCAAAGTGGTTGTGGTCGTCCTAGGTGATGTAACTGCCTGTGGCTTACTTCTTGGTGTGGCAATGATATTTGGTGGCCGGTGATCGGGTTAGAGACCAGTCTTGTCCAGATTATATATGTGATGCGGCTTATCCTGAAGACCGTACGTCTCCATGATATCCCCTAAGTTTTGGAAATACCGATCGACTGCCTCTTGTGTGGTAGACTTTGCTCTGGCTGTGTCTAACGTTTTGGGTGCTATGGAAGCTATAAGATTGCTCCATCGGGATAGAAACGAATACAGCCAATTGTTACTTAGTGGCTTGTTGTCTTTTCTTCGCCCTAGACTGGACATAAGGTGTCCCGCAAGATACTGTAATTGACGGTTAGAAAAGCTATACGCTAGTTAAGCCATCACTTCAGCATGTTCTTACAAAGTCTCCTCTTCTTCCTGTGACAGGGAAACGATGAAAAGGGATCGATGGCTCCTCTGGTCCTATCACGTACTGTCTGGGCAGGAACACCAAAACTTCTCACTGCCTTCTCAACATTGACCTTTGGCCACCTATATTAATTAATGTCAATAACTATATAAAACACACAGAAATTGATTGTTTTTTTTTCAAATACAGTATTACAAAATAAGAAGTGAAACATAGCTTAAAGGTGGTCAATTACTTTTAAGCAACATTTTATGACAATTTTCACTTTTTGTATATTCTGTTAGAGATTTATTTAATGAACAAAAAGACCCATTACATAGAGTTAGATGATTAGAAATTTACATTTTATTTAAGAAATAATCTATGGCTCGGAGTGCTTTATCGAAATTGAAGCATTTCCCGGAGGTGATGTGCCTGGCGGAGTGAATTATTATGCAGGCACATTACCGACGGGAAATGCTTCAATTTCGATAAAGCACTCCAAGACATAGATTATTTCGATTCTTAGAAGCCGATTTTTTGAAAACTATCGTAACTACTACGGACCTTTTTTCAATTCGGCGGTAATGTATAAAACAGCATAAATAGTAGCTGTTGGAATTCACTCCCCTATTGGGGCAACCATTCAAGATATCAAACATAACTATATTATACAAACTTATTTTAGTTTAATCATCTAATACATAAAATATAAAAAGAAATACCTTACTGACAGAATGCAGAAGACGTCAGATTCAGAACCTAACAAAGCAACCAATCGATTTAAATGCGTACCGTTAATTTGAACTGTACAACGTTTTAACGTGGAGTAATGACGTCAGTGTGATGACGTAAGCGTTTTCATTCATAGTTTTGTCTCCCGGAATCAAAACATTGAATGACTGTTAATCCTGAATTTCTTGGCTTTTTTAAGGAAAACAAGGTGAGGATATTTCTAGACGCAATCAAAAATAATAATTAGGTTCTTAAACAAATCTTTTTCATGCGACTGATGTATTTATACTGATATTATTTCCATTTCTATATTTTATTTTTGCGCGGGAGTAAATTAGAAAAGTCGGAAGGAGCTACTTCCATGTCCGAAACTCCGCCTACTTTTCCGAGTGCTTTAATCATATTAATGCACTCGAATTGACTATAGAAATATACCGTAGGCATATTAGAATAACTTTTATAAAATTTTGTTATTACTCCCCCTTTGATATAAAAGTATTTAAAACGTTGAGTATTTATTTTTTATTTCAATATAATTTCTACTTTTACATTTGAATTGGATAGATATACAAATATTTTAACATTCGGAACCCAAATGCAAGTTTTAAACCTACGCGTAGCTTCTGAATTCATTTATTTCCAATTTATCTTGGGTGCGCACCCAAGATAGGTAAAGGGAGGTAATAATATCTTTTCAACTCTAATGAATTTTATCTAAATATATAATTTTTAATGCAAATATTTCACAAATATAATACAATAGGTCTTATATTTATATATTTCCTTAGGCAAAGTATGTGTATCAAATTTTTACTTACATGTATGATAAAATAACTATATCTTGGTTGGGCAACCAGGATAGGGAAATCAAAATTTAAAAATACCTCCAGTGAAAATCTTACTTGAATTAAGCGCTAAGTGAACATAAATGAGTGTAAATGATCAGATGTTAAAGTTTAAAACAAATCTGTTACATGGCCAAATTCTAATTATATCCCTACACAAATTACAACACAAATGATGACAGTGCAAACCTTTGTAACCAGATTCCTTCTATATTTTAATAACGCATACGGAGTGCATGCTACTCATTCGGAGCACCGCTATATCATTTACGACGAATAGTTGGTCGTATAAGAAGTGAAACTATTTTTCAAACCGTTTTCGAGCGACTGACGTAAACAGTTTCTCTATCAAATTTTCAATTCACAGACGGAACACTTACATAGGTAAAGTCTCAAATCACTTGTCCATCGAATAGCATTCGAGATTTCTCGAAAGCATGCGTGGTTAATATAAAACTATGCAAAATGTTCAACCACTTACCTCGAAAATGTCAGAAACGGGTGCGCATTTGGAATGCCGGAAGTTGCTCATACTGCTTTTACCGAAGTGCAACTTGCACTCCAAATGCGAGTTTAACGGGCGTGTTTTTGTTTCGATAATATAACCTGCTAGATGTAAGGAGTGTCCCTTTAAATACAGTTTTCTTATCCTTGCCAGGTGTCGCAGCCAGTCAAACAATATACCGATAGGGTAATACATAATTGTTTATTACACAACTTCTGTACTAAATTGTGAACTTGTATAACCCGTCTTATGTATGTATGTGTAGTGACCCGTCACATATTTTGCGTCATTGGAATGGTAATGGTGCAACAATAATACCAGCACATCTGTATCTGATGATTTTTTAACTACAGAAGAGGAACCTGTGTCTGCGGCAGCGAATTTGTCATCTTCTTGGTTTGATTTCAAAGTTGGCATTTTTATATACTGCTGAAGGATGTTAAGGCTTTGTTTAGAGCTCACCTGGCACAAAGTGCTAGGGTGAGCTATTAGGATCACTCACCGTCCGAGTCCGTCGTCCGTCCGTCCACCATTTCCTTCAAATGACACCTCCTCTGAAACCACTTGACCAATGTTGATGAAACTTTGCAGGGATGTTCCTATGAAGCTCTATCAAAGATGTTTATAGAATTCCCGGGTGGTCACTTGGTTTTACAAAGGCTCTAAAACATAAATAATAGAACCTTTGGAAGTATTATAACTTAAAGTGACATTATGCGCATATTACTGCACAAAGTGTATTTTTGGTGACAGTTTTATAAAAGCAATTTTTGGTTGCTGTGCATTTAAATGTGTTAAATTAATGATTATGCCGCATTAGTATTTGAAGTTGGTGCTTTAGATATAAAACAAGTGACAGGACATTGTCACAAAACCAGGTTTTCATTTTCCAGTCTGCTGGCCGAGCGCAAATGTGTTTTTAAAGTCAGTAGATATACATAATGTGAAAAAGAAACAAAGGTCTTCTTCTATATATTACATGTGTAAAAAAAGCAAAGGGCCATAATTCAGGCAAAATTGATCCAAACACAAAACCCAGACAATATGCCCAAGGGCACTTGATAACAATACTTCTGTGAGAGTTTGGTTGAAATCCCTTGAGAAATGTAAGAGGAGTTGTGCACAGAAGGAATTGTTTACACCGGCCCACCACCGACGTACCTCAATCTAATCACCAGGATTTTGTTTTCAGAAAACCTGGTTAGTAAGTATTTTTTTCCATATCAAGGAAATATAGAGGATAATTGTTTGCTTCTGTGTAATATGGAATACGACGTCACAATGTCATAAACGCCTGGATGTCTTTGACGTTGCATTTGTTGAAATCATTCAATGTACTGACTGGGAACCAAATGTGAAAAAAAACTGAAAAATAAAGTTGATACTTTCAACAATTCATTTCACTTCAACAAAAAGCTGTAAATCCAAACATTTTAGTTACTTTGTCATCTTACTGTAACAGAATACTCCAAAGTATACAGGACTGGTAATCTATTCTAAAAATAGACAGTAATAACAGAGTATTCTCCCTTTTATAATAACAGAGTATTCTCCCTTTTATATATACTTAAATAAGGAGACACAAAATTGCTAACGGACGGACGGACGACCAGGGGCATAACATTATATATTCAAAATTCTTTAGTTCACAATTATAGTTCTGTGAAAGTTTGGTTGAAATCCCTTGAGAAATGTAGGAGTTGCACACAGAAGAGTATTTCTCTATATATATTACATTATGTGGAAAAAAAACAAAGGCCCATAATTCTGTCAAAAAAGATCAAATCACAAAACCCCGACAATATGCGCCAGGGCACTTGGTGACAATAATTCTGTGAAAGTTTGGTTGAAATCCCTTGAGAAGTGTAGAAGGAGTTGCGCACAGAAGAATTACATATGTGAAAAAAACAAAGGGCCATAATTAAGTCAAAAATGACCAAATCACAAAACCCCGACAAATGCGCCAGGGCACTTCATGACAATACTTCTGTGAAAGTTTGGTTGAAATCCGTTGAGAAATGTAGGAGGAGTTGCGCACAGAAGAAATTGTTTACGCCCGCCGACGTACCTCAATCTAATAACCAGGATTTTTCCTTCGGAAAACCTGGTTAAAAATCGGACTGATAAAATGATAGTTGAATGTGTCGTTGTTGATGTTGGTAGAGATTTCGGCAGTGGAAGGAAAGCAACTCCTGCATGCAGTTGTTCTTTTCTTAAATTGACTCTCCCAGTCAAACAATAAAAACAATATTTTGAAAGTTATTTTTTCATACTGGTAGCGGGAAGAGTTTGGTGTATTGGGTTAAAAGTTATTATTTTCTCTACACTTTTGTACACACACCATTTTCAGCTGGATTTTTACTTGAAACAAATGCGCATAATGTCACTTTAACCTGAAAGTTTCAGCTATGCATTCCCAGTCATTATCGATAAAATCCGCGGTTTAAAATTTAATGCAGTACCGTAAACCATTCAATAATCTATGTAGAGTTGTTGTTGTACAATTAATGGGTGGATGCGATTTATAACAGAAAGCCTCTATATTGACTAATTGTGGTAAAATGAGGCATTTTTTGCCGTAGATTCTTCTTTGAAATCGTATTTATTTATCATTTTGCGTTCATTGAACACATAATCAATGTTTTGAGAATATAATCTGCTAGATGTAGGGAGTGTATGGAACGCCTTTACTGTCTTATCATGTTGTATTGTATTATATGCAGTACATTTTCATGTATACGAGGTACATATTTAATTTGACATGGTACATTTTTCATGATATGCAGTGCCTTTTCCGTTATGTATGGTGGTTATTTAATCATATGCAGTGTAAAAATGTGAAGATACAGTAGAATAACCATTATATGGTATTCAAACAACGTCATATGCAATACATACAACATTATATGCAGTACAAATGACATTATATGCAGTACAAATGACATTATATGCAGTCAATGTTTCGATACATGTGGTGGTATATTGATTATACGCAGTAGTTTTCCCTTTATACGTTGTATGTTGTCTAATAGGTGTGATAGATGTTTAAATATATGAAGTGCTTGCGATTAATTCTATACGTGGTGAATTTTTATTTATTTGTTAGTAAAAAAACATTGTACGCAATGCATTTGGCAATATACATGGCGGAAACGACATTTTCTTTTTTATTATGTTCGGTCCATTCTACTATATACGTGGTGTATACAGCATTATATGCGGTACATTTTTCATTATGATGATGGTACTTTCCGGCAATCTCCGGAATTACTAAGCCGAAAAATACCGAGTAAGCTGATAGATATAAATAGCGGTCACGTCATCAAGCACTACCGAACTGGATGTATTACATTCAAACTTTAAACAAGGCTTCCAAACCATCACACCTATTTATATAACTTAACTCTTTCTCACCTATCAGATACATATTTCCGCTCATTTACCGATGATAGATAACCTTATCCTTCACTGCTTATCTCTTTTTTTTAAGTAAATTATAAGCAGCCAGCACATCACATAAAAATCGAAAAATGATTGTAAAATTTTTATTTTTGAAATAAACATAGCGTTGTTGGTGTTCATTTTCTTAGTTAGATCATTTTCTATCCATCTGTAGCAGTTTTGAAGTAAAATTCGAGAAAAAAGTTGATTTCATTTTTTCATCCCCATCCTGTTTTTACACTTGCGTTAGATCTATATGATATGCCGAGTATGCAATATCTATACGGTCAAGGAAAGCACTATTAATGGTGGTATCTTCAATTCCAAAGTAAATCTAAACATTTACATTGTTTGAATAGGTAAAATTGATGTTTACTGTACAGTTTTAAAGAATTGATTTGAAACAGCTATTTGATTACACTGTTGTTTCTTGTATAGATCTTATATTGATTCGAAGTGTTTGTATCTCAACCCTTTGGTGGGATTTCATTATCCACAACTCATGAACATGCTAGATTCACTTTATCTTGCAGATAATGCAAAGTTTGGCCCCTTTTTTCGACTAAGAAATTCTGGTTAAAGTTTTGCATGCAACTACATTAAAGTCCATATCTCAATAACTACTTGATGTATTGCATTTAAACTTTATACAAGTCTTTCCCAGCCATCACACCTACGTAAATAATCAAGTTAGATAACTCTATCTTATGGCCCTTTATTTTTCGACTTAGACATTCTGGTTAAAGTTTGCGTGCAAATACGTTTACGTCCATATCTCAGTAACTACTTGATGTATAGTAAGAACCTACGAAGAGCTCGCTTTGGGATTGCTTTTTGGGCCGGTCCATCCAAGGTCAAGGTCACCATTACTAAAATAGAGCTATTGTTTATAATTTTGACCTTAATTCTTACACCATTACACAATACACACGTATACCTATTCTTGGACAAAAAATCCATTTTGCTGACAGGCCTCCGAATAGTCGAGTTTTTCTGAACTTTTTTATTTTCAGTTTTCAGTTATTATCCAAAAGATTGTAAATCTATTATCTATTGACTGCAGTTTATCATCGTTATGCCTTTTCACTTGCTAAACAGACAAGCGTCGGGCACCCGCTGGTCGTGCTCTTGTTTAAATCTAGTAATTTGCAATAAGCAATTGGCAATTAGTGTGTTGTGCAGTACTTTAGAAATATCCATGTGTTATGTGACCATGCAGACAAACAATCTTTAAGGTACATGCAAGCGCTATTCGATGTTGAATGTACGGTGTCTTGGCAAATTTTTCTTAGCTCACTCGGTAATTTCCGCCGAGAGTATTTTTAGGGACTGTCTTTAAGCATCATCATCATAATGGGAAAAACACCGCATATAATGCCGTATGTACATCTTATACAGTTGTTTGGACCAAACATGATTAAAAGGAATTTACTACATACAAAGTTGTCGACACCATGTATATTGACATATGCACCGCACATATTGGTTTATTATCTTAATATAAGTAATATTTCACCACTTATACAATGAAACGAAATCACTTCATACTTTTAAACATCTACCACATATATTTATCAACATACAACGTATAAAGGTACAACTACTGCATATAATAAAAAAAACACCTCATGTATCGAAAAACTGACTGTATATAATGTTGTTTGTACTGCATATAACGTTGTTTGTACAACATATAATGGTTATTCTACTGTATACACATACTTTTGCACTGCATATTATTAAATAACCACCTCATATAAAAGAAAAAGCACTGCATATCACAAAAAACTGACCCCATCTAAATATGCATGTACCATGTCAAATGAAATTTGTACCTCGTATACATGAAAATGTACTGCGTATAATACAATACAACATAATAAGACAGTAAAGGCGTTCCATAGAGTGCCTCTTTAACGGGACATACCCTGTAACTGGTGTCAAACTAAATAACCTCCAAAATATAAATATTAGAATCTTTGAAGTAATATAACTCAGCTATGCATTCACAGTCATTATCGATAAAATCAGCGCTTTAAAATATACTACAGTACCGTAAACCATTCAATAATCTACGAAGAATTGTTGTTGTACAATTAATGAGTGGATGCGGTTTATTGCAGAAAGCCTCTTTTTTATTACTTGTGGTAAAATGATGCATTTTTCGCCAAAGGTTCTTCTATTTATCATTATACGTTCATTGAACACATAATCGATGTCTGCTAGATGTAGAGAGTGCCCCTTTAAGTACGCACGGTAAAAACTACGGAGAACTGGTCCCTCATTCGAAAGTTTAGAAGTGTTGCTTCGTTCAGTTTTTTTTCTTTTTCCAGACAATATGGGAAAGCAAGGAATTGTCGGTGGCTTTTTAGTTTTCCCGTTGCATGCCTCTATAACTAGTCTGTATGAAGGAAGTTTTGATCAAAATCAATCGGAGGATTTGTTATGAAGCTGACTGACAGAAATCATGAGCCAAAGTGTTAAATATTTACTGAAATATCGACTTTTCATTTCAGCGTACTCGCAACCTTGACATATGGTATCAACAAAGTCACGTGGGGGTCATGTGACGGCTGTCAACTTCTGATTTCCGCGCAAAAATATTTCTTCAATTTTTCTTCAAGCATTAGAAAAGCATGTTAAAATACATTTCAACGCGCAATAAAAAGGTATTGAGAACATATTCAAACCGTACACTAGTGTATCGGGATGATTTGACTCTTCAATTCAAGGGAAGTAATTTGTACTGATTATATCGTATTTCCCCTTAATTAGAGGGAGGCTCAATGCAGGGAAACCATCTATAGGCTATATTGCAAAACAACCACACAGAAAAATGTCGGGAGTTCAAATCTGATGTTAGCTCCGGCTGGAGGCTATGCAGGGTATTTAGCAAAACAAGTTGCATCTATTAGTAGAAAACGGTTACTTCCGCCAACAATGGCACACGTAGGTATATAGACCTACTTACGAAGCCGCAAATTAATATCATTTCTCACAGACAATTTATGACATTGAAAAATGCAGACGATTTAATGACTTAGCTATATCAAAGGGAAATAACTACGTGAACGAAAGAACTCTATCATAAGCCATTCTTACAAAAGCCTAAATAGGGCCTACATTTTTCTTCTAGCAGTCTTCTCGAAAAGTGTCTGCCTGCCTGCCTGACATGTCAGGCAAAGTTTTCATTGGTCAAGCAATTTTTGCTGCAGTCTAACCGGATGGTATGGTATGGTATATTGGGGTTTTATCGTTGGTACCGGTTGCCCATATGACCAACGCCCCCAGAAGAGTTTTAGTTATTTTAGGTTTCGGGGGATAGTGCAAGATACAGAAAGCGTCGCAATTCCAGACGGATATTAGGCAGTGTTAAAATCTTTTCGGGAAGTTAAATGCACACCTTATAAAGCTTACAGATTATCGATTAATTTCCAGTAGTATATTCCTTGCATATCGTTCTGCTTGCGATGATAGAATACTGTTAGATTAGTAACACCAAAGGCATCGTAACGAAACAATAGTCTTGGCAAAAATCGGTTGGCGGAGACTTTAAACAATTTCAGTGAAAAACAAAATAAACACATCGAAAACTTCAATGCCATAAAAGCCTGTGATATTATATAATGTATAATACTCATGCAAACACTGGTTACATGAAAGTAATACGTTTGAGCTTAAATGCAAGTTAACCCGGGTCAAATTGAAACACTCTATTTGTATGCAAATCATAAAACGAATGTAAATTACTGGAGTTTGTAGAACACTCGAATATACGTCTACAATAAAGCAATAAACTTAAACCAACAAAAGTCGTTGAAACACGGATGTTTTAGGTGAAACATGACAAATTTGTTCTGGTAAATCAATACGGACGATTCTGGGACCGTTTTTTAATTGAAAAGATATCGGAAATAAAAAGAAGTCAAAATAATACGAAAGCGCGTCTTTATTGGTATTAGTTAAGTGTTTCTAAAGTATTAATTGTCATTTTCTAAAAATGAAACGGAATTTGGTGGGATAAGTAAACATTTTAGTGAAAGGGGTGTCAATAAATAACGATTTTTAGCGAGGAAAAAAAATGAAGTCTTAAATCTGCGGAGAAGTAATAATTAAAGTCGCAGACAGTTTTGTGTGTTCTGATAGGAACGTAAGACAGTGTTAAAAGACGCGTTGTGCATTATGGCGAGAGTAAGTCCAGCACCGAACGAATACCGGCTGCAACTCGCTGATGTCGAAGGCTCGGACTGGGGTGACGAGCAAGGAGAGGATACCAAACGAGCAGAATGGTCCAACGGAGTTCAGAACGGAGGATTTTTGAAATCTGGTGATACACAGGAATCAACTGTCAGGCGACGCCGCCGGCGTTCTTTTGAACCAGGAACCGACGACTATGCGACCTACGTGGAGAAGAGGGTGTTCAACAAAATGCATGCCTGGACACCATATCTCTGGGAACGTAAAAGGTTTGGTTTTAAGGAACATTGGCCTGCATCTATTGAGTAAATGTTATATGAATTATCCTTAGTTCCGGTATGACTTCCGGTATGACATCCGGTATGACAAGATATATTCAGAAAGGGAGTTTTCAGCTTAACAAATTATTTATGATTATAAGCTAACGTGAAACTGCAGGTGGAGAACAATATTACATTAGTGACTAATGAGTGAAACAACTAAGAAATTTATGTACAAAATGAACATCAAAGGGCAAATCAAAAGAACTTCATGAATAAGAATTTAGATATTCAAGACTAGTTACGTCAGCAAATGGTACAAAAAAGAAGTTTATTAAACAAAGGAATGAAATATTCAAAACCAGGTACCATCACAGGCTGTTGATTAAAAAAAAAAATAGGGCAGTACAGAAATTAAAATTACATCGAGTAATATCAATAGTAGAGAAAGGAAAAGGTGTTGCGTAAAATAGCAGATTGTCAGACATTAAGTACATGCACAAAAAATCTCTTTGTTATATTTTATCGTCTGAAAATAATTGAAATTTACACGGACGAAATATTGTAAACAAACTTGGGCACCACATTTTTCAAACAAAACAAAATAACAACAACATTATTTCATGCGTTAGCTGCAGTAGCACAATGTAGATACATATTTATTGTTAAATACATGTATATGCAATAGCCCAATACAATTGCTAGGGGCTTTAAAACTTAAGCTTGGATTAAAATCATGTTTTAATATAAAATAAATTCCATTAGGAATTTTGCTACATTTAACACAGTTATATTTAAATATTTTCTTAAACCATGAAAGGCTTTACAATCTTTCAGAAATTACATAATCCAATTTTAAGCGTTTGAATACCGCGACTGGTGATACATATTTAGAGCAAAACAACCTCAGAAGAAAGACCACCCTGTTAATACAGACCAGTAGGTCGACAAAGTAACTTTTTTTTAACAGTGAAAACAAGCTGTTACTAAAACCACCACTTTTATTTAGTGATCATAATTCACAGGTGTGACTGTATTTTAACCAAGAAACTTCATATTTTGAATTTCCCTTCGTAGGATCACGAGGAAAAAAGCAGATAAAATTGCAATTGATGAAAAGGAGACAAATTATTTTGTTTTGCATGTAATTTATTTTTCAAGGACTTAAAACAGGCTGGTTCGAAACCCACTGAGAGCGGTCATTGAAATTAAGGAAGTAGACATCAAGAGCTGGTGCCCGGTTAATGACGATGTTTATATCTTAACAATTAAACTGGGCCATAAACAGACACGATAAGATCACTTTGAAGTAAATAACAAGTATAGTTTACGACTATCGTATTTTAAGATGAAGCGGTCCTTTAAATTACTTCTTAGCGGGGAGGAGACGTATGATTCATTGTTGATCCGTCAGTTCTCAAAACATATGAGGGAAACAGCTGGGACCCAACCAGGGATTTACAAGACCACCTGTCCTCTATACGCTTATGCCGGTGACTGGTACCAGCGCTTTTTTGGTAACCTAGAGGCCACTTATGGTAAAAGACGTGTCTCAGTTCATCCTGTTGTAAATGGGTACCAGTGATGAAAAAAGTTGAGAAATCGTTTCTCGCAATCGAGCTTTTCAAACATTAGTACAAAAAAAGCAATTAGAAAAGGTAAAATTTCCATTCCGTAAATGAATATGCCATAAACAGAACTTTACTTAACCTTGTTTGTCTGTCTGTTTGTATTTTCAGGGACAAACGTCTAATGGGAAACTTGAATCCCACAAAAGGGTGGAAAGGCTGGAAACATCGCCAGAAAATGGTAAATGTTTTCCACCTACTTACATAGAATTTATGCAAATTTACTCACATATAATATGATAATTTACTCACAGCTAGGCCGCTAGGCCGCCAACTTCACGGACATTCACAAATAATATGTTAATTTGCTCATTTACAATATGATAATTTGCTCACATATAGTTGTATTTACATTTTTTAAGTTTATTCATGCTCTGTAAGTGAAGTGTTCCCTTTTACCTGTCTTTTAATCAGTCTGATCGGTGTTCGCCACTTAAGACCCAAGCTCTAACATTTGGACGAGTCCGTACAACATTGCCATTCATGGTAATATCACCCTCGTGCTCCTAATTTTCAAATGCATGCCGGTGGAATGTAAAAAGTGTCAGCAATGATTAAGCTCCTGCAACCTCCTGCACAAATGACAGATTTTGAGGTTAAATATCTGGCTACGTTTACGTCTCATTATCAGCTGCCGCCAAATTTCTTTCAACAATCACAGTCAGACTGTTTGGCCAGGATGCCATCAGCTTCAACAAAAAGAAGAAATGTGACTGTGTGCGTTCTAAAAAAGGATTTTGAAAATTTTGCCCCCCCACCCCCGTCCCAGTGCGGTTAGTGGTGATAATTAAGATTAAAATTGCAAGTTATATAATAAATTTTCTATTCGCAACAAACGCCGAAAGTGTTCAGTCGTGAAAACCTCTTTTTCATTGGTTGATAATCAATACCTCTGGATCTAATTGAAATTTATTAATATCTGGTTATGAATAAGGCACAGCTTATGCTGTGACATATCGATTAATCGTTGTATTTTTTTCTGAAGTTGAATTGATGAATATTTATGAGTTATTTAAGAACTATTAACTAACTTTTTTCACAGAGATGGAACAGTGTTAAACTTTCATGGCGAGAATGGACAGCTTCCCTAGAACTGTGGAGACATTCTTTGAAAAATATAGAAGGTAGAATCACGTCATATAATTAGAGCTACCACGTGATATTAATTCAATATAATCTTTGTGTACTTAAAAATACAAAAAGTCCTAAAATATCTATACGAGGACAATTTCTGTTGGCTGGTCCATATGGTTTCGAAGAAAGTATTTCCAGCTTTGAAATACGTATCTGCATTATATTCATGTGTTTCAAATTCATAGCACATAATGTCTTATGAAATATGAATTCGCGAAAGATTACGTATGTAAAAATGTGCAAAAAATGTAAGCAGTGGTTTCAACAAATCTAGCGCTTAGTATTCTGTTTAAAATACATGTAAGTGAAAGTGCAATGTAAAAAGAAAAAGGAATGTACAGTAACCATTCAGATATGTAATGATAATAATAGTTTTTTCTTATTATTCAAATTCTTTTTTATTTGCTTCATTGGTTTATTTTATGTTAGTTTATTTGTCCATTCATTTATTCATTAGACTTATTTATTTTACATCGATTGTAGGACAGGTTCTTGCAACTTATATTAACTTTTTAATACTGTTTAAACCAAAAAACTGTATTGTGTAGGTCGCGGTCAAATGCAGCTGTTAGAATCGAACCCACGAATAATTTCTTCATACATTTTACATGCATTTACTTTTTTGAAAGGTTACCAGGGAACAGGGGTAGTTTCTTACTTCGTTTTCTTGAAGTTCCTTCTGTTCCTCAACGTCTTCATTTTCCTCGCTATGTTCATCGTTGTCGTGTTCTTCCAAGTGACGTTCGACAGCACCGACTTCTCCAAGGAAACCACCGGGTATGACAATAGCTCACAGAGCTCTGGGGTTGTGCTCTCAGAAAGTTGCTCAAGTAATTACAAAGTGAACGAATCTTCAGGCTTTCAGTTGGTCTTAGATTTAATCCAGGGAACGGTACGTCAAACTTTTTTCTCAAATCATTTTATGCATGTATACATAGTCTTATATTCTACTAGAGCAAGGGTATTGAACGTCTTAGGAATAGGGCACCATAAGGTACAGTAATCTTTAATGGTATGCTGCATCAAGCATGTACTGCATCAACTTAAACCGTACCGCTTAAAATGTCAAACGCTCTATTACAAAATTCAACCACCCCCGTAAATGAAACTGCACCCACCAGTTTATTTAGTAAGTTGTAAGGTTGGTTTTTGATAGTACTCTATAACACCATCAGTGAACCGACGGAAAAGTCACCAAACAGTTAAACTTAGATACTTGCACTTCAGGCAACTCGTTTTCATTATTATTCTTCACATGCATGTTTCTTGAATGATAGTATGTTAGTTTAAACATAATAGTTATTGATAAATGATGCTGCATGGTTTGGGCCCAAGTGCTTACCACATTGATAAACGGCCCTCCCAACTTATGATACTTACAAAAGCGATTAGGCTACGTTTCTATACATTTACAGTGAATAATTACATCGTGATAAAGAAATGTATCAATAAGTTTGTGAACTGACTGTAAAGGTCAGCCCAAACAATGCAGTATAATAACTTAGATTTAGCAATCATTCAGGTAATTGGTTTTCATTATATTTATTCTTCTTATACATTGTTTCTTGAATATATCTTTCAGGGTTGGATGGAGAAAACAGCCTTTTTCTACGGATACTATGGAAACAAGGAGGTATCAATTCCTGGCGGAGAGTACAACATACCATTTGTATACTGCATAACAACCTTGTTTATACTAGTCGTCAGTTTATTGGTCATGGTCCATTAGTAAGTTCTATTTTTTTCTGGGAATTATTTCCCGTTTCAACAGTTTTTGAGTTACTTATTGGTGTGCACCTATTATTCGTTCGTAGGAAGCACTAGTACTAGACACTGTAAGAAACTGAACAAGTTTCTTCACACATAAACAGTCAGCCAGTGAGACGGAGGCAAACCATATCAGTGATGGGTGTAATGATTAGGCGACCTTTAACTAGTCGACCACAGATCTCCTATGATTATTACATGTAATTCGTGTGACCATCATAACCATCATAACTATGATCCAAACCAGTTGTCTGCAGGTTTTGTTCCTGGTGTACATGTCATGGGGCATTCTGTCAAAAATAGCAAAATTCTGACACAAAAAGTTATGAGAGTCTATACGTGTTATTATAATATCAAATTTAATATCATTTCTTTTGCAGTACGTTTACGAAGTATACAGATTCTATTGTATCGGCTGATATATTAACCTCCCAATCAAATGCATTCTTTATTTCTGTGTGTTGTGGTTGGGATTACAGAATCTTTGGAGATAAACCAGTCATTCTTCAACACAAAAATATGTACCAGAGATTATGTGTAAGTATCCATTCTCTCTGAAGTTGTTTACTTACAGTCAACCTTGTCTTAGCTGCCACCCAAACAAATATTTTGACGTAGTTCTACAAGGTCAAACAAAACCATGTGGGTTTCCGAGCTCCTTATCAAAGAAAATAAAGGTCGGTTGGGCTGTACATGTACTTATCTTTATTTCGCCAGTTTTGCTCTAAAAACACTTGAAAATTGGTGTTTTGATCATTTTCTTATAAAATAAATTTGTGGTCGGTAGGGAGACCGCAAACAATTAATGTTTGGCCCTTACATCACGCCACACAGATATCGCTATACAGGCCTCCTGCTTCGTCTGTGGAAACCGTTACCATTATTTGTGTTTTAATTTCACAAGTTATTGTGTGCAATAGTCGCAAATTTAAACGACGTAACCAATCAGAAACGACGTGACGTCGGTAGTGCGTAAGAATGTGTACATGTATATCAGACCGTTATCACATTTTCCTCTGAGTAAAATTCAGTTACTAATTTCTAGTCATTTAGTGAAGAATTTTACGACTATCAAGATTCTAAAACCACAACGTTAGTACAAAGACAATGTGATGGTAGATGTTTTCCTCTTTTTCATTTCAGGGTTCATTGCATGACCAGAAACATGAGATGGAAATGAAACATAGCTCTAGTGTTGCCCGTTTCTTTCTATGGGTGATAAGAATCACTATAAATGTTTTCATTCTGTTCTTACTCGGAGCGACCGCAGCTGCAATCTACTTTGCACAAACTTTCTCTTCAGACGTAAGTTTATTATATGCGTTTTCTAAATGATACTTTTCTCTAATGTAGTTTACGATTTCCGAATTATGCCATGAAAGTGTTGTTTACAGCAGTTTTCAACAGTTTTGTTTACAACACGATCATGGCGTATGGTCGAAAATATAAACAAATTCCTAAACCCAGCTTTGCATGAGCGGATACTCACCCCACATTATATTGTGCAGTCTGACAATAGCTTCTTCAATGTATAACATTACTCCCCCTCGTCATGGTTTTATTGTTGTTGTTGTAGTTGTACGTGTATGAGTTTGACGCCCGTGGCAGAAGTATTTCAGTTATTGTTAACCCACGAACCAGTACGTACTAAAACCAGATGTTTATAAGCCGAGGTTCAGATCGAAATATCCTCACTGAGGTAACGTTTTGCACGAGGCTGCCCTAAAGTTACAGTCGTTAACAACCATCTTGGAAGACCTTTTCTCCATCCCCCCCCCCCCTTAAAAAGTATGTAAAAGAACTACATGATGCTTTGTATAAAAACAAACGTTCTTTGATGTTATGTAGGGAAAGTGACGTCACTTTTTAAACTTCCCCAGTACTTACACGTGGGGGGGGGGGGGGGGGGGGGGTGGATAATATATTCCGCTCTGTATGAGAAGCCCCCTGTATACAAACTTTCTTACATAAAGCGAGGTGGTTGGTAGCAGTGCTCGAAACCCATGCCAGTAACACATTACAGTGAAGTCGACTCTAAACCTCGGCCACTGGAGAGATCGTCTCTACTTTCTTGTGATATATTCTAGTTTACGACGAGCGGCAAGAAAGACGACTACAATGTGATAGTACAGTTGTTTGTACAGTTTCTACCGTCACTGATCATAGCAGTTGGGAACGCTGTGTATCCGATAATCTTCCTGCTTCTGGTGAAACTGGAGAGGTACAGACCGTCGGTTGTGATTCAAATCACAATACTAAGGTAAATGTCTAATACGTCGGACAACTTTGTCTTTCTACTCAGTACGGTTAAAACTCATATCGAAATTAATCAAAACATATTTTTTATGAAACAGTTTAAAGAATAAAGACTATCATTTTTGGTTTTGATGACATTATACAAGTCTCAAGACTAACTTTCTTGTGCATGAGGAAAATAAATATCAAGGTACACATGGAAAACACTACAAAGTAATGGGAGAAAGTTAAAAGAATTTCGTAAAACAACTAGAAAATAACTTGAAATTCGGCACAAATATGCCAAAAACGTTTACATACGTAAATGTCGTCTACAGATGAATTGACTTGTGGTATACATGTACAACTATTAATAACAATGTGTAACATAATGTTACAAGAAATACCAATATTTAAATCATTGCAATTAAATCACCTTAAAATGCGGACAAGCAATACAACAGAAAGAGAGTTTCAATCATTCCTGTGAGAGACTTTAGTGTCTTCATGTTTACACCGTTCCTTGAAGAGCCATCTTATTCATTTCATTCAAAATACCTAAAGTCGATTTGCTTGAAACTCACAATTACTTTGCTTACAGGGTAGTTTTTGTGAGGCTGGCCGCTTTGATGGTAGTAACGTTGACAATCTATGTAGAGGTCACATGTTCTTCACACGATCAGTGCTACGTGGGAACAGGCGATTGTCCCGCCATACAGGTTGTTATTGACCCTATCATTTGTTTCAGATGTCTACTACAATATGTAGAACAATATCAAAGTTCAGTTACTGTTTCTGTAATCTTCTTTATTCTATATAAACATACATCATGTTTTTCCATATGCCACATTTTTAACTTTACAATCAATTTTACAAGCGAAAATAAACATTTGATGTCCGAAGCCGAGTACAACTGATTGACAAGATTGTAAATAAATGTACAAACATGTGCCTGTATTAACATAGTTCAAACATGAGGTCGTTTGTATTGTAAAGTGGCCCTCCAAGGCTTCCATAGTATTGTACGAAATATTTGTGTTATACTCACGAATGTTAAGATTTATATCCATCTATTTCAGTGCTGGGAGACATATTTTGGTCAGCAGATCTACAAATTCTTCGTGACAGAGTTTGCCTGTGATATCCTCTTGACTCTGTTGTATGAACTACCAAGAAAGTAAGAGTTGTAAAACTTCAATATTGAAATATGATTCAAAGAGATTTTCGTGGACTGTACGATGCAATATTATATCATCAAAATAATGAGTTTTACCTACATGTAGTAAATTGTATTGGACAATTGCAGAAATTTTGCAATTTACGCCGATATTTCTGCAAATTCATAACCGTATGTCTACTTAATTATACTGGACAAATTTTCACGGTCCATTTTAGGAGGTGTAGATAATACTAGCGCAAGTTTGATTAAGCAACATGTGTACAAATGCCAGCATGTGAAATAAGCCCGCTAAAATCAGAAACCCGCAAATATTTCTACGATTACTATATAAGATCGATAACGGTGGCGTCAATTTTTCATTGTCACTAGGCGAAATTAATTCTTTTTTCATATATGTTATATTAGCGAATAAATAAAAAAAGAGTTAGAACAGAAGTTGGATGAATCAATTCATAAGGCATTTTAAGACTGTTTCGAAAACGAAAATCAGTACATTGCTTAATGTATTTTTCTAGGCTGTTGACAACTAAATTAGACTACAATTTAGCCAAGAAGATTGGTCCTGCAGAGTTTGACATTGCCATCAGTGTCCTTGACCTTATCTACGGACAAGCGCTTTGCTGGTATATCAGTTAGCTATGAAAATATTATGTTCAGACTAACACTTTCAGTTAATACGAGTTTCAAATACATAGTACTCTCATACAATTACTTAATTTCTATTGAGTTTGTAGCAGCATTGTTTCTTGTCTTTATGACGAGGCTTACAATGAATGGAAAAAGACACCCGGAAAATGTAAAATTGTTAGATATAAATTGGTGTCCGACTGAAAATAAAAGTTATTTTTGAATTTTAATTAATAAAAATTTAGCAGCTTAATGATTAAATACTTTTCATCAAAATGTACTTCAGTGTTATTCAGTTTCCGATTATTTAGTCCTAAAGTTCTATTCTCTTTTATTTTTCAGGCTGGGTTTCTTTTTTGTTCCTCTTGTGACAGCTCTGACCGTAGCCCGACTTATAATCCTGTTCTATCTCAAAATGGTAAAAAGTTTCCGTCGACCAAAACAATGATTTTATGACGTCATGTCGACGATCAGAATTAGCATAATTATGTTACTATAAAGCGAAGTTTTATTACACTTTAAAATCCGTTTTAGGTGAATGAATCAAATATCAAAACTAAAGTTTAATTGATATTTTAAAACTTACCTTAATATGTCTTCTTTTCCTAAGCAGGGACATATGAAATTTTGCTTTATGTCAATTTTTATGTACGACATGACAAGGAAAAGTAGAAATTAAAAAACAACGAAAAACGAGTATATTTTGTGTTACAGTTATCGGCCCTGTATAACACCGTACCTCCACAGAAACCTTACCAAGCTGCTCGTTCTAACGCTTTCTTCATGATTGTACTGCTGATTACATTCTTCCTCGTCGCCATCCCAATGGGATATGTCCTAGTCGAGTGAGTAAACAGTACAAGCATTGAATTACTAAAATATTAATGCAAAGTACGAAGTATCTACAATGATATGAACTATTGCAGATCGTTGCATGAATACAGCAAAACCACTAAGAAAACATTGTCAAGTGTTCTGCTCTGATTATGTGCTGGGTCATTCTTAGCCTTATGTTTTAAACGCAACGACCCATGGGTTGGCGGTCTGTATCGCAGCATTTGAGTGAAGTTGTGGTTGCGTTAGTTACTAGTATGTTACTGGCAGGAAAATTCTGTGTGTTTATCGTTGTCTTCCGTTTTATTTTACTTTGGTCGATCAAGTGTAGAATACTTGTATTAATTTTAGGACGTTTGTAAACCATTTTCCTAAATTAATACTGAAAGAGCGTTTATTTCAGGTTACAGCCGTCTCCGATGTGTGGACCATTCCGAATATATTCTAGACCTGCAGACATTGTAGACATCCAAATAGACCTATCCGCGGAATGGTTCAAGACAACGTGGGTTATTATCACGTCGACTGCCTTTATAATTGGAATTATACTTATACTTGGGTAAGTAACCGATTGACTTTGTTTTGATTTAAACAACCATTAACTGGTTTCAAGTATTGTCCGTCTGATCCAAAATAGATTTTGTATATGGTATTTTCCACGTTATGCATGTTGTCGTCTGTTTTTCTTTTGATTTTGTTGCCAGATAGTAAGCGCAATAGATTGGTATGTTATTATATCTTTTGTTGTCTTTTTAGTATTTTATGCTTCAATATTAAATAAGTTTCAGGGATGAGCATCACACACCATCTGAAATTAATATGCATTCTCAAAAACATCTTACTCACTTTATCTGCTGTATATTATATAGGATGGCCCTTGCTTACTGCTGTGCTTTGCGAACATCAAACAGAAAGCTAATAAAATCAATGAAAGGACAACTAATACAGGTATGGTTTGGCAGATATCATAATTAAACTGTAGGTAGAATTTGCCGCAGCCCTACTCTTTATTCGGCATACAACTTTTTTGTAGGGCTTTAGTATTCATTCTTCCTAGGAACGATGGCTAGGTAAACATGGCAGAAATAAGTTTTAAGGAAATAGTGTTATTTCATAAAGACCAAACTTAAAGTATGTTAACTAGTCTGAGCCACATACCAAGCTTATCTATTATTCTATGCACATGTGAAATGAACGTTTGCTTGTTAGTTATCCCATGGCCAAATGAGTAAGAGGATGGTGGCAAATGTTGAAAAAAGTTATTGCGTGTAATTAAAGTATGTTAGAAATCAGAATGTTTTTTATTAGTTCATCATGACTAAAAATAAGTAATTAACATGTACTGGAGATTAAACAATATGAAACCGTATATCAATATTGCTTCATATAACTTTATTGGTTAGTATACATTTTAGTATTTCTGAAACATAAACGTACAGTGTACATAGAATGAATTCAATTTTCGGGCATATGTAATTACTTTTTGTTTAATGTTTTACAAGGATGAGAAAGATAAACAATTCCTGGTTCTACAACTGAGTAAATACACCGGCGATACCAAGCCAGAAACAAAGAAGTTACCACCGCCTACCTATGCCGCCAAACCCAAACCAACATCTGTCATTCAAGCCAACGATAGTAACAACGATATTCCCCACGTACCTTCGAATCCAGAGAAACTTGGATCACCAAAGGGAATAGTAGTTAAGGTACATGACGCTGTTACTACGAACTTTTAAATTGATGCAAAGGCTCAAGTTGGTTACTTTCAGTTTTGTCGTCTGCCTTTTAACAGAGCTGTGAAACCTGCTCGTTTGTCAAGATAATTTATATTGAGCAGAGTTACTCTTAGTGATGTTTGCCATTTTGTTTCAGAATGTTGCATACTACAGGATAGTATTAGACTATTAGTTACTTTCAGTTGTATACAACTTGTCTCTATAATCTAAAGGCATTTTGTTAAGAGTATGTAGGCTATAATTTTCCATTGTTAGCTATTGTCAGCATCTAGGTGATGTTTCTCAGCTGATGGCTTTGAGCATACTGTTGGTATGTTTTAACGTAACTCTTATCATTTGTATTATCATAAAGTAAAGTGTTTTTCTATCTTTGTTTTATAGGCGAATTCATCAAATGATGACTGGTGAAGATGTCTTTATGTAGCAGTTAGGTGTAACCAAATCCCATTTCCATGACAGATGACGTCTGCTACACAACCAAAGACTTGACAAAAACAATGTAGCTACAGTTTGTGCTGCAATAAGATAAATAGAGGATATTTGTTGTTTCCAGTGTTTTACCGAGTGGGCACCAAAAGTGATATTTTCACGAGTGGCGTAAATACTTTCAATGTAGCGTGATATGATATCGTAATAAGCAGTTTTTCCTTTTATGTTTAAAACTCTACCTTTGTTGAGTTTGTTTCGATAAAATGTCGAATATCGCAGGAAACATCACCAGAAAGTACAACACACATGGCATCATTTGTATGTCATCGTCGTTTGGTTTCCATTCATGGCGCTCGGCATACTTTTTTTATGATAATCCCGTTAAAAGATTTTGATAATTTCACTGTTTCAAACAGTGAGTTTATCTGTAAATAATCTGTTCTGGTAAATAATCCATCGTTATATTTCGATAAACCAACGAAAAACATAAGTGATAAATCTCTGTAAGTCTGTAAATCGAGATATGCACGTTTCAAATGTGAAAGGGTAATACAAACCGTTATAGCTCTACGATTTTTAAGCTTTCTGTTGTACGAGGTTAACATTGATAATGTACGAATAAAAATGAGACTATTCGCACAATGAAAATGATTTTGATGTTTTAGCTACATAGTATTGAAAAGTATTGAAGTCATAGTTAATTCATGAAATAGAAACGTGTGATAAAAGTCTGTGATAAAATTTATATATTGTTTCTTACTTGTTACTGTCAAATATTATATGTTTATAAATAGAATGATCTATTTTGTATACAGTAAAATTATGATTCCTTATTATAATTCTTTAGTGCTCATTTATTTTAGCGTCGTTTTAAACATACCCCGAACATAGACCTAGTGGACAAAGTTGTAAACATGAAAAAACTGGTTGGTATTAGAATATTTCCTTTCACAAGGAACGCTCCTTCATGTTTGGTTACTATTCTAAACTTTGACATACACTTGTACGTAGCTTCTTATAAAAATGAAAAGCAACTGTTTCACAGCAAGCTACATAGGTTTGGTAAGCGAAAGTAACGTTATTTTTTCTTTTGGTGAACGGTCAATATCCCTAACCATCGTCCCTGGTACAAGACTCTCGTCGTCTGCAAGAATCTTCCACCATTTTTTTCACATGGAGAAGGTGGAGGGACTCACAACAAAGACCTTTAATTAGGAAGAGCTTTAATGATCTTAAAAGTAGCTCAAGTACATTGTATGTTAAACTCGATAATACCCGTGAAGGTCTGAATTTTGTTTACAGTTTACCTACTGACAACAAAAACCATAGGACTGGTGTCTTCTATAGGTCATGACCTACCTTCCTATCTAGTTTAAGCAGCTTACTTCCCTATTGAATTCCCTTAGGTCTCTTGGCCATTGTTTACAGTAGTCATTGACTGAGACCCATTCAACTATTCAATCTGTCTGCGACATTGCTTTTTGACCCATTGACTTTAACAACAGAAGAGTATTTTATAATGACCTAACTCCCTATTAAGGCATAATCCTTCTTGACCTAGACTTTAAAAAGCAAAAGGGCATATCTACTGGTTGTGACAAAGCGTTCTTGGGTCTACAGATCGACAAGCAAATATCTGCTTTGAAGTTCACCTTACTGCTCAGACAAGTTAAAACTCTGAATGATAGACTAGGCCCTGCGCCCATAATAGTTTCTCGAGTACAATATCATGCTCAGCATGAAATCATGCTCAAGTATTAACAACTGAAGTAAAGTTATATGGGTTCCATAACAATAATCAGTAGGTCTATTCTTGAAATTATGTTTCTTTATATCTAACATGACTTTGTATATAATATAAATTGACTTGACTTCATATTACTGGAGCCTGATTTTGTGCTCAAGTAACTTTTATAAGCACGGGGCCAGATACTCAATTACTCTAACAAGCTAAATGCTTTCCTACAATATTGCCAAGTAAAAGTCATGTAACATTATTTTTTCAATTACTAGTACATGTAGTAACATTTCTTTCGTCTCTTTGCACAAAATGGTTGTACCTTATGACTTGGGACTTTCTTGCGACAAGAAAATACTATAAGTAGTCAACATTCAAGACCACTTGTGACTGCTTCCAAACAGAAATAGTTTGATGTAATTAATTGATTGAACTTTTTATAACAAGAGGGCCAAGATGGCTCACCAATACATGACCTAGTCTCTGACCAAACTTAGAAATCATCAAGACAAATATCATGTAGATCTTTCATTAATCATGCCCTCTCCCGAATGTTAAAAGGGTTTTTCTTTGATTGAAAAGTGTGACCTAGGATTTTTAACCACGGTGACATAGATTAGAATTTGACCTAGAAATCATTGAGGCAAACATTCTTAGTAATTTTCATGAAATTTGGATATCAAATTGGCCTCTCGAGTGTTAAAGTGATATGACCGTTCAAAGTGACCATCATTATTTTAAGTAAAACATTAATCATAGGCTTATACTCCTTGAACGATGAACATTGCCACAGCTATAACCAAACAAGAGGGCCAAGATGGCCCTATATCGCTCACCTGACTACCATTGGCTATAATACAAGGGGTCATGATTTTAACATAATTCGTAGAGGTCAACTACACAATGCTTAGTAACATTCCAAATATCTTAGCTCTGCCTTTGAGCCTTGTGGTTCCTATATAAGCCTATGTGAAATCAAGTGACACCCCCCCCCCTCTCCCAGGAAGGGGTAATTTTGACCAGGGAATCATGATTTGAACAATCTTTGTAAAGGTCCACAAGGCAATAATACATGATAAATATTTCAGCTCTAAGCCTTGTGGTTTCAGAGATTTTTAAAGTTCTTCCTGTATAAGCCTATGTAAAATTAACTGACCCCTTGGGGGTGTCAATTTTGACCCTGGGGTCATAATTTGAACAATCTTGATAGGAGTCCACCAGGCATTTCTACATGCCAAATATCTAATCTCGAGGACTTGAAGTTTCTGAGATTTTTTTAATTCTTCCTATAAGAGCCTATGTAAAACCAAGTGACCCCAGGCAGGGTCAATTTTGACCCGAGGGTCATAATTTGAACAATTTTGGTAGAGGTCCACTAGACAATGCCACATGCTAAATATCTAAACTCTAGGCCATGTAGTTTCTTGATGTTTTTCCTATTTGTTGCCATAGCAACCAGAGTTCTGCATGGAATGGAATTATTTGAACAACTCTGATAGAGCTTCATGCAAAGAACATACAAGGAACATCCCTGCAAAGTTTCATCTGTCTATAAAAGGTCATCAACAGCAGAAAGGATCAATTTTTACCTTTGGCTCATGAATTTCCACTGAATAAGCCTATGTAGAATCAAGAGACCCCTGGGCAGAATCAATTTTACCCGGTGATCATAATTTGAACAATCTTGGTAGAGGGTCACCAGGTTATGCCACATGCTAAATATCTAAGCTCTAGGTCTTGTGATTTCAGAGCAAATTTTTTAAAAATTTCCCACACAAAGCTATAAACTAGATGCCCAGTCAACATTGGCCCCCCCCTGACAAAGTCATTCCATTAGAATAGTAAATACACCTAATTGGATGTATCTGTATCTTGTACCACAGAAAGGTGGTCTCGATTTTCTCTAAGGCCAGCTAAAAGTTACAATATAAGCTTTTATAGTAACACAAAGGACACCTAAAAAAAGGGTAGCTCTGGTGGTGAACATTTGTGCCAAGTGACATCATCCCCCCCCCACCCCCCATCCCCCCATAAAAAAAAAATTTCCCCCCTCTTTTTCTTGAATTTGACCTTTAACCTCCAAGTGTGACCTTGACTTTAGACCTAGGGACCTGGTTCTTGCACATGACACTCCGTCTCATGGTGGTGAATATTTGTGCCAAATAACATTAAATCCATCCATGCATGAAGAAGAAATGCTCCAGACAGTCATTCTTGAATTATTCTTGTATCTGTCTTGGCCTCTTAAGTGTGACCTTGTCCTTGGACTTAGGGACCTGGTTCTTGTCCATGACACTCCATCTCATGGTGGTAAACATTTGTACTAAGTTACATCAAAATCCTTCCATGCATGAAGAAGATATGCTCCGGACAGTCATTCTTGAATTTGACCTTTAACCTCTAAGTGTGACCTTGACCTTATACCTAGTGACCTGGTTCTTGCACATGACACTTCGTCTCATGATGGTGAACATTTGTGCCAAGTAATTAAAGAATCCCTTCATCCATAAAGAAGTTACAGCCCGGACAAGCTAAACACAGACGGACAGACAGATGCACGCACGCACATACACCAAACCGCCAACTATATCGAGCTTTCGCAAGTGGCTTGACAACAAGAGGTTGACTTTAATCCGGGGGTCATAATTTGAACAATCTTGGTGGAGGGCCACTTTGTAATGCCACATGCTAAATATCTAAGCTCTATGCCTTGCGGTTTCAGAGAAGATTTTAAGGTTTTTCCTACATTAAGCTTATGTAAAAAACAAGTGATCCCCGCAATGGGTCAATTTTGACCCAGGGGTCATAATTTTAACAATCTTGGTAGAGGTCTACTAGGTTATGCCACATGCTAAGTATCTAAGCTCTAGGCCTTGTGGTTTTAGAGAAGATTTTTTTAAAGATTTTCCTATTTAAGCCTCTGGAAATACAAGTGACCGTCCGGGGCAGTCAATTTTGACCTGGGGGTCATAATTTGAATAATCTTAGTAGTGGTCCTCTAGGTAATGCCACATGCCAAATATCTTAGCTCTAGGCCTTCCTGTTCTTACAAAAAAATTGTTAAAGTTTTTCCTTTCCATTGCCATGGCAACCTGAGTTTTGCATGGAATGGAATTATTTGAACAACTATGAAAGGGCTTCATGCAAGGAACATCCCTTCCAAGTTATATCATCATTGGCCTATTGGTTTTAGAAATGTCTTTTGAAGGAAAGTGTTAACAGACGTACGCCGGAGGAAATGCTATCCTAATAGTTCATTCTGGCACTTTGTGCCAGGTGAACTAACAAAAAAACTAATGATACAAAACAGAACAGTACTAAAATTGTATTACCTTTTATTATTTACTGATAATCATTGAATGACATGATAAAATGCTGCAATGACAAGTTCTATGATTGCACAAGTATTCCATCACAAGTCATCAGCAGAAGTACACCCAGATGAAGAAAGACACACGAGAGACTTGAAAATTGAGAAAAAGCAGAAAGGAAAAATACAGAGCCGACAAGACTGTTACAGTGATTTAACTTTGCGATTTACAAATGAAGCTGCTTAAACAGAACTGTACTGCTGAGTTAATTTTATATAGGCTTTCACTTGTTTTCCACAAAATATTGTACTAAGTACAAAGCCAAAATTTAGAGAATTTTGACTCTAATATAAAGAATTCTCAAAAGCCTTGTACATTTGTATTTATCACAAAATATGTACATATATGCAATATTCTATAATTCATCATTTAATATATAATCCCCCCCCCTTTTTTTTAAAAAAATAGCTGACATTTTCAGATTCTAAGAATTACTAAGCGAAAATTTTACATTAAAGCAATTAAATTTTTTTTGCATCTTTTTGCTTCATATATATATGCAAACATTACCTTGAAGAACTGCAACTGTATTCAGAAAAGTACATGTAAAAGCAGATTGTGCATATATAAAAATCTGTTTAAAAGGCCAAGCAAGAATGTTTATTTTCTTCATGTCCCCTAGGATTAACACCTCTGGAAACATCCTGCTAAATATTAAAGTAAAGTATTTCCTAAAGCAGGTTCAGTTTTTACTGCTTAACAGGTTGTGATACAGTACAAGATCAAGGTTCGTTATATTCTTTTCGGGAATTTTGGTATTGTAAGTTGTAAGTATATAAATATTTTTAATTAATTTCAGACGTTACAAATATGAGTAAGTAATAAACAATAGAGCAGTACAGGTACTTGAAAGAAAAATATTAGGTTGAATAAAAACACCCATATCAAACAACACCATCAAAGGTAAATACTGAAAATAACATAAAATGTTACAATACACAATAAATAAAGAGACCCATATTATATATCTATTTTGAACCAGTATTGGAAAAACAAAACAATAATAAATAATAAAATTAATCATGCACTTTCTATACAGACTGTACACGTAGCTTCTCTAAATCTACAATACCAAGTATGGTGTATTTGTCGCTTAATAAGCAGTTTTGGTCACATCTTCTTTATAAATTACGTATTTTACAACTTTTGCTATGCAGTTAGGGACAAAACTTCATATTTTTGTACAATTAGCATAACCCCTTTATCAAAATTCGCATGATAGGAAAGGTTTGACCTCCGATATATACAAAGTTTGATTCTTTAAAATAAAAACAACACTGAAACATTTCCAGTATCCCGTGTAGTATAAAAGCACTTGATAAAATACCTGTAATTATATTTTACCCATTTTGGCGAATTTAATGTCAATATCCCACTCTTTAACTGTCATCCTGGTTAACTGGCCAAACAGTAATCATTGCAGATTTTAATTAGACTGCATGGACGTGCAGGTTGATCATGATCTGCACATGTCATGAAGGCAGAATCCTTGGCAGCCAGCAGGATAAAGGTGAGCATTTAAATTTCATGTTATGTGAGGGAACTAATAAAACAGAATATAACTTAGATCTCAGGATGGAGAAAGATAGAGTAATTTGAATTTTCTCAAACAGGAGATATACTGATTTAGTACCATCTCATAAAAGAGTAAAAATGGAAGCATTAATTCTGACAAGCACATTTTGTAGCTGGTGTCCTTGTTCAACACTTTGATTAAAACAATGTGAAATACATAGAAACTATTAAGTAAAATGCTAAAATGATTATAAATGATATCCTGAGTGTATGAAACATGATTCTGAGTGACATGACATTAGTATATGTATGAAACATGATTCTGAGTGACATGACATTAGTACATGTATGAAAGATGGGACATTCATAAACTACAGCTGAGGTAGGTAGGCACAAGTGCTGAAAAGTTCCAAATTATTCTTCAAAAGATTGAAGTCCATTTTACAAATATCCTAAGTAAGAAATTAATAATATTCAAATACTCTATATTGCAGTTATTTTGCATTCCATTTTCATGAATGCAAGTTTCTTTCACATATTCATGCACATATTGGTAAACACTTTGAATATTTTAGCATCTCTTAAAAATTCATATTAAAGACTAGACTTAAGAACTGGTTTAAAGTCCTTAATAACTTGCCACAATACAGGTGCCACCTACCTCAAACACGTTTCCCTTCTGTTACACATATAAAAAAGAACTTTTGAAATCAAGCACACATTCTTTTTGGATGATAAAAATGACAACATGGCAATATCAGATCATAATCTCTTTAACACTTTCTTTTTGTCAATTTTCTTTTTATTGATTAATTTTTTGTCTCCCGCATGTTTCTTTGCCAATGGACCCTCTGAGACTTGTGATACTGCTTCTGAAAACCTGTTGGAAGACAAACACATATCAAACGTAAGTTATTGTACTTAAGAAACCAAAGAGAATATTCGGAAGCTAAAATAAATGTGAAGAGTAAGACCATTTGATTCAACTTTTGTTGACTAAATTTGCCTCTTTCCCACTAATAAAAGGCTTCCTTCCCCATTTTATCTCTGTAAAGTTTTTGTTGTAAAGTTTCACTCGCTAAACTCAGTAGCTGTGTCATTAAGACAATTGTCAGTCAAAATGTTACCTTAATTCAAAATCTAAGTTTCTAGAAACAGCTATTTTCAAATAGTTTCACAACCCCCCCGCCCCCCACAACTTTTCTCTTTTAGAGACTTTTCTTTTTCGAGGTTCTTGTACTTTGAAAACACATTTTAACATCCTATCAGTTATTTACAGACAGACAGTTTACCTAATCATCTTTCTTAGCAAGGATCAATTTTAGTACTCTCAACTTTCTCACACAACCTATGACCTTTAGTCAGTGCTAGGCTTGGTGATTTCAACTCAGCAACCTACTCAAGTCATTTTACAACAAAGACATGCAATATAAACTGAATGAAACTCTTTTTGTTGTACACTATGGAAGAATCCCATTCTATTATCTTTTTTCTGTATACACCATCTAAAATGACAACTTACATGACGGTCATTAGAATAAAGAAGTGTTACGGACTCACTCTAATGATAACTTATAATGGCAGTCTCTAATGTTTCTTTGTGACTTACTTTGGTGGTTTTGCGTGGATTTCTGTGTATATTTTTGCTCTCTTTGTGTAGTCGTCATACTGTTCCAGCAGTAACTTTCCCGCCTCCTCATTCAATGCTGATTCTGGGTTTGGTACTATTAGTAAACATTTTATAGTCTGAAAAGTTAAGAGCAAAAATAAAGCATTTCTTCATTTACACATTATGCAAGTAATATCTTAGCTGAAATATTATACATGTATATATAAGTACCATTGTTTAGACAAAAGATTGTAACTTAGTGGCATGAAACCTGTTAATAGAACACAATTCAACACATTCTCCACTGACAGTCTATAGCTGATAGTGCCAATCTAACATTTACTTTGCCCTGTCACATGTGCATATATCTTTACAATGAATTGAATGTTAGGTAAGCAACAGTTTGAGAAACACATATAATGAATTAGGCTGAAACTTTTGCTGAAAACTGTAACAATGTACTTAAGTTGAAAACTGTAACAATTTAAACAACATTAAACCATGTACGTTAATCGGAATACCATTTTTGCTCCAAGGTTATGGATCATATAAAATTGTTTTCTAGGATTAAATGTAAAAGGCACCTCTTGCCACGCCAATGAAGTGAGAACCTTTTCTGTATCATGTGTAGCAAACTGTCTCTACTCACCAGTAAAAGATGTTTAATTCCTGTATCTGCAGTCCAGTCCTTTTTTAAAGTATTAACACATATTTCACCATTGCTAGCAACATTTGGATGGAATATTTTTGTCAAAAAGTAGCCTTTTGGTGGCTCTGATGGAAAGTTTTTACCCAACACTAATTTCATTTTGAATAATCCTCCTGCATATGGTGTACCAGCTGGAAAACAATTGAAAACATGTAAGATGTAGTTAATATGTACATGTACATCACAACATTTGTCTTTTCGTCTCAACCAGACTTGAAAACTGCAATTTACTGACATAGCATAAATCTATGTCAGACGATTGGTTCTACATGATAAAAGAAACTTTACTTACAGCTGGATTGATGTAACAACACATTATAACAAACATTTAGCTAAAAGCTTCCGACCAACATTACACTAGCCTAGAGTAGAAAGACAATTGATTTTGTACTCAAAGTAGCATGAAAATGTTTTATATATACTGTAACCAAAGTGTTTGACTACTGCTTTTGTACATTCTTTCATTGGTACAACTCTTTTGACAAGCTTTGCCTAATGCAAATGAAAGATGCTACAACTCTCAAATGGTTGTTTCATAGTAATTTAAATATTGATTTGAGGTTGAAACTACCATGGTTACAACTTACAGACACGTCTGGTTTTAATGATTGTCATTTATACATGTAACTTATCTTGAACATGCATTACCTGGTCCTTCTATAGTAGCCTGAATATCTGTAATGTCTTCTTCATTTGGAATAACTTTGATACCTTCCGGTGGATCTTTGGTCAAGTCAGCCACTTCTTTTGCAATATGTCTGATAATTTGTGGTGATAAGTTTTCAACATTTGAACTCTGCAAAAACAAAAACAGTTTACAGTTCAAGTTTACTGGACTCTGGCTTTTATATTACAGGTACTTCTTTGATGAGTAAACCAACAAACAAGAGGGCCAAGATGGCCCTATATTGCTCACCTTGGTACAAGTCCACTTGCCTGGTGGAAGATCACTAGACAATGTTATATACCAAATAGGTTTTCCTATATACGTCTTTGTAAAACAAGTGACCCCCCCCCCCTCCGGGAAAGGTCAATTTTGACCCCAGGGGCATAATTTGAATAAACTTTGAAGAGGTCCACTAGGCAATGCTACATGCCAAATATCTAAGCTCTAGGCCTTGTGGTTTCAGAGAAGATTTTTAAAGTTTTTCCTTTATTAGCCTATGCAAAACTAAGTGACCCCCCGGGCAAGGTCAATTTTGATCCAAGGGGCATAATTTGAACAATCTTGGTAGAGGTCCACTAGCCAATTGATGCTATATGTCAAATATCCAAGCTCTAGGCCTTGTGGTTTCAGACAAGATTTTTAAAGTTTTTCCTATATAAGCCTATGCAAAACTAAGTGACCACCCGCGCGGGGTCAATTTTGACCCGAGGGTCATAATTTGAACACTCTTGGTAGAGGTCCACTAGAGGCGTGTGAAGTATGGATGTTTAGGTTTTGTGAGTGGACAGACTCAAATCTTTGACCTTAATTTGTGAACTTGACCCAGCCTGGCCAGATCACGGTTTGAGGTAAACATTTGACTACAGTTTCATCCTTCAAAGGGTTAAAGAAATATGGAGCGGGCAGGAAAATTCAAGACGCAAACTTTAGATCATTAGTACCGACCTTGACCCAACATGACCAGGCCATGGATTCAGCTCATCCTCTTGAAATGGTGAACATTTGACCCGAGTTTCAATCATCAAAATCTTTTAAGAGTTTAAGGAAATATGAAACAGACACAAATTTCAAGACTCAGACCTTTGAGCTTACGTTGTGACCTTGAGCCAGCGCGACCAGCTCATGGGTTCTGCACATTGTCTTGATGAGGTGAACATTTGACCAGAGATTCATCAAAATCCTTTAACGAGTATATATGATTATGAAGTTAATACTTGACCCCAAAAAAGCAATTTGATAGGCGCCACCTGCTTAAAAATTTACTTCTACGGCAGTAAAAGTTGAAAGTTTGAATACTAAGTGATGAGTAAAAGATAAATACCACTTCAGGGGTGTAACTTGTTTTAAGTTATTTTGAAAATTACTTCTACAAGTTACATTTATCTTTTACTCATCACTAACTAAAATAACTTCTTTAAGTTATTTTTCAGTCATGTAACTCATTCAAGTTATTTTTGTTCAAATAGTACAAAGATTTAACATCAATTTTCCACAAAAAATACAAAAGAGTTATACATTTTTTTTCTATTTCTTTGATCATTGAACTTCAAGATTATGAAATAAAATCTGTTATGCCACAACAAAACCTTTTTAAGCCAGGGCTTCGAAGTAGGACATTCTTCAGGTCATCTCTTAGACAATTTTGGCAATTAATCCATAATGTCTAATTGAAATGTCATTACTGTCAGAAAGAAAGAACCTGCATTTCTTTCTCTTATCTAAAGGTTTTTGCAGAGGTTATGTGCTAGTAATGAAGAAATTCAACGAAAACTGAAATGTTGATTGTAACCTGTAAAGTTTTTTCAGAAATTCCCATTATTTTGGTCTCTCAACTTTCAAGGGGTTAATTCTTTCAGCAAAGGGAAGTATTTTATTAAGAAAATGTTTCAAATATCACTTACTGAAGTTATTTTCAAAATAATAAACAGTTACACCCGATTATGTAGAGGATAATTGTTGGTTTCGGTGTAAGATCACTTCATAATTTTGCCACTCGTGAAAATAACTATTTTTGGTGTTCGAGTGAAATTGTGATATCACATCGATACCAACAATTTTTCTGTTTACTTTGTGTCTCAAAACTACTTAAGCTGAATTTATTTCAATAAAATGTTGAAAATCGCAGAAAGCATCGCAAAAATTACGTCATTTTAACATCATCGTCATATGTTTGCGCTCGGTACAATTTTTTATGTTAATCCGGGTAACAGAGTTTGATAAGTTTCACTGTGTGGACAGTGAGTTTATCGGAATATAATTCACCGTTATATTACGATAAACCACCGAAAAACATAAAATAATAGGTCACTAATCCTGACCAAGTTTGATGAAACAACTCCATCAAACTATAAAACCAAACCCGAGTCTGGTTCACAGACGCTTGGGTTCACGGGAGCTATTCTGGCCCGATGTATTTTGTTCATTTTCTTTTAATTTTCAAATACTATGAGAGCCCCTATAAACTGAACAGGTTTAGTCAATCAACAAACACATTTCTAAAACTACATTTTTCACTGTTTTTCTTTTATACACCACAAGACGTGTGATCCCGATGAGGACCCAGTGAGGACAAATACCACGGTGGGGAATCACGTGATCAAAATAATCTCTAAACAAAAGTAAATCTATGAAAATGTTAAAAAATAATGAAAGTCGTTTACCTTCAAATATGGAATGTAGCCTATCTTATGGCGACATTAATATATTTTAGAACTACATAGGTCTCAATCATAGTCTCCTTCCGATTGTAATAAACACTTCAGTACACTGAAATAATTTATTTTTTAAGTGTTCAGCACAATCAGAAGGTGATTGTTAACGAAACCTGAGTAGTTCTAGAATACGTTAATGTTGTCATAAGATAGGCTACTTTTTATAATCACAACTGAACAGCTTTCATTATTTCATAACATTTTTTATATATTTACTTTTGTTTAGAGATTATTTTGATCATGTGATTCCCCACCGTGAATACTAGAGCTGTCATTTGTTACACTTTTGTATTATATAAATTTTAAGCCGGGTACCACTGTACCACAACTATTTACTTTATGTGGTCCAGAGATCACTTTTTGTTAACAGTTATACATGTATGCATTTTTTTGTCTTATTTCAATTTCCTGTGCTCTGAGTTAAAGAATAAACATGATAAATGAGGAAGTAACCTTCCTGCACGAAAAAAGACATTCTCATTTAAACAACAAACCCCTGTGATAAGTGGGTCTAATGACAATATGTTTGGTGCCAAGCTCATAAATTGAATTCTGAAATAGAAACAAACGACTGCTGCTGGGATCTATTCCCTAGGTTTAGAAATGAAAGTAACTGGCCTGTATTATTTCTTAATTCTTACTATTTCTTTCAAATCAGAGATGATCTAGTAGCCTCTCATAGTGACTTCATACTGGCCAGTTAACCAATCGGATAATTAGATCGCATTCATTTCTTCAATTGGTAAAAGGTGAAAACTCAGTCTTTACCAAAGACTCATATAAGAGTGATCGCCGTGACGTCACACTGCAATTTTGATAAGATTGCTGGTGGGCAATAACAGTGGTGTTTACAATGTTTATGTATCGAAAAGGAATTTTTGAATTTTTATAACTTTTTTGCTATCCGAAGGATTTTTAAAATTCAAAAAGTTATGACATGCTCTTGATACTCATATTTTTACATCAAAATATTTCTTTTGAAAGAAATACCGTTTTTAATGACACTTGATTTTTCGTAACGGCTTCATTTATGAAAACAGTGTAAGTTACTCGCTCTTGAATTTTTCATTTTGAATCTTATAATATATCTTATAATATAATAATGCATAAAAGGTATATTTTATTAGCTTTCCAGTGATATAAAACATTTTCAAATATCTTTTGTTTTAAAAAAGTTACGGTCGTTAAAAAAACATCCCTAACGATTCAAAAACAGGGACTTCCGACCGCTGCCCACCGCATCCATCTCTTATCAGTAGAAATTATTGCGCAATACCGGGTTTTGTTTGCAAAAACGATCACTCCTATATATATGCAAGTTTAAATTAATTTCAAATGAAACAAAAAGCTTTAAACAACATAGATTTGTTATTAATTCTAATTTATGCTAATGGTAGCAGATTTTGTTCATTTTTAACTTAAAGATGCATGGAGACCAGGTATGAAAGTCATGAAAGTTGTAAAGATAATTAGGAGTTCTATTGATAGAGACAACGTGTGTGGTTCTCAATAGTATGTGACTATGTACACAGACAATGATTACAAAATGCACTTTTGGGACAGAATCAGTCTACTTAACCAAAGTGTCTGTGGTCTGATTCAGGTAATGTTATCCAAAGAGGAAATGGTGCAAGATGTCAACATCAATACAGCAAATATATTCTCGACCTCGCACATACGGGCACTGATTAAAATATCTATATTCGGGAAAGGTGATTCCTCTGCTTACATCGCTGGTCTGTATGAATCTTTACATGCAAAATGCATAAAATCAAAGAAAAATGAAAGAAGACGAGTGTCTACCATTACCTTATAAATATAATTATAGAATTAAATTTGTAGTAATTCTGTGTTGTTAAAACCTTTCTGTTTCATTTGAAATAAACATAAACTTACATATGGGTGTACAGTAATTTGTAAAGACCGAGTTTTCACCTTTCACCATGTTCACCGAGTGACGAAATCAATGCCATCTAGTAATCCGATTGGTTAACTAGCTAGTATGACAATGGCATTCGTACTTGAACTGGAATTTATCGATATAATATTAAACCGGGTTACTCTTATTCACTGCTGCTGTCCTCAGATCTACTAACTAAAGTCAAGTGGGTGGGGTATGAACTCTTATTCAGTTACAAAACTGCTTTAGCAGCAAACAAATCAAAACTGATTTCATTCACATCTGACATCACAAAGAAAATATCTACATATCCTATGGCATCTTACTGCAGACCAGTTCTGCGTATGATGCGAGTAATTCATTTTGACAGCTGATACTTTGTTGTCATGTAAAACCAGTCCGTTTCGAACTCGAATTTCTCTGGATTTTAGTAAAATGCCGTTGAATTACCCACCAGAAAACAAAAAGAACATACCATTGACATTGTGACAATAAAAATTTATGACTAGTTTTTATTAAAAGTGGTCCTTTTGAGAAAAAATTCGTAAGCGTTAGCTGTGTTTTCAAAACGTTATTTTCGAACTCTTAGCCAATGAAATTACTCGTTACAAATGCCTTTTGTTTGAAAAATAAAACCTAACTTTTTACTTAGATAAAAAAATATTTATAACTTTCAAAAAACATTAAGCTTATATGTATAAATATTTGTAAGGTATTAAGGGTAAATACATATATTTATGGTATAAAAAAGGTGAAAATTGTCTATCGGCACGTGGACAAAAAAAAGCCTGTCTACTACCACGTACAACGTTATACATACATCAATTGTTGAGGTGCGCATCGTCACGACTGCATAATATTGATGGGAACGTTTTTAAGGTTATATATGCAATATATGATAAAACCAAAAAAACAAAAAAAATCAAACGAAGCCAGTACCAAAATATGAGCTCAAAACGAGCCCCACAGCACCCACAGCAAATCCTGTGTAACGACTAGTCAAGGTCTCTCAAACTTTTTTGTTAGCTCAGTTGGTGTCCCACAAGGAGAAAATTTATCACCGGTATTATTCTCTATATATATTTTCTTGAATGATTTAGTGTTTGTAATTGTGCTTATTAGGTCCACCGTCCTCTCGCGAGGGAAATAATCGGTACGACCCGTGAATGAATAAGTGTCTTATATGTCACAGTTTTATAAAGGGTTAGAAGTACATTGAGACAGGTGGCAATGAAACATTTAACCAGGTTTTTAAAATGTGCCCAAAGGATCAGTGTTGGGTTTTTCTTAATATCTCTGTAGAAAATGATGGACAAAGTTTAAATAATTATATTATCGCTAAGTATCTTTGTTGACTGTTAAAATAATTAAACTACATGTATATGTATTACAATAGTAAGCATACTGCAGTGTATATTGGTGCGTTTTGTGATATTAACCACAGATAATAATGTAAATCAATCATACTTTCTTGATATTTCGTTTTCGTTGTCAATAATTTTATGGTTATAAAGTGTTTTTCAAGTACGAAATACTCGTATGACTATAACTGTAAGCACACTATACCAGTCTTATACTCTCTTTTCGATCTTTTCGATATTTACATATCCAGCTCGAGTTTATAAGTCTAATATATACTTGTGCTCTCTGTACTGCACCCATTTAATATCTGCATTGTTATGTACATGGTATTTGGTGAAATTAATAATACTAGATAATATTGACAATTATAATATACATGTAAATTAATTAGTAATAGACTATTATATATTATATGCGAAGTCATAATTACTTGTACATGTATAAATTGTAAAAAAATTAGTTAAGTTATATGTGTTAGTATGTTCTGACATATGTTTATAAAAAACTATATATGTTATGCTCTCCAGCTTTGAGGATATAAAAGAATATATCAGGTTAAAGTGATACAACGGAAGTGTTCTTTAAGATTTTCTTGTTACTCTATGCAGACGATACAGTGATATTTGCTGAATCACAAAATGATTTTCAGACAACCTGGAATGTAATGTCAGAATATTGTGATATATGGAAACTTACTGTAAATTTAGCTATTACTAAAATAATTATTGTTATCTTTTCGCTAGGAAAGTTACGCATCAAACCAATCTTTTATCATAACAATGCTGAATTAGAAGTAGGGGATGACATCAGTTATTTGTGCATAAAATTTAACTTTAATGGTAACTTTTGTAAAACAAAAACGCATTAGGTTGAGCAAGCCAGTATGCCTTATTGAAAAAAAGCTAGAAAGCTTCAGCTTGGTATCGATTTACAGTTACATCTGTTCGAGTCAACGGTTTTACCGATATGATTGTATCGCTCGGAGGTATGGGGTTGTAGTGATATTAGTATTGCTAAAAGTTTCCAACTTACTTTTTTGAAAATATTGCTCAATGTCAAACAATCCACACATAATGCCATGGTTTTTGGATAACTGGGTGTATTGCCAATAGATGTTCTGATAAAAAGTAGAATTTTAAATTACTGGTGCAATATAATTAACAGTAAGCAGGAAAAAATCAACACTATACCGTATAAGTTACTGTTCAAACTCAGTCAGCAAAATTTGTATGTTAATCCTTGGATTTCATATGTCAAAGAATCTTTAGAATAGCTTGGGTTTGCTGAATACTGGATAAATCAGTCTGCTCCTTCCCCATTGTACTTTCGTAATATTTTCAAAATTGAGATTGAAGGATCAGTATATTCAATCTTGGAACGAAACGTTACAAACTCCAAGAAATCGTTTATGTTACAAAACATTTAAACATCTTCTGAATTTGAAAATTATTTTAGAATATTACCAACTCATCTTGCTTTGTCACCATGCCATTTTAGATGTCGGAATAATACGCTGACAATCGAAAAAGGAATATTCTTGAATAGTGAGCATAATGATAGAACTTGTTATCTATGTAATAATACTTCTTTAGGGGATGAGTTTCATTACATTCTCGACTGTCCGTTCTTTAATTTAGACAGAAGGAGAAATACATACCTGATGGGTTTCGAGTATCAAATGTAGTGTCTTTTCAACGATTATTTCAAAGGTGTGATGAGACTATTCTCCTGAAGTTGGCATTATTTGTCAGGAAAGTTATTGAAATTGTGAAATAATAGTACATTCTGTAACAATAAACTGATATGAATCTTGTAAACTTAAACAGTTTGTAACAATAATTTGTGATATGAAATTAGTTAACTCAACAATATTTATCATCTTCCATAAGCTCTTTTATTAAATAGTACTGCAAAACTTAGATATAGTATCTGATATTGATATAGATTTTATATATGCTATCTGTTTGTTAACTTAAGTTGCCTTTACAAGGCTGATGCCCGTATGAGCCTAGCTCTGAATAAAATTTAATTGAATTGAATGGAATTGAAACGAGTTATTCCGCATGGGAAGCATGCATGAACATATCATGACGGCCCTATAAGCTGACATAAGAATCAAAACGTGTTTGAAATTCAAACCAATTTTTGCAACTGTTTGCATGTACATTATTTTCTATGTGTCAGTGTTGATGAGAATGGGGACCGTGATAAAAGTTGATGCTGAGAGAATAATTCAGAAATGAAGATAGTTGTTTGAAGGGAGGTTATTTCGCAGGAGATGCCTGATTGCCAAACAGTTAATTTTAGGTGTCAAATCTCGGAGAGAGCTGGGGGCAAATTCTACTTGGTTTGTTCCCACAATGCAAGGCAGTATATATATGCTAACGATTTATGACAAAGTACTTGAAGAACTAAATCGCATACTGTTTATACATACACTGAAGTAAAAATGAACATACTAATAGCTAAGAAACGCTGGTGGCACACATTTATGTTAGACAGCAACACGAACAATGAGGTTGAAGATAAGTACTATTTTAATGAACGAATGGCGCATTTATGACGAAGTTATATAAACAATATCTGGGTTCGATTTGCAGTTGACAAAGAAAAGCAGTTGATCGTTTCTAAAATCGTGTAAAATGGAGTAGAGAAAAAGCCTTTGGTCTTAAAACTGGTTAAATGTACCAGTAAACCATCATAATGCAATTTATTATTTAACATTTCTTCATGTAAAGCTTTCTAAAGAATACTAGCGTCCCCCCAAAAAAAAACTATTAAAGCTAGTTTAAATTAATTGTAACAAATTAAAAGCATACAAATAAATAGATATATATATGCAAAACATATTTACTATTCCGATTCTCCTTTCAATCTGATTCCGTGTTGTATATGCCTACCATCGAAACGAACTAATAGGAATACACTTTTCACTGTTCCACTGAATAACTCGAACATATTTAATATCGGAAAACAAAAGACCCAAAAAAAAAAAAAAAAAACCCCCCCCCCCCCCCCCCCCCCCCCCCCCCCCCCCCCCCCCCCCCCCCCCCCCCCCCCCCCCCCCCCCCCCCCCCCCCCCCCCCCCCCCCCCCCCCCCCCCCCCCCCCCCCCCCCCCCCCCCCCCCCCCTGATTCCCCCCCCCCCCCCTTTTACGAGGTTATGAACAATTGAACTGGGAGAAGAATGTAATCCCTGACACAACCCTAACCCCTGGCAAACGATAGCAAAATCATTGTGTTGGACTTTTCGGATGATATTTTTAAAAAATAACCGGCCTTATCCGAAATAAAAAACCATTACCTTTGGGAACGGGGGGGGGCGGGCATTTAAGGTAAGCAATTAAAGAATGAATTTTGAGTCTTCTGATGACACCTCTAGTCGTAGCGTACACCTGCACTGTGCCTGGGTGCCCCCCCCCCCCCCGACCCACACTCGCGCTTTTTACGTCACTACAGTTCACTTGCAGTGCAAAACTGTTTGCAGCGTGCAGAGGGTTGCTGATATGTTTACAGCTTTTTCCTTCGTTTTTGAAGGTGATTTCATCTTTTTTGAAGCCTAACCCCAGGGGTGCACTTTCTCTAGGTGTAAACCGTATATCGGCGTAAAGAAATGAAATACATTTTTTTTTTTTTTTTTATATATTTTTCCCACCTTTTTTCGATTTATAGTGAACGGTTGATACGCATATGTTTGCAAATTTTCCGTACGTTTATATACTATGCGGATAACAGAAATATTACCTTATTGGCCCCGCTCTGGTCATTCGAAGTGCTGACTTTTTAAGCAAATTATGTTTTTACGTTTTGAATTACCTTAAAAAATAATAAAAAAAAATGAAAATGATACTCACCTACATTCCTCGTGCAAAATGGTGAACGTACTTGTCCACGTCGAAGTAACCATCGTCACAGTTGACGGTTTTTCATTTATACGCTAATGTTGCCAAACAACACATATTTAATTAAATAATATCTTGAACCGCATAATACCAATTTGAAAAGTGTCGGGTTAGAAGTGGCTCCAAGTGTAGTCGAGTAGGGTAAACCACGGACACTTGGAGTATGGAGCCCAACCCCATTGGCTGGCATAATTTTATCACTACAGTACATCTACGGTCATACAGTTATCAGACATAAAGTTTGGTTGTTATCAAAGCATGTTCTACAAATTTAATTTCTTCACTAAACAACCTTATAAACGCTGTTTAGTGGGAAAAAAAATGAAATTTTGAAAACATGCTTGCACGACAACCATTCATTTCGTACGATTGCTGTATGGAGATGCATCTGGTGATAAAATTCTGCCGACCAGTGGGTCACTTTCCATACTTCAAATGTCTTTTGGGTAAACAGCCACTTTTTAAAACTGTAGATTAGAAAATGCATTATTATTGCATTATTATTTTTTTTATGTTACACGATTTTAATTTACGTACAAAAACGTCATAAATCTAATGACGTGTATTTGCCGCAAAATTAGTGAATACTAGAGTTATTCAACATGAAGTCGCTAAATCGAAGTCACTTATAATTTATTCAAGTTCTAAAAGCGCTCGGAGGGTAGAAGCGTTGACAGATATAGTTAGCGCTGGGAAGATAAAAGCTTTGATGGTTGACTATGTGCATAAAAGAAACTCGCCACTATAGTGGGTGATGCCCTCAGGCACACAATCCAATAACTTTGTAACCTTATAAAATGGGCCTTATCAGGGTGAGAAATCCCAAGTCAGCAGGGACTATAAACAATAAAAAAACTTATAAAAATATAGATGTACTAAATGTACTTTCCTTTAACAGGATTCGTATTGTCCTGTATTTTCTACGTGGGCGTCTTATCTAAAAAGAATCTAAAATCGTTTAGATAAGTCAGGTTTACAACAACACTTGAACGTCACATTGAATGAATACTTTTACATTGTCAAAAGATGGTAGCTGACAGGATATTGTTTTTCGTGCTTTCTGTCTTCGTTTATTGGACCGATGGTAAGAATTAATATTTTGTCGGAAAAAGAGCTTAAAGATTGTATTGGGACATAAAGCAAATATAACTATCCGAAATTAAACAGTTTTTTTTTGTAGATTCCTTTATCAAAGCATGTTCGAGTCGTTTCTGAAAAATGTACCAGAATAAAAAAGTTATGGTTTTCTATAACAGAAGCGCGTACTTTAACATCAATTCATTGCCGGCCGCCGCAGCAGCGACCCGCTATATTTAATACGTGGTGAGTAAAAGATGCATGGAGACTTAAGCACTAGATCGAATATATGCGTCTCTCCTTTTGAAAAATTGAGGAACTTCTGAGATGAAAACTGTAGACACAGTCTATTTTTTTAGAAATGCAAGAGTTGTTGTTTGTAATTGAGTTGTCGTTCGTTTCATAGAGAGCGCTGATACAAACAGAGAAAAGCGTTTTTCACGTTTCAGGCGCAATCTACGCTGAGAAAAATGGAAATATGATTGCTTTTTCCACTTACATGCGCCTTTGACATTAAAGAAACGAAGCACAGTCGACTGAATATTCTTCGATTGCCTTTTAAAATATATATAATATTATATTAGTTTATTTTTTCCTATCTCTATGTAGTCTGTCACCGTGGTAGAAGCGATTGCACTTTTGTATAGGTGTACTTTTACGCATCTACGAGTTCGAATCCCACCCAAACCCAATTTCTGTTTTACCTTTTTTCTGATGTTTTAATAATCATTTTAGCTTTTAAACCATTTAAAAAGATTTTACGGCAAATAATCATAAAAATCTTCATTCATGTCAAATTAATAAGGATAATGGTAATGAAAAAAATAGACATAGGTCTATAGAGCATTCCTGGACATACTGTATAAATATTATTTGATAACAGTAAAGTTTCGATACTACAGGTCAGTCAGTAGATATGGTGTCGTATCAGGTCTTGCTTTTTGAACCAGAATTGATTTCCTCGAGTTCTTTTAGGGCCATGCCTCAACACCAACCATCACCAATTTCCAAAATATTTACATGGCATTATTGTTTGTTGGCCCGCTGTGATACTTTGTATCGCAGTTTTTCTTCTTTAAACCTGGAATTAGGTAGTATAACAGTAGGCCTACTACATTACTTTCTTGAGTGGATCGGTTACAACATATGGTCGATAGATAACGACACCATATTAAGTAACGTCGCATATATTCTATAAAATGCAACTTGTACTATTTAAACTCAGACGGGATAGGCAGTAACAAGTACTCGCGAAAGACATCTTTCCGACACCACACTTTTAATGCCAACTACCCATTTTTAATGCTAATAGAAAATATGAATGGGAAATCTGTTTGTCTTGAATTTACAGGAACCAAACGTGTGTGCTATTATGGCAGTTGGTCTGCTCAAAAACATCTCCAGCCCGAAAACATCGACACAGGTCTTTGTACTCACATTGTCTTCGCATTTGCCAACCTTGATGCTAATTTCACTGACATTGTGCCAGAAAATGCGTTTCAAGGCCAACAGTAAGACACATAATATGATTTTGAAAAGACGTTTGTTGCACTAGCTGTGCAATGATTTAATTTTAAAATTCTTTCAAAATCGCTCAATTTAATATGTTGTTGAAGTCAACACCCCTTTCTAAAACATATTGTTTGTAACCGTTGTTGTGTAATAAAATTTAGCATGCTACACTTCCGATTCAAGGGAGGAATACTTGTGTATTAACTATAAAGCTAGTAAAATCAGTGTCCTGCAAATTGACCCTCAGAAGCTTGGCTAGAAATTCAATGTACTTACATTTTTTAAAATTATTTGTTCACGATCAAAATCTCATAATTTAATCGAAATAAAAATTACAGAATGACTCCGTTTACCAACTTAAAGAGAAGAAACTCTGGCTTGAAGGCGCTTCTCTCACTGGGAGGTTGGGAAATGAAAAGTTTACCATTTATGATGCTCGTATCTGATGAAGGAACGATGCAGACATTTGCAACCAATGCCGTCACGGTAATGTTATGACCATCACCAAGACACAGACTATTCGATTTAGTATAACCACTTACTTCTAGTACATTATGATATATATACAGGCGTCTAGGTTAAGACATTCAACTTGAAGGTAAAGGGATCATATAAATGTTTAGATTCTTGTTTGTGGCATATAGTGCTCAGGATTCGCACTGAAAAAATATGTACACATGCAATATGATAAATTATTTCCACAAATCGAACGCACACTGGTTAACTTGTTAAGTTGACTCATAGTCTTTGATTTTGCCTCAATGGTCATGAAGAGAGTGAGTGTAAAATCCAAGTAAACCAAAACAACGGTTATATTTTTTTTCAACAAATTAATGGTGTGAGTGATTTCTGGAAAACAAATATGATTGAACGATTCCAGGACGCCATAAACGAGGTTTTAAGAGTTATGGTTAGTTGATTTTTAAAAACATTATTGCATTTGAACAAAAAATAACTCAAAGTTGTTGTTTGACAAAATCATACGTATCTTTAGTGCTTTATTGCGACACTGCTATTTTTTTTTTTAGTTTTTGCGTGCGCATGACTTTGATGGCCTGGACATTGACTGGGAATTTCCGACCAGAAGTGGAAGTGAAGTGGAAGATAAAGCTAACTTCATCAAACTACTTAAGGTAAATCATATACAATTAAAGTAATCTTTTCTCACAATATTTTAGTGGTACAGTCGTAAACTGCGCTTATAAATCATGCAGCTGCTTGTGTTGTCAGTGTGTAGAACTGATTATGAAACAAGAGCTGTCCCTCACAAGTGACGAATGCCCCCGAAAGAGGTGCCTCACAGTCTGTGTCCTCTCCATGTGCTCAATAAATGTGCTATGTAATTTTAAAATCCTCCCATGCATGACAGAGTAACCATGCATACAGTTTTCCATTACTTTAAACACTAAGTGTGACCTTGACCTTTGAGGTAGGGACTTGGGTCTTGCACGCGACACATCCGCTTGATGTGCTAGACATTTGTGCCAAGTTATTTTAAAATCCTTCAAAGCATGATAAAGTTATAGTCCGGACACAAATGTATGCATATATACAGGATTCCATTACCTATAAACTCTAAGTGTGACCTTGACCTTTGTGGTAGGGATGTGGGTCTTGCACGCGACACGTCATCTTGATGTGCTAGACATTTGTGCCAAATTATTTTAAAATCCTTAAATGCATGACAAAGTTACAGTCCGGATACGAATGTGTGCATATATGCATATATAGAGGAATCCATTACCTTCAAACTCTAAGTGTGACCTTGACCTTTGAGCTAGGGACATGGGTCTTGTACGCGACACGTCGTCTTGATGTGCTAGGCATTTGTGCCAAGTTATTTTAAAATCCTTCAATGCATGACAAAGTTACAGTCCGGACACGAATGTGTGCATATATGCATATATAGAGGAATCCGTTACCTTCAAACTCTAAGTTTGACTTTGACCTTTGAGCTAGGGATGTGGGTCTTGTACGCGACACGTCGTCTTGATGTGCTAGACATTTGTGCCAAGTTATTTTAAAATCCTTAAATGCATGACAAAGTTACAGTCCGGACACGAATTGTAAGTGGGGACGCACAGACGGACAGACGGACGGACGGACAGACGGACGGTGCGATTTTTATATGCCACCCTTCGGGGGCATAAAAAGAAAAGAAATGCATAAGCGGCCAAGTACGTCAGTCTTATTTAGCGAAGGGTCTCGGTTTGGAGAACCGACCAGCATCGCATTTTTTCCGTTTTCAAAACTGAGTATATTACATGACTCATGCCCGTTTAAATGTATGCATGAATCAAATGTTGATTGTAACATCCATGTATATTATCTAAGAAATTCATATTCAACGTAAAGAATCATACTGAAATTCGCCTAGTTCTGCCTGACATCTTTGCTTACACATTCTTGATTATGAGTATGAGCAGATAATTTACGGCATCGCGATAGTTACTACCACAGACATTGGTTAAGTTTTTACGTATCCGTATTTGGTTCGTTTATACATTTATGAATACTTCTTTGTGGATATTGCAGTGTTTTTTGCCATCATGACCCGATCTATGGAACAAGAGTGCATAAATCGGTCATGGATTTTTACTGAATTATGGCCATTCTACTACTAAGAAAATATCATAATATGATTTCTTTTTTGGAAGCAGTCCACTTTTTAACTATCATGACCTCAATACATAACTCTGACATGCACTTTTACTGAATCATAATCCTTTTTTTCCCACTTAAAAATGTCCTAGAAGTTTGATGTGAAGGTTTGGAAGTAGACCGTGTTTAGTCTAAATCATTTGAAATATTGCTCACTTTTTTACCATGATGCTCTCTATCTGTAGGCAAGAGTGAATAAATCTGTGAAATATTTGATTAGCCGTTTTGAACTTAGAACATACATATTAAAGTTTAAGCACGAAAGGTGGCTGCTGTTGGAATAATGAATGAAACTGATCTTTGGATCCTATGAAGGTCTGTAACGAAGGTCTGATAACTCTTGTCTGATGATAAAGCTATATCCCATTTTGGACCTAGAACATTCTATGTAAAGTTTCGTATGGAAGGTGATATTTCAACAACTTATAAGATACTTCTTTGAAGCTTCTTAATGTTTTGAGGCTCTTAGAGTTCTAACACTCTTTTGACAACTTATCTCCCTTCTTAGACTTAGAAACTGCCTTGAAAGTTTGCCACGTCAGTACAGTCATTAATCAATGTCTTGTAGAAATACTTGATTTCTGTTATGTGCCTATAGTACGATTTTGACCATTTAGCTATGACCGATTATTGAATATATAAATATAAAAGTGCAGTCACGGGTCAGTGCATAAAATCTAACTATAGTGATAATTTTCTTTTGTTTTGACATATCAATTTTTGGAATGAAATGCTGCTGCTTTTATAATCAAGGCCATGTGCGACTGATTTAGTGCTCTGTCATCAGACAACTCTTGTTTAACCTTTTTTGTATTTTGAACCATGTTTATTTACAATAGATTTTGTACACAACGTTTATAAATGAGCCTAATCGTGGAAGTAAGGAACGATTGATGCTTACAGCGGCTGTAGGACCAATGGAGGGACAGGTTACTCAGTTCTATGACGTACCCGGTCTCATTCAGTAAGTATACAAACAGTTCAGCGTACATGGCGTTTCCTGTATTGTCTGACGGAATATCTTTTTTCTTTTCATTAACTAGTGTTAATTAAGTAGAAATAATATTCATTGAAAAACCTACGAAATAAATGTGAATGGATGTTAATACAATAAGAAACACATGGACATTATCAAACTGAGGACCAGTCAAATAATAGTTTAGTTGGTTTTTGAGAAATTGAAGCGTTGCGTTTCGACTGCCTGTGTCTTTTTAGATGATGGTTCTAACAGAATATTAAACCAGCTACACAAAGCTGAAAAGCAAAATAACTGTTCAAAACAAGATCGAAGCAAAAGATTTACACTTAATACCCTAAATCACTTGATTTTGTTCCGCTGTCCGCTCAAATTTAGTCCCCTTATAAAAAAAGTATCATTTTCCTAATTTTCATGTAATTTGTTTGTTTGATTGATGTTCAGTTGTTTAAATCCACCGAAATGCACGGGTGATTTAATTCATATTACAGGTTTGTATTTGTAAATTTTAAGTGTTATCTAAATGAAAGAGACATTCCATGCATACTAGCAGAATTTATATTGTTGACATCATTTTCCAGTCTTGTAATAGGACTTTCGTGAAAAATAGCTAACACTCTGGGTTTTTCCTCTCTCTATTTTTGTTTGTATATACATGTAGATAAATATTTCAAATAAAGACGATTGCAATTCATGATAAAAAGAAGCTGTACTTATTATAAGCGATTTTATAAATATTGAAACCATCTTAGAAACAATATTCACAGGTTTTAAACATAGTTTCTGCGTTTAACTTAAAAATCGCTCCATCTTTCTTCAGATACTTAGATTGGATTGGTCTGATGACGTATGACTTTCATGGCGAGTGGGAAGAAAATGTGAATGTTCATAACGCCCTGTACAGCTCCAACGACGAAAGTGTAGTAAGTATCCATCATAGTCGACAAGTGGTCTGGAATACCTGTCCCTGGTACCAGACTTAGTCGACAGGAGAAAGGCAACCGCTTGAAAATTCGAGTAAATACCTAGAATTGTTTAAGAGAAGTGCAGTTAAAAGTCATTAAGCTTAGTAATAGAGAATGTCAATTATGCACCGGGACGACATTCAGTCATAACATTCATAGCATTCATTCGGAATACCGGTATCATACGGCCTTTAACGTAGAAAAGGGAGAAGACCGAGTAATGTGCCGGATGCATTAAAAATATTTTTCAGGTATGACTTCACTAAATCGGTGGGACTTGGAACCAGCCAATTTGTGTAGGGAACTTGCGGACCTATTAGATATCTGTGGTTTCTGATTGGTTTAAAATGATTAGTAGCACTAAAGTTTTCTAGAATTAAAATCGAAAGTACAATGGTTGAACATAACAAAAAAATAGTTTATTAATTTTCTGATTAATTTTACGGTGTTCTGTGGCTATCTGAAAATATTGAATTTTTTGACAGAATGTAAACAAAAATCCTACAGACGAGGGGGTGATGTCCTACTGGTGCAATTTTCGGCTATAAAGTATCACTATATGTATATAAAAAAGGGCATTTTTGGGTGTGACTAAGGTGGTTCTACAGATTTATTGGGGTGTAAACACTCAACGAATGTTTTGGTATGCGGACCGTGCTTAAATGCTATACAGTAAGTCTATGGAAAAGGATTTAGTGTAGTCATACCTAAATATAGCACTGGAATCGACGGTTCATGTGTTCCTCGGGTTCATTGTAGACGTGGTTCTGTATCTAAATTGGCTAATTTGGTAACCGTTACATTCTAGGAATGTGTTGAACAGACGATGACAACTTTTCTGATATATTTCATGAAAATTAAGGTTCTAAATGAGCCCCTAGTCAGTTTAGGGGGACTCTGATTGTCTAAATTTGCTGTGGTCATGTGAGTACAAACTGAAGATATGTCAGAGTACATTTTGCATCTATAACTGGGCGAATTCTCAGACTAAACTGCAGGTATGGTTACATGGCTTCTAAATATGGGACCAGTAGCGGAGAAAATGCAGAGAAATAATTGGCAAGGGCAGGTAATTTGTTGTCAATAGAGGAGTGAAACGTGGTAAATAATTCTTAAATAGTCATTTACACAGTATATTATGAACCTGCTTATGCACGGATTTCAGTAAATGCAGTGAATGTATTGATAAAATCGTGTTGTTTAGGCCTATATATAACTTAATCTCAGAATACCCTGACCGGTAAAAGTTGCTGCGGTAAATCTTCCCTTTCAGTAAACACGTCATTGCTGTTTGATCCTAGTGCTGCTTACGCAACAGACAAGCATATTTATGTAAACAAAGTGTGTTTAATAGGTCTAGTCGTCATGAAATTGTCTATAAATATTGTTTAAAGTGTAATTTACCAAAATTCGACGTAATTCTCATCACGAAGGGCAGCAAAATATCCCTGCACGCACAGGGAAGATCAAAACTGATTTTGAATTACCTCCCTTTAATTACAAAAAGCCGTTAAACCCAATTTTTGAGGGAATCTGTTAACTTTTTTGTAGCTATCTTGTTGTTTTTCATTAAATTGTATATGCATTTCGTTAGTTAAGCACCATTTCTTGACGTTTTTGTCAGTTTGGTCTCAGAAATACTGATATCATGCTAAACATGTGTCAAAAATACGCTTATTTTGGCCTCAGATCGAGCGCTCGCGCCATTCATCGTCTGTTTGTATTAAAATGGCATGTCTGCGTTATTATTTCTTATTTTGAATAGAAAAGATGCACAATAGAAGTATTTGGTTTGTCACAGCTCATGGTGTAAGCGTTAGAAATTCAAATACTTTGTTGACTTTTCTGAAATTTGGGCACCGTGAATGTCCATATAGATATAAAATTTATGGTTATTACCGATTAAGCTTGTTAAAACGGTATGTTTCTGTAGAGCCTTTATTTCAGTGGACATTTTGGTGCTACTTTTAATTACATTCTGCTTTTCAAATATTTTTTTTGTGATAAATAAGACAAATTTTCCTTAAAATTCAGAATTTGGGAAGGGGGTGGGGTAAATCAATAAGGCATTGCTGGAAGAGTATAGGGTTCATCAATCAAATACGCACGCATACGTTGGGTAGAGATGCTGTTCTTTGTCCTGTCAAATTTTGGACTTTGCAAATAAAAGCATAAGCAGATGACAACAGATCATGTAGCAATATGACAAATTATTTTGAAACACAGCATCCGTACACGAAATGGTCTCGACCTGGTGATAGATATGGATGCATAATTTCCATCTCGTTGATATGCTGTCTAAACCAAAGCTATTTTCTGGTCCGGAAATGATCGTTTTATAAACCAAAATAGTTTCAAGTACATATAAAAGCATTGGTTTTCATTTTTAGGTATGACTTCACTAAATCGGTGGGACTTGGAACCAGCCAATTTGTGTAGGGAACTTGCGGACCTATTAGATATCTGTGGTTTCTGATTGGTTTAAAATGATTAGTAGCACTAAAGTTTTCTAGAATTAAAATCGAAAGTACAATGGTTGAACATAACAAAAAAATAGTTTATTAATTTTCTGATTAATTTTACGGTGTTCTGTGGCTATCTGAAAATATTGAATTTTTTGACAGAATGTAAACAAAAATCCTACAGACGAGGGGGTGATGTCCTACTGGTGCAATTTTCGGCTATAAAGTATCACTATATGTATATAAAAAAGGGCATTTTTGGGTGTGACTAAGGTGGTTCTACAGATTTATTGGGGTGTAAACACTCAACGAATGTTTTGGTATGCGGACCGTGCTTAAATGCTATACAGTAAGTCTATGGAAAAGGATTTAGTGTAGTCATACCTAAATTCAACAACAGTAGTGATACCTGTTACATTGAAAATGCACAGCATGTAAATGCGTTAAAAAAATCTACGTTATACAATGTAGATAATAGGTGGAGGCTATTTATCAAAATGCATTAATTTGCTAATATTAATTTTGGCCTCTGCGGATGAACGGCCACCGGATATTGGGGCGAAAGTGAGCACAGATAATTAGTTTTCGCGAGGAACGTGTTACAATTGGTGTAAGTTAAAATCCGATATTTAATCTAATACACACTATCTTGTGTTTCTTTTTGTGTTTTGGATACTTCGATGACTATCTTAGTCCAGTGCATACCCAAGTTGTAAATAATGTCGGATAATATGTTAAAATATCAAAAAGAAGATCGCCTGCTCACTTGAAAAGTTCGACCGTTGGTAATGTTTACCGTTTTTGCTTAGATTTGAATAACCTGAATCGAGCAATTTATTTGCTCAAGTACCAGGCATAAGTGTTCAAGATTTTATCAACAAACGTGCTTTCGGGGCCAAAATATTGATACATATGTGACTAAAGTTAGTGTACTGGGTATTGTTTATTTTGTTTTCTGGTGTACCGGAGTATTGATACTAACGTGTACTGAGTATTGGGCATCAAAAGTGAGTAATAGAAATACTCTGCTGCCTTTAAAAGCGTTATATTTAGCTCCCCGGAGTACGAAGTACCCAAGGTTGGTAATTGTGATCGCCTGGTGTCCGTCGTATGTATGTATGCCTATCATCTGCGTGTCGTCTGTGCACATTTAACCTTGTGTATGCAAAAGAGACTGCATTTTGCACTGAATCTTCAGGACACTTGATCAGAATGACTGCCTTCATGTAATCTTTGTCGGTTCGAATATGGGTTATTTAGTTTCAAAAACTATGTCACGGGGTCAGATAATAGAAAAACATTTTGTATGCAACAAAGGTTCCATTTTTCATTCGACCATGAACTTAGTCAGTATGATTGCTTTGATGAAATTTAGGTCGAGTACGAATATTAATCATGTTGGGTAAAAAATTAGGTCACTGGATCAAATCATAGAAAAACCTTGTGTATACAATGGATGTTTCGTTTTTCATTGAATCTTCATGACCGTTAGTCAGAATCTCTATCTTGATGTATTCTATTTTGAGTTTGCATATGGATCTTTCATCTTTCGTCCAAATAAAATCATAGAAAACTCTTGTGTATGAAATATTCTATGTTAATTGATGTAACTATTTCAATTTATTTTTAAATATTTTGATCAAACCAATTCAAGTTACAGTATGATATGTTGCATATCCAAAATCAATTCTATTTCTACAAAATAATTTGAATGTACACATTTCGAAAAACTTAATATTCACATCACGGGCACGTGTTTAAACGTGCTTAGTATATATTCACGTTGACTGCCCTTGTATACATCGAACAAAGCGTGTGATGTCTGAGGGAAGGATGATCCATTTCAGCTTTGACAATGTCAATACACGGGATAATGATATTTTGTACAAACCGGAAAATCTGACGTTATTGTTTAGATAAAAGTAGGGATTAACGGACCATTTGTCACAGAATTGTGTGATTCATCATGTTAAAACTGTGTGAGAATATAAGAATCTTTCACCGGTTGCACGTGCAGATGGGAATATCTGGCTCCCGAGTAACTGTTTTGGTGGTAACGAGGCTCTGCCCGAGAGCCAGATATTCTCATCTGCACGTGCAATCAGTGATAGATTCTTTTTCTTGCATATCATTTTCTAATAATAGTAGCAAAATAAAATAAAACTTATGACTTATATTTACGCGCTATTTTCTTGTAGTAATGTATGAATTTACAAATCCATTCATAAAACTAGTTCATTCTGACGTCTATAAGTCATCTTACACCAGGGGATGTAAGATATGACATTTTCCAGCACTGGTAACAACTGCAGATATCCCGATCTGGTATGCAAAAATGTATTATTATCATATGATGTAAAGGTAAATCTTCAACACAATAACTTACATTCTTTTAAAAATTTTGTTATTAAATTTTATTATTATACCAATTTTAAGTTGTATATTGAATCTTTTTATTTCATTTTATTATTTGGTTTTCGCAAGATTAAAGTAATGGACAATCGGCCGCGAATCGTGAATAAAAAAATGATACAGGAACATGCGTTTCGCGAAATATAGATCACGCGATTAAAAGCAGGTTGCATTTTTTATTGGATCTTAATGAAACTTGGTGAGAATGACAGCCTTTATAAAATCTTGATAGAGTTAGGGTATGGGTTATCTGGGGTAAAATAAATAGGTCATGGGATCAAATATGTATCTACATTTCGATAAAAATGAATGTTGTAGCGATGCTTTAAGACGACTTCGTAAAAAAATGTTGTTTTATTGCGTAACTCGCACGCACGCATGAGCGCACGGACACGCATGCACACACACACACACACACAATGCAGATATGACAGAAAGGTCCGCTATTTTCATTACCTAGAACAAAACACTGCATTTTATCTTACAACTTATACGTATTTACACAAATGTTTACTAGCTGTAGAGAGCATTTAAAGTCACTTCATGTCCGAGTCATTTAATTGCTGGTGCGGTACTGCATACATACTTGGTGAAATTTTAAAAATATAAATGGTTACATGTGTGTTTAATACTCAAAACGCCGGACAAAACAGTTTATTATACACTTTTATAGTTTGAAATATTAACGTTTTATAAGACTTGTGCAAAACAAGACACTTTATGAATCAATACCTTCAACTGATAACAAATATATACATTTCCCTTTTCAAAATTTGTTTTTTTACTCATTTCTTGATGCAATACTCAGTACAGTGATTCGCTCACTCCGTCAATACTCAGTACACGTTTAACCAATACCCAGTACAGTAATTGAAATGTTTCGAGAACCGTATCTCCGCTATACTTTCGTCTAAAATGATGAAATTTTGAACATTATTATGTTGTCTTTAGGCAAATGTTATGCCCTATTCAGATTATTAATATCTTAATGATTTATCAAATAAAACGTCATAATTTGCAAACGGTCGAGATTTTTCGAGTGAGCAGGCTATTTGTTTTGGATATTTTCAACATTTCAACATATTTATGTTGCACATCGCGACTATATTCGGCTTGGATAGTCATTATCGTATATATAAAACACAAATAAACACAATATCATATGCATCAGAGTGAAAATTGGGTTTTAACTTACCCCGGTTGTAACACGTCCCTCGCGAAAACTAATTATCTGTGCTCACTTTCGCCCCAATATCCGGTGGTCGTTCATCCGCAGTGAACCTTGGGAACAAGAATTTAAGAGCGTTTGGGAAACAGTGCATGCACTTATAAATACTTAAGAGATCATTATAAAACCATCTATTATTTATATGAAATACAAGGAGAAGTTTGGCAACTTTCAGAGACTATTTCACTCAAATCTCCTCATATAGATTGGTCCCAGCAGTGCAGTGCATAGAAGTGTTTTGAAGCACATGGCTACTGCAAAAGTATGGAGAACAAGCGAGTTTGTAATACATCTTTTTGTATTGTGTTTACATGTACACTTGTAGGACGGTTCAGTCCAGTACTGGTTATCGCTAGGTGTACCGAAAGAAAAACTTCTGGTTGGGGTGCCACTGTATGGACGAAAATTCTTACTGAGTGATCCAATGAACAACACTTTAGGAGCACCAAGTAACGGTGGTAACTTCATGCCCTTTTACGAGGTATGTGTGAAATTGTTTACTCTATTCAAATTAGTCACCCGAAAATATGATAATCATTATTGTATACTTTATCTATTGCATACTTTATCTATTGTATACTTTATCTATTGTATACTTTATCTATTGTATACTTTATCTATTGTATACTTTATCTATTGCATACTTTATCTATTGCATACTTATCTATTGCATACTTTATCTATTGTATACTTTATCTATTGTATACTTTATCTATTGTATACTTTATCTATTGCATACTTTATCTATTGTATACTTTATCTATTGTATCCTTTATCTATTGTATACTTTATCTATTGTATACTTTATCTATTGTATACTTTATCTATTGCATCCTTTATCTATTGTATACTTTTAAAGTCCCAGGATTACATTTACCAGTAGCTCTCATTTTATCAAGAAAGGTGTCTTACTGACAGAAATGACCTTTATTTGTACCAAAATATTTCCTAATTTTGCTTTTTAAATCCATAAGTACACCGTACAAACATAGCGAAGTATTTTTTTCAAAGATATTGCAAAGAATAAGACAGGTTTTCTAGCCACTTATTTTCTTGAAGAAACGTGTTGAAAACGAAAGAAAGGCATATGTCAATATTGCTTTAGAGTGAATAGAACATGGTTTCTATCAATAAATTTATGGTACTATATCAGTAAAATCAAATTGATCCCGAGACTTTGAATTAGAAAATTATATACGGTACTGTCGTGTAAATTGTACATGTATACTTCTCTACTTACAGGTTTGTCAAATGATTCAGTCACACAAAATAGCGCCAGTTATTCTACCAACAGAAAAAGTTCCGTACTTTGACTATCACGGTCAGTGGGTCACGTACGAAGATATAAAAAGTGTTACTGAAAAGGTATGGGCTACGTTCAGATCGGTCAAATTTGGAAACATATTTAGAACATTTTAATCGGCCATAATAGAGCACTCTCTTATCAGAGTTTTAAGTGCGTTAGATAATCTTCATTCTCTTGGTCATATTTCTGTAGGTCTAGTCTTTTCGTACAGATGTAGCTGTACAAAGAGGGGTTAAAGAAATAGTATGTACGGCTGCGTACTGATTGATCTATCTTTGATTCTGACTGGTGCAAAATGTTTTGGCATCTATTCCGTTCTATGCTGCAGCACCTTTCGTCTGATTACCAACACCACTTTCTCCGTACAACGAAACATATAGATGAAGACCAACTGAGATGGGCACAGTTGCCCAGTGGTAACGATAGCCTTCTTCAGGCGCGGAACTCGCCTCTGCTACAGGGGAGTTTCCTTTCGCTAAGAACTTTATTATCACTGCCCTAGTCTACACAGTGACAAATTGATGAGGCTAAGTGTGTATATATAAAGTTTACAAATGAAATAAAACTGACTTTTAACTTCTTGTATAGGCAACCTACATACGAACACAAGGAGTGGCTGGTGCAATGGTATGGGCAATAGATCTTGATGATTACGCCGGAGTGTGTCATTTTGGAAAGTTCCCTCTCCTTAAAGCTCTCAGAAAAGGACTTCAGGAGGATGTCATTATCGGATGATATTTTTGCTTTTTGTTGTGTTAACCGAGTAAAAAGTTAGCCGATGTTATTTGTTTTGAAACATTTGGTTACTAGTAGTTCATCAACTTACATAACATGTGCTTACGAATTAAGCCGTTTATTTCTACACTGAAATAAATGCTATGATTTTTACATGTAGTATGACGACTTTAATATTTAATAAGTAGCATGTACCTTTTAGTTTTAGTAATATAACTGTCTGCAAAATCATTTGCTATTTAACACAAGTTATTTTAACACGGTTCGAATACCACGTGACATTTTGGCTAAGGAGGTGTCAGGAAAAATTTACAGGTAAGTTTCATAGAACATGTATAAATAGAATAAATAAGGCCGTGCCGTTTGAATAACACGCCGTCGGTTCTATCTTTCGTAGCTGAAAACAGCCGTATTTTGTCAAAAAGTGCAACCGCGTATTTGTAAGCCAGGAATTTCGGTAGGTAAGGACGGAGCACATTTTACAAATCTTAAGAAAGCTGCTATAATTCTAACTGACCTGAGCAGCACAGTCACCAAACAATAAGGAGGAGTCACATTCGAAAATGTCTAATGAGGGGAACAGACCGTCTATATTCCAGTTTTAATATGAAAAGATGTCTTCTGTCCCTAATTGTGATTTCCCATCGCGCTATTCATTTAAAGTTTTATAATCAGGGGCTTAGCACTGCATATACACGTCTTAAATGATATAGAAGTACAAGCTGAATGCATTTTTTTCTTTCTCCAAACTTACTTTAGAAACCCTCGCGTGGTAACGATGTATGTCTTACACGCTTCCGTCCGTTTATGATATTACGAGCTTACGTATGAAGTTATATTAATACATGTATTTGTTATAATACTCCAACACAGGCGTTTCCTTTTATGCAACTTCTTAAGGCAGATGCACTGTCATACATTGACTATGGTTTTGCTGTCTTCTGGATGACTGTACGCGTCAGTTTTCCCGACCATGGACATATCAAGCGAAATACATAAATATTCTACAATCGTTGGGAAAAGTTTGCTAAACCAAAATTATATATCATGCTTTGAAAGTATGGAAAACATGGACTACTGCCTTCAAAGATGTATCCATGAAATTTATATAGAAAGATGGAAAATCACATCCGCCCGATATCCTTAAACAATTAACTGCTGGATTGCAATCCTAAACAGTTTTGTTAGTTTTTCAAGCCAAAAAGATAGATCTGACATTTGCAGTACTTAGATACACACTAAATATGAAAAGGAAAGAAAGGTATTAGGATTGAGAACAAGATTGCAGACCCTGAAAATTTCATGTGACAAAAGGATTTACTTAATTACAACTGCTGAAGGATTAAGTAATTAAGGTGTGTTTTTGAAAGTTGAAAAGTCTTTGGGAGTTTAGGCTGGTCCTTGTTACGATGAAAAGTACACATTTGTTAAAATTGCTAGGGTATGATTTGAAGCTGGAATGATTTATTTTTGGACAAACATTGTACATGTATAATATTAGGTCGAGTATCTAAATATTGATAATACGTTAACTCTTCTATATTTTCTATATTTAATGTGTTGTTATGATAATTGATCTGTACAAAGTAATATGACTTAGTCAACAATAGAATGATTATAGAATGATCTTTAGATATGTTTTTGTTTCCTTGTCATTGAGCCGAACCAAGCCCATGATTGTGACGAATCTAATGTCAGTTAAAATTCATTGTCAGTCACTCTAAAATCTCTATGTTAAAATGCCAGATGTACTGTTTTACTATATTTGGTGTATGTTTCATGTACCTGAGTGGAGCTTAAAACTGCTCCAAAAGTACTAAATCCCGCCTTATGTGTTTGACAAAAATATTGAAATAATTAAAAGCTTATTACAACTGAGTCAATAAAGAAAATTAATCCTGCTTTTTTTAATGAAATGGAGCAATTTGATTGGAGCAGCAAGTATGGTAAACTATAAAATTATTTATATCTCATATGTAATGTTCCTTAAAGTGATTTAAATTTAATCATCTATAGAATTTATTCTCCTACATAACTGATAAACATTCTTTACTACTTAAAACCATAAAATATAACACATGCATATGCTTTAAAATACAAGATCATATTCGGTATTGGTATACTTTTTAACAAAATACAGAAAATAGAGACGAATTTCGTTTTCACGGGAAAACTGACGAGTAAGGCCATCGCAAATAAGCAGGGTCATAGTCAATATAAGGTAGTGTAAAAGTTACATTACAGGAAACACCTGTTTTGGTAGTATTGTATTAATATAACTGAATACTTAGGCCCGTAATATCATATACGAATGCTATAAGGTAACATCGTTACCGCGTGAAGATTTTTATACTAAGTTTGGCATAAGAAGCAAACACATTCTATTTGTACATCTTTATTATTTAAGCGTGTAAATGCAAGTAGTTTTTCTTACCATCGTTTCTGGGAAGGTCAACTGCTACTAGACTCATAAGCTCCGTAAAAAAAACTTTCTGAAAAAAATAGTGCGATGGAAAAACACAGTATGCATCTTTTTAGATTTATAGTTAAATACAGACGGGGCACGGTCGTTTCTGTGACCCCTCTTTAACCATTTTCGAATGTGACCCTTTCTTAGCTTTAACTGTTAGGGGTTCAAAAATTTGTAATTTTCTGTCCTTTTTCTTAAGATAGTTTACACTTGTCTGGTGACTGTGCGCCATTCATATCAGGTTTCAGGTCAGTTGGGACCACTCTTTAGCTACCGAAATTTCTAGCTCACAAATACGCGGTTGCACATTTTGACAAAAGACAGTTCTTTTAAGTTACGATAGAACCGAGGGTGAGTTATTCACATGTACGTTTTATTTATTTAAACATATTCTATGAAATTTATGACAAAACACTTACCTGCAATTGCATTATCGGCTATTTTTCCTAAACACCTCTTTAGCCAAAATGTCACGTGGTATTTGCGCCGTGTTTAAGTATAAGTATATGTAGCTTGAAGAAAATAAACAAATATAAGGTGACAAAAAAAGCTGAATATACTATCTAATAGACGAAACAAAAAAATGATTTCTACACGTCAAGTTATTTTCTTGTATCATTATTATTATTTTAATCATTCATTTTTAGCTCGACTTTTCTATGAAAAGGGGAGCTATCCTACTCGCCCCGGCGTCGGCGTCGGCGTCTGCGTCGGCGTCGGCGTTGGCGTCACACCTTGGTTAAGTTTTTCGTACCACCCCACTTTATTTCAAAAGTATTGGAGGTATGGCTTTGAAACTTACCATACTTGTTTACCATCATAACCTCCATCTACAGACAAGAGTACATAACTCTGTCAAGGTTTTTGGTAGAATTATGGCCCTTTTTTGACTTAGAAAGTGTATTGAGCTTGGTTAAGTTTTTCGTACCACCTCACTTTATTTCAAAACCATTGGAGGTATTGCTTTGAAACTAACCATACTTGTTTACCATCATGACCTACATCAACAGACAAGAGTACATAACTCTGTCAAGGTTTTTGACAGAATTATGCCCCTTTTTTACTTAGAAAATACTTTGAATATGGGTAAAATCCACTTATTGCCTTAACCCTTTGAGATATTGCTTTGAAACTTTGAATGCTTGTTTACATCATTACCCCCATCTGTAGGCAAGAGAAGGTAAGTCTGTGAGGGATTTGTTTTAAAAATTAAGCCCCTTTATCGACTTAGAATCTTGGTAAAGTTTTTCGTACCAGTCCACTTTTTGACTAAACTGTTCGAGATATTACTTTGAAAGTTTGAATACTTGTTTACCATCATGATCCCAAAACATGGGCAGGAGAAGGTAATTCTGTCAAGGATTTTATGTGAATTATGGCCCTTTTTGTCTTAGAAACTCAGTTAAAATTTTCATTCTTGTCCACTTGTTGACTTAACCATTTGAGATATTACTTTGAAAGTTGGAGTACTTATGTACCATCATGAGACCTATCTGTAAGCAAGAGAAGATAACTCTGTGAAAATGTTTCTTGATTTGTACTTAGAAATTCCTAGTTAAAGTCTTGTGTGCCCTTAACTGTCAAAGTTTTGTTTTATTGGCAAGCACTAAAAAAGTCGAGCGCGCTGTCCTACTGACAGCTCTTGTATTATATATTAGTATTACTACTTGTACATTTGTACAGGTTACAACGTTCTGTTAGCAGTGTTAATGATTATACGAGAATAACGTGTTAATCGAGCTTTATTCACTTTTGTGTAACTAATATTTTATTTTGCTGATGTTCATTATGACATTGTGTTGGTTCTAACCTCATATGAATCAAGCTTGTGTATTTTACCTCAGTAAGTGCTGTGCGTCTGTAAGCTTGATGCCCATATGTTTAGTTTATATCAAAATGATATATATAATTCATTACATACTTTTGGATAGTCTGGTTCCCTGTCGTACTGGCCTGCTACAGAACGTTCCGTACCGTATGGGTAGGAGCAGGTAACACCAGACTTACTTTTGGAGTCCAAAAACTGGAACTACCGCCGTACCCCGTTCCCATTATCTACATAAATCATGTTTGTGTGTTCACATGACATAACAAGAATCTTCTAACAATTAACCAGAAACGTAAGAAATCGAAGACAGAAATGTAAAATCTTCCAGACCTCATACTTTCTTTTTGTCAGGTTTAATTTGCTTCTTTTTGCCTAGAAGTAAGTTTTCAAAACTGGCCAGTTAGAGAGCACTGCCTTGCCAAGAGAAGTTACTCGTATTGACGGATATTATGCAATGAGATTTGTAAAATTATTTATCTTTTTGACAAAAATAAACGTGAAATACCACCTTTTGTATTTTAGAAATAATAAATGTGTCCCTGTATTTTATGGTTTAATAAAAGACAGTCAGGAATTTGGAGGCGTAGTAATTAAATCACCAATGCGTAGCACGAGTGATTAAATTTTTCGCATCCGAACGATTGGCTGTATTTTATTCCACGATAGAATACAGAGATGCATTTATTATTTCGATTCTAACACGAAATTTTCTTTGAAAAATACCACAAGTAGCAACATTCCATAGTTATACTTAAGGACAAAAGTTCTGACCGGTATTATTAAAGTAACACAAAAACTGAAATTGGATACATGTATTTTATTCATAATTAGAAAAGCATAAGAATATCATCATTTTCGAATCAATTTACATATGTTCAATTTTCGTGACGTCGAATAGAATGTTCATTTACGTTTAACGCACTTGCAACATGTGTTGTAGGCTCACTGACCTCCAGTCGACATAAAACGCGCAAATTTTGCTATCTTGAAAGTTTCGTAATAACAACATAATAATTATGTTGAGTATTTGTCTAAATTTTTACGTCTTTCGATAGGACTATCCTTTGGTAACAAAAACCCCTTGAAATTTTTGTGATTATAAGCTTAATGTACATAGAATTTAGATAAATGTGAAATACATGGCCTATGCCGTCACGGTTGATTGAATGTTTTTGTATAGAATTCTTAATACCTTTTGATGTAGCAAGTAGTCTCAAATTATAAATTTGCAAATAAAAAAATAAAAGTTTTTAAACGTACAATTAAAATTAGATTAACAAATTTGGAACCGGACAGAACTTTTGTCCTTAAGTATACTTACGATGCGATTGCACGCGAGCGACATTTACCCCACGTTTTGCCCACGGAATTAAAATTTGACTTAATATACTCTAACTTATACATAGCTTCTTTCCCTCTATAGCTTTATACGAAAAGTTACGTATCTTTTTAGAATTGCGATCTATCATAGGCACTCGGTTGTATGACTACCCTCCGTGATCTCAGATTATCCACGTTGTAAGACTACCCTCCGTGATCGTGTATTAAATTAAGGTAGTCGTACGTATGATCTATATGTAGTGATTACTGAGTGCAAAACGGTTAAAGCTAGTTTACACTAGATTGGAGTTGTTTCTTAAAAAATTTGGAAGAAATAGGTTAGTGTTTTGTAGATCTGTAAGTAGTGTAGAAGTCTTGATATTTCTGTTACGGTTTTATACACTGTTATATAGGTCTTGAAATAACTGAATAAAGTGAAAGCGGAAGTAGAAAACTGTAAGTTGACACAGTTTAAATTACATGATTATACAAAAAAGCGTTTGTATATGTACATTGTATGCCAATCTTGTATTAATATCTAATAGAGTAAACACGTACATGTACAATATTTTGGTCAGGGACCATCTCAAAATCAATATCAGTTAGACTCTTACTGAAATAAAATGATCAAAGCGCTGTGAGTGCTGAAGGCCTGGGGGTTATAGATTATCTCCCGTAAAACAACTTTTGACCTTCGTGATTTGCGCTGAACCTTACCTAATGCGCTGGTCGAAATGTGCAGAGGACGAAATTTAATATACGACACAAACTGAATGATTAACAAATATATGGGTGGCAGGGAAGTTTATTTATCATAAAAATATTGAAAAATAATCACATGGTCAACATTATAAATTATTTGAGAGACCAATAAAATAATTCGATCCGCGCTTTGTTCAACTTCAAGCGATATGATCTGATGATGTTGATCGAAAATTATTGTGTACAAAGGACACGACATTGAAACAGAAATAAACAAAGCAATACACACACTGAAATATAGATACAGTATTGATTCTTGGTTACCTGTAATTGATGAAACCGTCCACTGGGCCTACTCAGCTCCAACTTGGCAAGCAGTGTCAACCTCGATAAATGGCGGGTGATTTTGCTTACCAGAGTTCTCTCTCGGGAATGTACGTAAATTAATTATATCTTCTTTTTTTTAAAGAAATTTATTTTTAGGTAAACATATATATATATATAATCGTTCGTAAATAAGAAAGTTGGCAATGAAATAACATCAGAAATTTGAAAATCAAACGACAAACTCTTATAGCGAGCTCCGTACGTTCCGTAAATATCCGTACTTTTCCGTGATATGCATTATGCTTATCTTCCGTAATCAGCTACACAGCGAAGTGATTTCTAAAACATCCATGAAAAAAATGTGTAATGGAACCCGTAAGCTATAGACCTTTCTGCAGTCGTTTGAAGTTATATGTACTGTTTTTATTTGTAATATGTTCTTATCATATGCGACATTCAAACAGAAGATTGATCTGGTCTGTCTTGCACTACTTTCCCATATCGCATGTTTTCAGTTGGTATCAGCACATATCACAGTTAAATTGACTGCAGTGTTTGAAATGTGGTATGTTAGGTCTCATCCAAGAATACAAGCTTATACAAATGCTCTTATGGACGGACCTTCATAAAATCTGCTTCAAATCAAATCAAATCAATGTTGTATGCTAACTTAGGTCTAGGGGACTTTCAGTCTGCAGGCCAAAAATCATAATCTTGATTTGCAACCAGTTTTACATTTTTACGTAAATTATATATTTTTAGAAAATATTTATGCTTTAAATCAAGAAAAACGATAAACACAAACTATTACATAAATTATAACGATTCATAGATGGATCAAAACTCGAACGACCGAGTACCCGGTTAGCAAAACGTTAATCGAGTACTGGAAAAAAAGATAACTAAAAATTGCAAAAATCACCTCATACATAAAGTTATAAATCATCGCTATTTGATGTCTCCAATTAACAGTCTTAACTTATCATTTTTCTTCTTCCAGATCGTTATCCAAACATGCCAGGTAATGTGCGAAAATTATATTGCTTAATCCGCTACATTTAATATTCGAGTTGACATTTTGACATGCGAGTATTGCTATGATTCTATCTTGCTTATGATCTTAACAAAATAGTATAAACGTACGATTTTTGGTTTCACAGTCTGTTTAAAATAAAGTGTATGATAGCAAAATTACACTGTGTCACCTTAAACTGTCTATGCGGGACTTGTAATTTGAAGTCTTAATAACTTAATGAGCCAATTATGCCGGTAGTTTAACACTTGTGCGGAGAAAAGATAGCTATTACGAATCAGCAGAAAAAATGTTTTTCGGTCATCCTTAATCGTATATATAGAATTAAGTGGTATTTCAAAGTCTCTTTTTAAAATATCTCAATAATCTGTACACTTGTTTGTATTATGAGTCAAAATTGAAATATGCCTCCGTCGTAATCGTCTGCCTGGAAGTATTTTCAAACGGTTTAAAATAATGTCAAAGATAGTCCATTTCTCTATCATATATGTCGAGCATGTGAATGATCGTTTCCCGAGTACTGGAGTACTCTTAGACTATCGGAAGAAGGACCCAGTACTCGAATATCAAATTTTGTACTCGTTGCTATCCCTAAAAATAATATAATAAAATGAGGGCCAGGTTGGCCTTAAGCGTCTCACCTGAGTAAGCAAGATTTCAAGAGGCTAGATTTGCTATTTATGCCACCAGACACTCTATAGTAGTGCAATAGTATAATAATACATGTAACAATGGCCCATTTTTAGTGCAAGATAGTGCAAGATCGATACAGTGCTAGTACAGAAAGTGCTCAAGTTCCATACATATTCCTAGTTCTTTTACATTTTACATTGCCGGTATAGCCTCGATACATGTGATCGGTCTCATCCGATGGACTTTTATTGATATTAGTGGAGGAGCGGCGGATCGAAACGGCGATCCCTGTAGCACTAGTTAAGTACGCTACCACCACTAGACCACAGATCCGCCTCATCATTTGAACGTCACGTAACTATACAAAAAGTGGCTGTAGAAACACGGAAGTAACAGGCAGTTTACTCCTTTTATCGTCCGAGCAAATAATTATTGTGATAGGTGGACGTCGTGAAGGCTATTTATCAATACAATTCTGTAAACTTTATAATCAACCATAGTAGATAAGTTAAATGTAAATGTTAGCAAACATCGAAATATATTGTCATGCATTTGTTTTGGTCAAACTTATGTGGAGTGGATGCACAACTTATATGAGAACATGTGAAAGCACTGATATAACACGAACACACAGTTATACCCTAAAACGTACACCCGTATTAAATATCATGAGCAAGGGCAAAACATTGAGGAAAGCATATTTAGATATGTAGCTATTTTATAATCACTTTCCCATCACAAGTTTCTTTGCCCTATGCCAAAGTAAACCTGTTAAAATAATTTACCTATGAATTGCTTGTGACTGACTGACAATTTAGAACAACTTAAAATATATTTTTCCACAGGCTTTAAATCATGACAGAATCACCGAACGACCAACCACAGCTTCAAGGTTCTCGAGGATATGCCGTTCTTATCACGAACAAACATTTTCAACAAATTGTACTTGAAAGTCCAGAGGACTCCATACGCGAAGGAGCAGACGTAGATGATACTAATCTGCAATATATCTTCAACACGAAACTGAAGTTTCAATTGCTGGGAAATAAAACATATAAAAACGTTTCATTAGTCAATGAAAAACAATCTTGGATACATGACACTGAGCCGACAGTAAAAGCCAATTGTCCGTGCATCAGTTGTAAGATTCAAACAACCGATCACTCGAAGTCGGATTGTTTTGTTTTGGCCATAAGTACTCATGGCATAAAAGTTGACGGAGAGCAAGAGATTTATTTTTCGGATGCATTTCCTACAAGGCTTGAAGATATCATAGAAACTCTCAACGATGACAATTGTCCAATGCTCAGAGGAAAACCGAGAATAATATTGCTTCAGGTTTGTCGTAGTGACCCGAGTATTCCGAAAGGTATGTTAATTCTATTATTCTTAATCTATAGTACTTGTCCCATGTTGTACGGAACATATATAAATTTATTTTATAGTGGTATGGTTTGAGAGAAAGCTCTTTTGTTATAGGGCTATCTCTGTTCTGTAAATGATATCTCTTTTTCTTGTGAGATATCTTTCTTTGTAAAAGAGATAGCAGTGTGCGAGAAAGAGATAGCAGTCTCTTTAACCTGCACAGCCAGCTCCTAAATGAAGATATCTTAGTAAAAGTGTTTACATCGATACTAACTGGATTTTTTGGTATGAAAATCTACTTCTGTTGAGTGAGTTTATTGGGATATAATACACAGTAATATTTCCATAAATCACCGAAAAGATATATTCTGTTTGAACAATATGTTATTTGTATTCAGAATTGACTTATCAGCGTTAATATTTCGAATTGATACTAAGCTATATACATGTTTACATTTGCTTCAGACAAACAAGATGCTGCATGGCATGACAAAGGACACTCCGTTAATGTGGTGGTTCCAGAGGGAAGCGATGCATTAACATTGGAAGATATGGTACTGTAAAAACTAGCTGAAAATGTTTCCTTTTGTTCAGATTTTAGATCACCTTTTTCATTCCTCGGATAAATACGAGTATAGTACGCGTCTTACTGTATTTCGTTTGTTTTATCTCACATATGTCATATTTTTCACAGTCATGTATAAAATGTTTATTAATTGACATCAACATTCAACACATACCGCTTTAGTTTGACTAAGTCATGAAACTACTTTCTCCGTAATTTTCCATTACACCGTTGATAAAAATTTGTCCAAGGACGTATTTAAGTACACTTTGCGGATAATCTATAATCTAGTCCGCCAGTCAACAGTTTTCTGAGTTTCCTGTAGCCAAGCATACGACCAATCTCAGATCCTTTATACAACCCCTGAAAGAAACATAATGCAGTACCATGCAAATATTAACTAAGTCTTGAAAAATATCTTAAAGTTTGCTGTCAAACTCATTTGCATAAACCATTTTTGAATATGTTGCATTGAAAGATAGAGCCAATTGTTGGGTCGGTCCGATGGCAAATTCTCACTTTTCAATATTTCACTGATATTTACTTCAAACCCATGGACCAGGGGCTGGTCAGTGTCAGACTCCAATAATAAGAAATAGCATCTAAAAAGTAGTATCAACCAATTTTTCTATTTTATTCTCCCGCAAAAAGTACGCAGCTCATTGTAGACAAGTTATGCACCGGCTTAACACATAACAACCCAAAGCCACATGTGTCATTTTCACATTGTACTTCAACTATCATTAAAACAGATCAAAAGAATGAGAACTGTCTCCTTCATGCACGGTGTGCCAATATAGCAACGCTTTATCCATCAAAAAATCATGAAACAAGTGTTTATAAAGGAACTACAACACGTATAATTTTGTCAATTTTATCTAGTTTTCCTGGTACTTTAAATGAAACTTTCAGGTTTGATGGCAATCCTTTCAAACTTTTGAATAAATAATGTTTTTAGGTTATTTAGATTACTCCCAAGTTTAGGGCATACCTTAACACTTTTCTTACATTGCTTTGAATTTCAGACAATTAGTGGCAAAGATGATTCTAAAATGGATGTTGAAGAAGAAGCCCTGCGTAATCTTCCGTCGGACTTTCTGGTTGTATTCCCCACAGTTTCTGGCAAGAAAGCTTGGCATAATTTTACAGACGGATCCTGGCTAATTGATGAGTTGAGAAAAGTCGTTGAGAATCATGACTTTAAAGAGAATCCTAATATGAACTTTCTTTCTGTGTTAACCAGTGCTGCGGGCGGAGTAGCTCGAGACAAAGTTAGTGAGAAGGGAGATAAGAATGCAGTGTGCACCGTACATCGACTACTCAGGCCTATTATTTTTAAAGATATAGAGGATATTGGGCGGCAAGACAAGCCGGCTCTTTAATTACAAAACTGTATATTTATGTCAGGCAACCATATACTTAACGACTGTTTAACAATGAGAATATAATAGAACACATTTTATTACCCATAACATAAAGTGTAACAAGATTGTTAATTATATAAATAGCATAGAATGCATCACAATTTGAAGCATACACACCAAAATAACATAGATCCACTCTGGCAAAGTTGTCTCAATAAAATAGGAGACAGATCAGTATGATTATTTACCAAAGTTCTAATTAGTGAACAAATTCGTGGCATATGTACGGTGTCCTGTTTTTCAAGACTGGTATTGCAATGTGTTATTGCTACAGACAACACTTTATACTCTTAAGAAAAATATTTAAAAATTTGCTGCCAAAACTAGCTATCAAATATTGAAACTATATTTAGTTTATAATAATAATAATTATAATAATAATAATACTACTAATAAATTCTTTATTTTAATATGTTATGACATTTATACAGACAGTCCATATAGCATCATATTTGCAATATTGCCTTCTTGTTAAAAGATGGGGGAACTCACAGTTTTTAGACAAACTCTCAGAATTATTGTTTACACACGTTCTCAAGTAAGCAAAGGTAATGCAATATAGTGAGTATGCTATTGAATTATATATGTAATAATAGTGTATAAATAGTATGTCTGTCTTCACTGGAAATTTGTTGTTATGAAGTTTAGAATATCGAAGACTTTGTAGATTTCTAATCTGTGAAGGAATATTATTCCAAACAATTTTACTGCTGTCACTAAAACTTTTTTTAAGTGTTTGTTCGAAATTTCGTCGTATGAAGATGATTTTCAATGGCTGACCTTAAATTATAAATAAGATTATTACAAAATTCAAAAGATCAACTATATACACCATGGAGCGAAATTGTAGTGTAACGTTCACCTCTGTAGACAAAAGACAGTGTAGTTTGTGTTTATTGAAAATAATTCTTGCTGCTCTTTGTTTGCTTTTAATTATTATTATGTTGTGTATGTTTACATTTTCCCCATATTATGTTCTCCATACTGTACAGCAGTAATCGAATGTAGGTAGCATATAAGCATTAGGCCTAAAAAAATATGTTTGTTTCAGGTTTCATGTCCCCAAAAAATAGGGTAGGTAGGTAGGTAGGTAGGTAGGTAGGTAGGTAAATTTATTTTTTATTTTTTTATTCTTAAACTAACCAAATTCAACATAAATTTGAATATATTTATGGTAAATTTTTAAAAAAAAAGTTCTAGGGTCTGCGCAAAAAATTAGGGTAGGTCGGGAAACCTGAAACAAACATATTTTTTTACGCCTTATAGAACCCACCTTTCATCTCGGGCGAAAGTAATAACTAATTCTTTTTAGCAGTGCAAAATTAAGAGTTTAATTTAGAAGTTACTTTAGCTAGTTGGTATTTCCATGATAGAGTGTTATCTATATGAACTCCAAGAAATATTTGAACAGTTAATTTCAATCTGTACATTATTTACGTGCAATAGAAGTTCTGTTTTATCTCTCAATTTGTAATTAGTTGCTATAATCATGCATTTGTTTTAGCTGGATGCAGTGCCATATTATCTAAAACACACCAATTATGTATTAACGAAAGACGATTTTGCAGTAAACACATGTACACAAAATAAAGAAGAAACATTTTCAGTATTATAACCTTTTATAAAAATCACCATTTTAAAATTCTTCTAACACAAATTTTAAAGAAGTTGAAAAATATCAAGGTATAGTGTACATATATAAATATATTCGTAATTGAAAGTTTTATTTGTATAAGTAACTTTATAGCTTTTACTATTTTAAAATGGTTCTTTACATATATGTATTTCATGTCGTTTAGTAATTGTTTGGTTTAATGTATATACATATATAGATGAACAAGTGAGACTGTCATAGACAATAATGAAGAATGTAACAGTATATATACATGTCAATAAATAATGTGACTCAGTACTGAAGAAAACAGTAACCACTGTCATAGTTCTTTTGAAATCCTCTTTCTTGAAGTACATAACCAGCGTGGCACAGTCTTGACACTAACATTTCCTGACTGTCTATACAGGACACATAAAAATAACATAAGTAAGCTTAATGATCTGGGTTTTTACCACTATGACGAGACAGTCTCAATGTTTAGGTATATCAGAATTTGACTTGTGTCCGATACAAAGCATGAACATATTTACTTGTTGCTATCTGTCAAATAGATTGTACTTCCTCTTGCAAGGATGTGGCTTCTGTTTTGTACACAAATTAATCACCGTAACTTGTCGCTGTGGCCAATTTGTCCGCAACCACACTGTGCGGGACTCCACTGAAGAAAGACTTCTCACTTTTCACTAGATATGTTCAGTCCGTTGGCAAAGGATAACAATTTGAATTGGTGTTAGCTATATAAGACATCCAGAACTGATAGGACATATTTAAAAATGACCACTTGATAGCAAACTACTTTTGACTCTTCCATGAGTTTCGATGCCTGAATGATGTATTTACTTTTGCCTTGTAGTATGACCCCTGTCTCGGATGAACCAGTTTAATGCAAGATGAATATTTCTGTACCACCATCTTGGACAGCAGTCGTAAGAGAGCCGTCTGTGTACACATGGGTCCGTGTCTCTGATGGGTAGTCTTCGAGATCATGGCTTGTGTCATGGATATTTTAACAACTCTCCCCTATAGTTGGTTTCTAGGGACATCAGTGCGGATACTGATGTTGGACAGTTCGTATCCCAATAGTTCTGACAGTCCCCAGTTGGTACTAACTAACTTCCGGATTATCGCTAGCAGCTGAATAGGCCTCCGTGTTAGTCACTTATCGAAGGTTATATTTAAGTTGTACTTTTTCCAGTTTAATAGAAGGAATGCCGCTAATTATGATGGCACCAGCCTTCTATTTAGATGAAATTGTACATATAACGGTATGTTGCGTTAGCTTTACATGAAAAGTTGAAAGTTGAAAGTTGACTGTTTCCTACGGAGGACAGGTGACGACTACTTGTCTTTCTAGTTTACGCCTATTAGCTCGCTAGGGACGTCGACTCGCTTGTAATATGGCTTTTCTAAATCTTCCTGATTCGTTAGTTTTCTTTAAATGCATAAAAGATCATAGAATATTATTATCACAACAATTGACAGAACGCGTCAGTTGTATTTGTTTACTATGACAGTGAAGAGATTTATTTAATAGAAATTATTGGCAAGTGCATAGGCCATTGTCAAAAATTATCCCGCATTAAAGTCAATTAAAATGCTTTGAAATATTTTCAGTATACATGTACTTGTATTCGATATAAGTTAAACTGGTATACAAATTCAAGTTACAACTCTAGCTGTTTATATTCCATTTTCTTTGAGTGTACATCTTTGGTCACTTTGGAGGGAAATATTATACGAAACCCATATAACGTTGTTAGCTAACTTCGAGGCGCAGCTGTCCCCTCAAAAAGAAAACAATAAAAATATATATATTTTCCAAAGGTGATTTTCAATACAATACATACGTATGTCATTTCAACATGATGGGACATAAGCTATGTATAGCTTTTGACCGACATAGCAGTAATCTCAATAAATAATTAACAAGCATGGTTAAAAAATAGTACATCACATGGTTAATACAATAAATAGGACTATTCGATATTAAACATGTAAGACAAAAAACATTATAATATCATATTAGAAGCATTTAAGAATAGAATAACACAATACACATGTTTTAAGTTGAAAAGTTTTAAAAAAATTAAAAATTGTGAGAAACCTGCTAATCCTGGCTTAAGCCTAAAAAACTGCCATAAAACGAGATCGAGAAATAAGATACTGAGAATAAAAAAAACAACACAAAAGTGCTACCGATAAGATAGTTGTAAAAGCATTTATCCCTCCAAATCAGATTTGGGGCGAACTGTTCAGCAGCTATCGCACATAAAATCATGATAATTAAACATGCTATTATGGAGGCTGATAGAAGACGATTGCATAGTTAAATACTGAAATGAGGGGAATTAAGTTAATATAATATTTTGAGACGACCCCTGCGCACCTGTGACTACAATATAAAGTTCGCGTCAGTGTTTTGTGGGGAAGAGTTAAACAGTTAGAAAAATACTACTTTATGACTTCTGAGAACTGCAATGTTAATTGATGAAAGTATCTACAGTATAAAGTTAAACACTAAAGTTAGTTAACTTTTCAGTGCAAAAAGGTTAAAATTAGATCATTCTGTTTTCATTGTTTTGGAAATTGTGTCTTGGACTTGATAAGGTTGGAAGAAATAAATCTAGGTAAGATTTATATAGATCTGTTTGTATTTTTAGAGAACTTTGGATATTTCAATTACGGTTTTGTACTTGACAATTGAATGAGAGTATTGTTTTAAAAAGTGAAATCGAAAGTAGGCGACAAAAACGGTGAAATTTAAGGCCAGGGGCCATCCCAAAACATATGTGAGCGTTGGAATCAATGACAACAATAAGTTTTCTTGGAATTAATACCTGGTGGTCATCGGGAAACTGATTGATCATTTACGGTAATTGATTAAATCAAAGCACTGAAAGCGGCTCAGTGTGGAGTACTGAACATTTGAGCGTGTTTCTATTAATTAGCTTCTAGAACCATTTACATAAAATGCTCAAAACTATTTTAATACGCTCGTATCTATATATAATACTCAATTACAAACTTGTTCACTATGAATATTGAGTCGCCGAAATGCAGTGTTCGCCTTGCGATTAAAGGGTTTAAGGTTCGATTCCCCGACAGTGCCATGCCAGTAGTGCCCTGAAACAAGACAAATTTATTCCATAATGTCCTTAAAATTCGCTCTCAATTCGAGGTTGATTCCATCTGGATGGAGTGTCGAGAGTATTTAATATATGTTGTTTTATTATATCGGGCAGAGAAAAGGCCAAGTCTTGTACATGCGCGTCTTTTACCAGTCTGAATTCCTTACTGTGAATTAACGTGTAGTAAGTCACTGTTAGGGGTTCAATGCAAGTATTACACGCATTTGAATAACTAAATGTGACTTGATACACGTTAAATCACAGTAAGGAATTGATTATTTCGATTCTTACAAGACATTGTCTTTGAAAAATAACTATTTCAACGCGTAGCACCATTTTATTGTAACTTATACTTACTCTATACGTTCGGGTTATAAGATTTGAGTAATTACACTGCGCTCGCGCCAATTCTCTACCCGAGTAATGCGAGTAGCTTAATCGTAAATGCTTCACGTGTTAGAATAAGAGCCATACACGAATATTCTGTAGGTAAGGTGTCAATGGATTTCTCTTAAGGAAAATAGAATTGATATAAAATTATTTAATCTGCAGAGTGCAGTTATGGCAGAGTCACTCAACGAAGAACAACCACAGCTTCCAGTTTCTCGAGGATACGCCGTTCTTATTACGAACAAAGATTTTCCGCTAATAGAGTCGAACAATTTAGCTTATCCGGGAAGGGAGAGCAACCGGGACCCAACACGAAAAGGAGCAGCCGTGGATGATACAAATCTGCAATATATCTTCAACAAGAAGCTTAAATTTAAATTGTTGGAAAATAGAACATATATGAACGTAAATCAATATCCATATAAAACATCTACTGTCGATCATCCATTTTGGATACATAACAAGACTCCGAGCGATAAAACCACGTGTCGATGCATCAGTTGTAAAATTCAAACAACCGACCACTCACAGTCGGAATGTTTTGTTTTGGTCATAAGTACCCATGGCGTAAAAGTTGACGGGGAGCAAGAGATTTGTTTTAGGGATGATTTACATGCTGACAGAGTAACGCTTACAAGTGTCATAGAAACTCTCAACGATGACAATTGTAAAACACTCAAAGGAAAGCCGAGAATAATATTGCTTCAGGCTTGCCGTAGTGACCCAGAAATTCCGGAAGGTATGGCTTCTTAAAAAAACATTAGACATGTTAGATAGCCATATACTATACCTTTAGCTACAACGTGTTTTCGAATCAGAAATGTGTGTTATTCCTGTAATAATGTACTCTCTCATCTAATCTAAGGTCAGATTATGGATCAGGTTTGGTTGACAGTTCTCAAGAAAAACATAACGAATGCAATCTTCGTTGAGAAATTAACGGAGATAAATAAAATAACTACTGAATACTCCTTTGAAGCGTTGGCTATTTTGTCAGTCAAAAACCATCAAACCTGCTTAATTTTAACTCATCACAATTCAGTTTTATAGATTATATTTGACATTCAGTGCTCTATCTGAAACTGCGTTGAGGAACGATTTTCATTGGACTTGGAAATACATTTTTATGTACATGCAGTTGAATATTCTGATAAGTCTTAGCATTTAATCTTCTATGTTTATATTTCGTATTTAAACTGTGCCACATGAATATTTTTATTTGTTTCAGACAAACAAGTTGACATGGGACACACTTTGAAAGAGACAGTACCCGAACAAAGCAAAGAGTTAACGCTTGAAGGCCTGGTACTAGAACAAGCTTGATTTAGTTCTTTCTGTTTAGATTGTAACTCGTACTTTTCACCTCTCAGATAAAAACACGTTTTTTTTCAATCCACATTACGATTCATTCATTGACTTTAACTCAGAGAACACGATGTGTTACCAAACTCCATACAGCCAGAATGTTTGTACATTGTATATACATGTACGTCTACTTCTGATAATGTCAATATGACCAGCCTATAATCCTTCGATTATTAGTGGTTCCCATATTTGAACTCCGAAATCTGTATTTTGGCAAATGCGTCCATTGTTTATATCTTGAATGCAGCGAATGACTGTATGAGATCACTTCTGATTTAAAAAGGGTAACTTGTGCCAGGTTAAAAAAAGCACACAATAACACTGTTTGATGTCGGTATTCAGAAACTTAGGAAAAGGCAATTTAAGAGCTAATACCGAATAACACGTTTTTTCGTGGTATCTACAAAAGATAAAAACTCTTAATGGAATGTTCACTTTGTTTTGAATTTAAGGAAATAACTGACGAAGACGAGAGTAGAATAAACAGACCAGAACCTGAGGCTACTAATAGGGCAGAGAATGACTTTCACAGTGAAGAGTCAAACGAAATCGCAGACGTAGAGACAATACCTGGTTCTGGAAATGATAGAAAAAGAAAGAATAGTGAAGACTATTTTTATGGAGAAGAGAAAGCCTTACATAATCTTCCATCAGACTTTCTGATTGTATTCCCAACAGTTTCTGGCATGAGAGCTTGGCATAACTTTACACACGGATCGTGGCTAATTGATGAATTGGAAAAAGTCGTTAGGAATCATGAATTTAAAGAGATGAACTTTCTGTCTGTATTAACCAGTGCTGCCGGTAGAGTAGCTCGAAACAGGGAGGGTGAGAAGGGACAGAAGACTGCGGTGTGCATCGTCCATCGATTACTCAGGCCTATTATATTTACAGATATTGAGGATACGATGCAAGAACAACCAAATTTGATGAAGGACAAACCGGCACTTTAATTAGCTCTTCCAAGTAATCATATTGCATGTAATCAGGTACTTGGGAGTTTAAGTCGGAGTCAAGTCAGAGCACTTTTATTCTCTCATTTCATGTATGACATGAATTAATGCGGATATGTACAGAATATTGTAAAAGGGTTTAAAGATTTGCAGTTTTATGTACATAGGTTAAATTTCGTATTGCACCAAAGAAGGTCATACCAAAGAATTGCTAGCAAACTGAATTTTAAAACTACACTTTGGTTTAAAGCTGCTCGCTCTCAGATTTTGGTAAAAATTCTTCGAACTGTATAAAATAACATATTTTAGAACATATAGTCATATAAAAGGTTTCAGTATAAATTCTTGCCACGTTTATCTGTATATTAGAAATAATATGCTACCAAATAATAAAGCGTTGCAAACGCTTTTGAAATAGTGTAGCGGTGCCGTTAAACCAGTATTTTCAATCGATTTTAGCAAATTGCTACCTTGATCTTTTACTTCTGTTGTTGATTCTAGCCTTTAGTTATAGATTTTTGTATATGTAAAAAAATTCAACGGCAACTGAGAGCGAGCAGCTTTAAGCGGGTGGCAATAAAATGCAACAGTCATATACTTTGTTGCATTTAAATTAACTAATCAGTCGATAAAAGGGCAACGTTTTTAAATCTAGTACATGTACTTACACAATGATGATCCTGCGGCTTTGAATTCTGAGGGCATCTCGAACTCTGAGCAGCTATTTTTAGCCTGGAAACGGGTGGTGTAGAATTTTCTTTGTTTTTTTTTTTATAATTCTTTGTGTCTCTATGAAAGTTAACCTGCACAGACTTTGAGAGCAATGAAATACCTACACGCCAATGTAACTTTCTTGGTGTATCTTTGAAGTAACAAGCAATTACGGCGAGTAAGGAAACGCAAAACCGTTTAAAACATCAGTTTCAGTCTGAAACAATCTCATTAAAATCATATTCTAATTTACGCTCCTCTTCTTAGTTACTCAGTTAGCGAAGCGAAGATACTGATTCTGATTTTAATGAGATTGAGTCGGAAACGGCCTAATAATATTCTAGTTTTACATATAATGTAGTATTATGGCATGCTATCCTAAAACCTGAACCCTTCTTGATACTACCGTGAAGTATTAGCTTCAATAGTCCAGGATTGACAAAGATAGGAACGTTTAAACTTGCACAGGTGAGGAAAAATGGCTTACTGGAACGACAGAGCATGTTTTGAACGGCTAACTTTGAACGCCGACCAACGCTGCTAGAGGAAGCTTGGAACGCCGAGTTCCATTCAATATATTTTTTGCTGTTTCGACTAAACATTGTAATTTTAACTTGATATTTTGAACATATGTTGTCAGTATCTATTAATAAAGCCTTTTGTAAAATAAATTACTCTGTTGATAATGTAAATTTTCACTTGATTCCAATGATACTGAAAGTGCGTATAATCCGCCCATGTGTACCTTCTCGCACTTCTATACCCTTATCAGTAATTCTTCATCACTGTGTCTTGAGTGTCCCCCAGAACCGTGACAGTTCCGACTCGAATCTAACCGCCGTAGTGAACGGTAACTTACGTTTGTCTCTGAATCATCTGTACTGGTTTCGGTCAACACCAGCCGTGTGATGTAACGCACAACGTGTAGTTCGCACTTGTGACCGTTTCTTATATAACATATGATACAGTCACCGTTCGTGCCCTGCGCACATCGTTCTTTCACCTTGATGAATACTTTTATACCAACGTTTTATATGCACCATATACAACCTAGGTACTTGCTTGGTGGTTATGGCTTTTTATAGTGGTGTGTATAGCACAAAAGATATTGAAGGTAAAAACTGTTTTATAACGGTATTACAATAAATAATAACTCTACATAGATTATTGAATGGTTTACGGTACAGCAGTATTGAACCACTGATTTAATTGATAATGACTTGGAATGCATAGCTGAAACTTTTAGGTTAGGCTATAATACTTCCAAAGATTCTATTATTTATACTTTGGAGGTTATTTAGTTTGTACGGAAGCCCAATAGTGCCACTTTTTGTTTTTTAATTGATTTTTTCTACATACAGTTTGTTTGTAACTAAGTTGAAAATTCAAGATACTAAGTTGAAAATTCGAGAAACTCAGGTGAATATTCAAGATAGAAAGTTGAAAAATCAACTTACTAAGTTGAATATTCAAGATTCTAAGTTGAATATTCAAGATACTAAATTGAAAAGTTGAATATTCAAGATACTAAGTTGAAAATTCAACATACTAAGCTTAAAATTCAAGATACTAAGTTGAAAATTCAACTGACTAATTTGAAAAATTAACTTACTAAGTTGAAAACTCAAGATGCTAAGTTGAAAATCAGTAAGTTGAACTTTTCAACTTCGTATCTTGAATTTTCAACATAGTATCTTGAATTTTCAACTTACTGGGTTGATAATTCAAGATACAAAGTTGAATATTCAACTTAGTAAGTTGAATATTCTAGATACTAAGTTATAAATTCAAGATACTAAGTTGAAAATTTAACGTAGATGAAAATTCAGCATAGTAAGTTGAAATTTCAAGATTCTAAGTTGAAAATTAGTAAGTTGAATTTTCAACTTAGTATCTTGAATATTCAACTTAGTATCTTAAATTTTTAACTTAGTATGATGAATATTCAACTTAGTATTTTGAATATTCAACTTAGTATATTGAATTTTCAACTAAGTATCTTGAATTTTCAACTTAGTATCTTGAATTTTCAACTTAGTACCTTGAATATTCAACTTAGTATTTTGAATTTTCAACTTAGTTATGTTGAAAAAAATCAAATAAAAAACAAAGTGGCACTATTGGGCTTCCGTAAGTTTGGCATCAGTTATAGGGTATGTCCTATTAAATATTAGTAGAATCTATATAGATCTATATCATTTTGTGAACAATGAGACAATAGAGAATTTAACGAAACATGATGTAGGGTTAACGCACGTTTTTTCGTGTTATAACATCTGCAGAATCCCGAGGGATAGTTGGTGCCCGAGCCCGTAAGGGCGAGGGCATCAACATATCCCGAGGGCTTCTACAGGTGTTATAACACGAAAAAACGTTCGTTAGCGCTATTCTAGCATAAATAGCATAAAAAAAATCATAAAAATACAAATGAAACGCTCTTACTGGTACATGTACAACGTTCAATAATGCGCGTGTTGTTTACGTCATATTTATGACGTCACCAGCGGTTTTTTAGCCCGGCACTTTTGACGCCGTACATGATGTAAGACTTGGGAGACGGGTCCATTGTTTACAATGGCCCTGTACTGCGCATAAATGAAAACGGGTTATAACGGCGCGTGAATCTCCCCGTTAACACACGTTTTTTCTCCTGTTAAAACACCGGCAAAATGGGCAAAAACAGCACATTTTATGCTAGAATGTAGGGTTAACGCACGTTTTTTCGTGTTATAACATCTGCAAAAACCCGAGGGATGGTTGGTGCCCGAGCCCGTTAGGGCGAGGGCACCAACACGTCCAGAGGGTTTCTGCAGGTGTTATAACATGAAAAAAACGTTCGTTAACGCTATTCTAGCATAAATAGCATAAAAAAATATAAAAATAAAAATGAAACGCTCTTACTGGTACTACGTTCAATAATGCGCGCGACAACGATCGTGGTCTTTACGTCTATTCATGACGTCACCAGCGGTTTTTAAGCCCGGCACTGTTGACGCCGTACATGATGTAAGACCTTAGAGACAGGTCCATTGTTTACAATGGCCCTGTACTGCGCATAAATGAAAACGGGTTATAACGGCGCGTGAATCTCCCCGTTAACACACGTTTTTTCTCCTGTTAAAACACCGGCAAAATGGGCAAAAACAGCACATTTTATGCTAGAATAGTTGATAATGAGAGTGGTATACCAGTGCATACGTCTCACAGAAATGAAGATAAAGTTATATATATGTAAATGGTTATGACACGAGGATAGTCGGATATACTAAAAACTATTAAATGATGTATTTATGCAAAGATGGATGTCTGATATGAATGACTCATTAAGAGCTAAAAGTTTTTAGTTTCAACTCTATTTGTATTTAGTTAATATAGAGAAGTTAAGAGCTGTACTATGTAGATTAAGAGTCTCTTCACACAATCTGACTAAAGTTCACGATCTTCTGAAATGAAGTTTTTGAGGAGATGATTTTAATCAGACTGCAATGTTGCTGGCAAGGCAGTCTATTAATTCAATCAGCTGAGTTCCGCAGGAGGACCTCTCTCTAAATCCATGTTGAAGATCATTGATAATAGTTTTTAAAGTGTTGAAATGTGAAGACAGATGACAGGCAACGACGTGTTCGAAAGTTCTGCAGAAAATACAGGTGAGAGAGATAGGTAGATAATTAGCTGAGTCAATAGTTTCACCTTTTTTATAAGGAACATACATTTGCCATAGTCCAGTCACAGGGAATGTCACCAGAGGGCAAAGATTATGGCGGGGGGGGCGGGGGGGGGGGTCTGCAATTCCATGCATAAGCTCCTTCAGCACGAACGGTCTGATCAGATCCGAGCCTGCAGCTTTGTCGGCTGGCAAGAAGCTTAACAACACCTGGTTTTGATTGATAGAGATGTCATTCATCTGAGGGTATTTACAGTTTTGTTAAGATGTTGAGATATCTTAATTTCTTGAAACCCCCGAAGGGTGGCATATTAAAATCGCACCGTCTGTCCGTCCGTCTATGCGTCCGCCCTTACATTTTTTCGTGTCCGAGCTGTAACTTTGTCGTGCATTGAAGGATTTTAAAATAACCTTGGCAGAAATGTCTCGCAATCAAGTCGATGTGTCGCGTGCAAAACCCACGATCCTACCTCAAAGGTAAAGGTCACACTTACAGTTTGAAGGTAATGAAATCCTCTATATATGCACACATTCGTGTCCGGACTGTAACTTTGTCATGCATTGAAAGGATTTTAAAATGACTAGGCACAATTGTTCAGCACATCAAGACAATGTGTTGTGCACAAGAACCTGAAAGGTCAAGGTCATACTTAGTGTTTAAAGTAATGGAATACTGTATGCATGGTAACTCTGTCATGCATGGAAGGACTTTAAATTACATGGCACACTTATTGAGCACACAGACTGTAAGACACCTCTTTCGGTGGCATTTGTCACTTGTGAGGGACAGCTCTTGTTGTTTCAAAAATAGTGGGGATGTGCCAGAGAACACTTGATTGAAACTGATAGTTTGATATTTTGGCATTATCTGTGTTATTTGATCTAAGACTGTCTTGTCTGAACGGACCTATATGTGCATATAGATTCGCAATGTCTGGATATTCAAGCTGCTCTGTCCACAGCAGCAACCCCATACCAAGGTCTTTCAAATTTGAAAGTACTTGCCCATACTAAGTGCGTTTTCGGCGTTAAATTTGGCTTGATACTTTACTGGGCTTATAAGGTCTGAACCTTTTAGCCATGGCACACCCAATAATTTCCCCAGTAATGCTGTTAAACTTGGATTTATTGTCTGAAAGGAGATAATTTTTTGGTAGGATGAGTCATCAACCTAAAGGCCAAAAGATTTTAATTTTGCGTAAGGACTGCTTGAGTAAAAAAGACGTGATGTAAATTTTATGCACCGTTTTGTCTTAGTTACATGACGCTTTGACGAACTACCAGATCTTTTTAAGTTAAAGGTACTTTTGATTCAAACAATATTCTTTTTAAACCCAAAAATGAATGTTATCAGGATGCAAAGAAGTTTATATGGCTCTCCTTTATAATTCAAATAGTCATCGTTTAACATAATTAATTTGACATTGTAACCTGTTTTCGCGAAATGAAAAAAAGGAAACTTTAGTTTATTATTGGCTTAGTAGTTTAGGAAATCATAATAACCACTGATAACCGGTGTTTTTTTATATCTGTATGATCTTATTCCTCCTAAGTGATGATAAACTTCAATAATTCGACTGTAAAACAGACCCATTTTACAAACTGATACTACATCTATATCTGGTGAAAGGTGAACATCGTATAGATCTACCAAAATATGGCAAAAATTCCATGCGCACAATTAGTTGGGCTAAGTGTTGATGAGCAGGGTATAAAGGTTCTGTATTATGAGTAAATGGTTAGATGCTGTGTGGTCTCATCAGTCATGCCTAAAGCTTCAGGAGATTGATCATTGTTAAACAAATATCTGAAAAGAAATGTAACGTATTTTTTGTAAGTAATAGTATAACTTTTACCAGATTATAATGGCAAAGTCGTGTAGTAAATATTAAGCTTGTTTAATGGTGGAAACACTTTTGATCATCTCTGAAAACAATCGGATCATCAGTGAATGTCTGCTTTAATATTCAAACTAGCGTCCAACCTTATGATGATTTCTGCTAGGTGTTGATGAGCAGGGTATAATGGTTTAATGAGTAAATGGTTGGATGCTATGTGGTCTAATCGGTCATCCCAAAGGCTAACAGTAGAAAAAAAACGGTATATTTAAGCATCATTTTGAGGACTACTTCATAGTTTAAAAGACATTCTAATTGGGGAAGATGTCCTACTAAGGCATGATAAAATGTAAAAAATACACTGCTATATTATTTGATCTGTTGTTTGTGACATTGTTAACCTGTAACGTAGAATTTTAAATGAACATTTGACCTAGGGAAATACCTACATTATGTTTGTCTTTTCTATGTTTGAAACCAGTGGAATCATTGGCCATCTATATAAAAATATAATTCAGTTTTTTCACATCAAATCGTATCAGATTAATTTGATTAGGTAGGTACTGTGATCTTACACTATTAATAATAATTACGAAATAATGTTTTTTAATATAGAAACTGTGTATCAACATAATCTGTGAAAATTATCAATAATGGGAAAACAATTTGTAAAGGACTAGAGAAACATTATGGTTTTATGAATGTTCTTGGAACAGTATGAACAGTATAATATTATGAGAATCACTGCACAATTTTGCAATCACCTAAATGTTTACACAATTGAAGTTAATGAACTCTAGCTTTGTTCATAGAAAACAATCTTTTAACTTCGGATTTTGATTCAAGAATTGAGAAAGTTTTATATGTTTCTGTTTTATTTCAGAGGCTGAAACCCAGTGATTAGCCATGCCCTCACATGCCAATGTGTTCATTCACTATGGACCTTACAAAGCCTGTGGAATAGTTGAGTATAGGGAGTCAAGACTGAAAGGTTTACAAGGTAATTTGAAGAAACAGGCAAATTAATAGGTATTACATGTATATTATGAATTAAAGGACAGACAAATAGCATTTACAGGTACATGAACACAGTGTTTGGATGACATTCTAAAATATATGCTGAAAGATGTTTGTTTTTATTCTGACATGAATTAAAAGAATAAACAGTTAATTTTGGATAACGGACAGCGACACAATAGAAGAGTCCAGGTCACAGGGACCTGAAAATAGAAAATACTATCCTCACTTCTTCTCCAAAACCCCTGGATAGATTAGTCCATTTTTGCATGGTCAGGGTAAAAGATGAGAATCTCTAGCTGCAACTTTAAAGTTATTCTGCCAGATATAGTTTTGTTAACAATTAAATGCTTTTTCTTTTTCAATAAGTAAAATTTGGTAGGGATGAACTGTGATAGACTGACTTAAATTTTACTTTATTCTTGATAAGTCAAAGCAAGAAATCCAAACATTAGAATAAAACAGTCATAAAGGAGGTGAACTATGGATTATCCATCATAGTTTGATATCATAAGGCAGTTAAAGGCATCTTGTATGTTTGCAGCTATTTTGGCAAAAGATGGGCACAAAGTGGAACTAGTAAAGATAGAGGACTGGAATGCTGTTCAGGTCATGGTAAATGGAGAACAAGTGTTTAGTTGTGACATCACAAACTTAGATTATGGTAAGATAAATTTTAAAGGACTATTTGTATTTAGCTAACCTGGTCAGCTAGCAATCGTGGTGAGCTGTAGGAATCAATTTATGTCTGTTGTCCATCTGTCATCCATTCTTTTGACCATAAGTACTTTGTTTATGTTCTAATACCCACATTTCTAAAGCAATCTGAGTTAAGCTTGAAATTGATATATATGAACCACACAATATGGGTCAAGTTTCATTATGAACCAACTCAATCTAGTTATACATGTATATTTCATCATATTTAGACTCTGGTACCCCCAAATTTTCATAAATCCTAATTATACTTCGACAATATAAAAATGTATGTACATTTGTATATACGATGTAATTATATGATCTCAATGAAGTTTGATAATTGGTCAAATCTGATCATTATGTCAAAAGTTATAGCCCTTGATAATTGATTCAACAAACTTAATTCAGCATGTTTATTTGACCTTGTTTACACTAGAATCGTCTCTGCCAATTCTAATCTAATGTTTACACAAAATGTTTTATGTATTGTTCAGATCAGACTAGTTAGTCTAAAGTTATGTGCCTCTGACTTTTGAAATGTAAATTTACCACTTTTATCACTTTAGCACCTTTCTTTCTTTAATAGAATTTTCATATCAATAAGAATTTAGTAAAATAGTCGTTATTGGAGCCAGATTTGTTCCAGATTGTCTAGAACTATCAGTGCTTTTTGACATATCAAAAAATCTTTTCTTTCATTTTGTCAATCTTTATCAAGAAGAACGAGCCCTGTTAGAAAAAAAAAGCCGACAGTTTTTTGCTTGGAGTCTTAATGAAATGTATATTATCATCTAGCCAGGTGGCGAGGCTATAGTTTAGCATTTGTTCTTCCATCTAGAGCTATGTTCACATGGTATGGAGTACTTAAATAAAACTTTTCACAATTTCCTACACTCGGTCATATGACTGTTGCCAAGTACCGAGGGTAAACAACTCCACTCAGTCAGTCAGATTTCCTTCACTATACGGAAATCAACAGTGGCCCAGCATGTTTAACTTAAGTCAGATTACAGGTGGAACACTTCTAGTTATACATGGCCCTTATTGCCGCTTAGTACTTTTTCGATATATTCTTTACAGAAACTCTTGTCCTCTGAAACTGGTTGACAGAATTCAATTGAATGCAAGTAATTCCTTAAAAGGTAGGACCCCTAGTAGGAAGGGGCTGTCTTTCTGAGTAACACATCAACTTTATTATTCATCGGTTCTTTCGTCAAGGGAAAAATCAGCTAGTCAATCAATCAATTGATCATTTGATCAGTCAGTGAATCCGTACATTAAACTAATGTTTTACAGGGTTTACCACTTTGTTGACTTTTCTTGTTGAATGAGTTGTTTTATTATTTCAGGTTCTGATGGGGAGCTTGACAAACTGTGTAACCAAGTCAAAGATGCAGTGAAGAAAGCATATTAATCAATCAGCATTAATCACATGGTTGGCCTTCAAAAATATCATGCATTATCATTAAATCATATTTATACTGCTGCAGATCACCCTTTTTCAAAAATGCCTTAATGAATATTGACGACACTCATTTTTTTTTCAAAATGAGTTGCCTTAAGAAAATTTATTGTTTTCTAAAATCAGCGTAAGTGATGATCCATTTGTGTAAATACATGTAATTATATTCATTATTAACTGATAGCATTTTTAAAAAATGATTTTCAATTTCTAAAATGCACAACATTTACTTTAGTTTCTAGGTAGGTATACATGGTATAATGCAACTTACATGTAGTAAGTGTACGTTTTTAAATAAGTTCAAAGTTCCAGGAACATCTGGCTTTTTTCTTTCTTTAGTTAAAATCTAACTTGGTTGTTTTGTAAATTGATTTATAACATTCACAGCAAGTTGCAGAAATTTTACAATGATGTCTAAAGGGTGAATTTGTTAGCACGATATATAAAATATTTCAATTTACCAAAACTATCATTTACTGATATAAATTATATTATACATGCATTGCTTTGTTTGTGTGTTCTGTATTATATTGTTTTGACTACATATTTTGAATCTACATGCTTGAAATAAAGTTAATCCAGGCTAAAACGATTGTCTAGAGTGAAAACATTGCTTAGATCCACTGTCTAGAGCAAAAACATTGCTTAAAACCAGTCTTGAGTGAAAATATTGCTTAGATCCTGTGTCTAAAGTGTCTCGAGTGGAAACATTGCTAAGATCTTGCATTACTTGAGTGAAACATATTGAACAATATAACAGATACTCTGTAAGATATGTTGCATACAGCATTAGTAATTTCAATTATGACTTTAAGACTGAGAGTAAATTGTTTGGGTCTTTTATTGTGGATGTGTTTTTTCTCTCAATAATTGTACATTTCTGTGATAGATTTATTGCCTAAAGTTTTGATATGTTTTAGATGTATATTCATGCAAGTGTTAATTTTTTTTATTTTACAATAAATGCTACATTGGAATTTTATTGTTTTGTGAATTACTGAATATATATACTAATTTATTTATTCTCGATTGCAAAACAAGTTCTTACAACTTAAGATTAATCATTTCGAGACTCATTCCAAATGGAATCAACTTCGAAGAGAGAGGTAATGTGGAATTATTTGTGTCTTGCCTAAGGACACTACCCACATGGCTATGGCAGGGATCAAACCTGGGGGCCCTTCGATCCTGAGGTGAACGCGCTACCACTGTGTTGTGGCATCTCCAATGTAGTCTGTAAATGAGAAGTCATGGGACGCAGCGGTCAAATTTTCATGAAGTACCAAGAGAACTTGCAACGTTTCCATAGGCAAGACTACAATGTCGTATCTTTCCCATTTCAACAAGCTACAAATGTATAAATGGTACCAATAGCGAAATTGCTGGCTCTCCATCTGATAGTGATCTAGAATTTTAGATAAACATAAATGGTATTTCGAGATTTAATGATGATAATAGAGGTAAAAAAGAACTATTTTCCCACTCGATCTAGAAAAGACCCATCAAGTAAGTCTTTATGAAGGACTAGTACTGGCCCTTACTGACTGGTTATCATTAATGCTTGCAAATATGGACTGTGGTACTCAGTCTGCCCTATAAACAGAAATGAGGATTGCGGTACATAGTAAGGCCTATAAATAGAAATGAGAACTGTGGTACTTAACAATGTCTGCAAAAGAGGACTTTGGTACACCGACTAAGGTACACAGACTACTTCATTTACAGTAAATAATTACAAATGCTTGTCGTACCAAACTTTCAAGCAGTATGAGTTATAAACAAACAGAAACAAATAGATGAATGATCTTTTTATTTCACTCTCATCAAACCTCAAAATGGCACAGCATAGCTAAATTAGCTAAACATTCAAAGCACTATTAAATTAACTAAAAAAGGCACAAGACTTAATATTAGGTAAGAGTATTTCATGACGAGAATTCAAAAAGTTTTGTATGAAAACTAAATAACATTGACTTGCATTGTTTTTAAAAAAACAGGACAAGGACATAAATCAAAAACACATGTTACAGCTGAGAAATAAGTACATGACATTAGCACATACACCAATACCATATTTAATGTAGTTTTTTTTAATTCTATTTTTCACTTCCATATACAGTCGACATTGTATTAAGCAACCACCCAAGGGACCTTCAAAATCCGGTCTCTTAATAGAGTGGTCTCTTAATAGAGTGGTCTCTTAATAGAATTTGTGATATCTCTCTAGACAGACATATTTTGAACTGTTAATAAAATACATGTATATATACAATGTATGTTTGTTTGTTGTATTTTGTTCCTGTATGGCATCTTGTATCAAATAACAAAATTATTCTAAAATATTTTTTTTATGTAAATGTACATATTTTTAGATAGCAAGTCATCATCAATCATCATCATAGTCATCATTTCCAATTAATACGTCTTTAACGAGGTCAAATACAAACTTCTGCCTCAATTCAAACCGAAAGTAAAACCGGAAATGCGGTTGACTCTTATTCACTAACGAATATTTGAATCAAAATCAACATTAAACGTTAACATAAACTGTTCATTTGAAGGGCTATAAATGAAATTTCAATGAAAATTTATTTATCTTCGTATCACCTCGAATATTGTTAAAAAAAGATTGTGAAAGTGGTTAACACTTTTACCTATTCATGCAGCAAAAAAATGGTTGTTTGCTTGATTATTCGATCGTTACATTTAATTGCCGTATTCAATGTATAAATTAGGCGTAAACAATTAATTGCCGTATTCAATGTATTTAGGTGTAAACAAACTCGCTTATTACCCGGGTGAAAAATACCTAAAGGTGTTATTCGTCAATTATTTAAAAAACGGTCGCTTAATACATACATTTTGAGTAATTGGGACCAATTTTTATTGGCCGCTGGTCGCACAATAAAATGAACGCTTAATGGAATGATTTTATATAGTGAAAACGGTCGGGAGGGATTTCAAGTGGTCGTTGAGTAGAAAAGTCGCTTAATGCAGGTGGTCGCATGTACAATGTCGACTGTACTGATGATTCAGTGCAGTGTTGAGCGCCCCTGATTTCACTATGACTTGACTAGCAAAACCTCTTCTAGATAAACAACAGGGCCATGATGGCCCTATATCATGATGGCCCTCATCTGAGTACTAATGAAGTCACAGATTGCTAAGGAAGTAATTTCTTCCTAGGGAAATTTGAACAAGCTTTATAGAGGACCACTAGACAATGGTAAACATAAAATATCTAAGCTCTAGGCCTTGTGGTTTTGGAGAAGATTAGTTTTTCCCATACCAAGTGAACACACAGGCTTGATTTCAACACATGTTCTTTGAAGAGGTCTGCTAGACACTGTTACACACTAAATATATAGGCTCTAGACCTTGTGGTTTTGGAGAAGATTTTTAAAAGTTTTCCTATATATGTCTATGTACAACAAGTGACCCCCTAGGCAAGGCCAATATTGACCCCATGGGCATGATTTGAACATACATGGTAGAGGTGCTGGGTCAATTTTACTTTAGGGGTCATGATTTGAATAATTTTAGTAGAAGTCCACAAGGTAATGCTACATGAAAAATATCTTAGCTTTAGGCCTTGTGGTTTCAGAGAGGAAGATTTTAAAAGTGTTTCATTTTTGTTGTCATAGCAGCCGGAGTTCTGCATGGAATGTAATTCTTTGCTCAATTTTGGTAGAGCATCATGCAAAAAACATCCCTGCTCAGTTTCATCTTAATTCAGATAAGATGTCGTTTGAAGTTAAAGTTGAAAGACAGACTGACGGACAATCATTCATCCTAAATATGATACATTTATTGTATTCTAAGAAAGGGCTATTATATAGAACGTTCGACTAGTGAAATAACATGCACTATGAATGCTTGTAAATTCACAGGCATAAAATTTCATGGATATCCAATCAGTTTGATTTCATGAGTATCTGGACTCCATTTTTTAGAAAATCATAGTTTCAGACTGTTTTTTGTTGGGAACCATCCCATGAAATACATGGAAATGTTTATATTTTTTTGGGCATGAAGTAAAGTTTACACCAAACTGTTTCATAGGTACTGTAGTCAAGAAAAAACAAACAATCTGAGAGCAACAATAACAATTTGATACAACAACAACACAGATTCTAAATAAATCTAAAAATAGCTGCCAAGTACCTGCAGTAGTGCTGGTAATTGATTCTCACACATCCTTTCTAAACAGGCATCCTATATTCCTAGCACACATTCATTTACAAACTCACATGTATACAGTTAAGTAAATATTCTCATTGAATTAATTTCATGCTAACTCTAGTACAAAATACAAGTGAAAAGGCTTTATGCAAACCTCAAACCTTTGCAAAAGAGACAATAGAAAGAGTATCATTTTATGGTTGTAAAGGGGTGTGCATGTGAGTGGAAATCCCTTTACCATATTCCCAGGGACTATCCCGTGAAATTTTTCTAATAAAATGATCACTCATTTAAGAGGACCTTAACTACAATTCTATTTATTTTTGACAGGTAAAGGGCAAAATAAATTTTGGTCTTCATTAATAAGAAAAATATTGATTTGTTCAAATGGATGCCCTGAAACTGAATAATGATTAGACGTCAGTAATTGCTTCGTGGACATCCTACCATTACCTTCACTAGCAAGAAAGGTCAGTGTAGATCAGAATCAAACTTCATAACTGAGTGAATTTGACCTTTTGACCTGAGGGTCAAGGGCAGTCAAATGCTTTATCAAAATACCAATATGTTAAGATGTTTACAAAGTGATACATCTCTGTTCAACTTAGAAGTACCAATTTTGCTTTGGATTCAGACCTTTTTAAAGTTTCCTTACAAAACTGTAAAAAATCTATGGGTATATAAGTTAACAAGTCTATTACAATTCTGTTATAAAGATAGTTAAGAATAAAACACATCACATAATTATCTTAACCCTGATCTGTTAATGTACAATTAACAACAATAAAATTAGGCCAAGAATCACTGAATATTGTGGTTTTGGTAACTATACCTGTTCTATTTTGTTTTTTGCTCTTGCCCTAAAAATTTTAGTAGATACAAACTGAGTACTATTAATTTAGCCAATTTACAGTAGAGAAGAACTGTGCTTGACTTATTAAATGAAATAACATAACTTAAAGAATAATCACTAAACATGATTTAAAATATCCCAACAAATGCTTTATGACAAGAAATGGCTTCTTCCACTATTGAAACAATTTCAACAGAGCTAGACCTTTGACCTCTAAGTGAGACCCTGACCTTTAACCAAAATGGCTGACCCATGCACTCTGTGCATCACCTAAAAGCTACCTGTTCTATTTTTCTTCAGCATGTTACCAGAATCACAATAATGCTTTTTCTTGGCTATCCTGAGATTCATAACTGTAAATTCTATTATCACTTCACAATACAACAGACTCGTACATACAGTAATTGTTTGCTGAGCATTATGTTCATTAATATAACAAATTATTGATAACAAAAATGGAAAAGTGACCTTTGTAACTTCACCTGGGCCAGTTGTCACCATAAACGCAACAGATTTAACTTTTAATTAAATATAAATAACATGCATATCACACCAACTGACCTAATTGTTTCACTAAGATTGATCATTATCAAAAGAAATTGTGTTTCAAATAAAACATTCTCCTGTGTACCGGGTACACATTTAGTCTTTTTCACTTGATGTGAGCTAAATAAGACTTCAGATCAAGTTGGTTTGGTTTTGAGTTTAACGCCCATTTTTCAACAGTATTTTAGTCATATACAGACAGGCTATCATTCCTGGGAAAAACATTTTGACCAATTTTCATGTTGATTGGGTATCAACTGTGGCCTCCTGAGTTTTCACAAGGGTTTCCTTTGAATTTGACCAGGGGACGCAGTTTTTGACCCATGTGACCCAGTTTTGAACTTCACTTGAAATGGCGGCTTCTAGAGTCTTCACAAAGTTTTTCTTTGATTTGATCTGGTCACCTACTTTTTGACCCCACATCTCTCCCGTCATCACATATCTGCAAGTGTGAACAGACAGACAAAAAACATTGGGCCTTCACAAAATCTCAGGTGAGCTATAAAACCTGGACATGATTAAGAAAATTGTGTAAATTTCACATAGCCAAAATTATGTTAAAATGCTACTTATCAATCATTGAGCTCATAAACAAGTGAGCCGGCATGATAATACACATACATCCATAAAATTCACAACATTTACTGCAACATACAAACTACATCTATAAAAGTCAGTGGGACCAAATAAATATCCTATATCTATAATGTAGCACCAATTTCAAAAAGCCTATCGGTTGTTTACCATATAGGTTTTCAGGGACTTCTCCACGTTGGCTAGAGATTAATGACCTTGCCATTTCCGTCACCTTTAAAACATGACCTTGAACTAACGTGGATGAATATTTTGTAAATGAAAAAAAAACCCAAACTATACAAAAAATCTTGAAACATTTCATTCAATATGCTATAACAAAAATGTGTATTAAAATTTAATACTGATATGTAGTGCATGCCATTTCATTCAACGACCTGAGTGTATGCTTTTCAAATGAAAATCAATAAAATTCAATGTGAATCCTTTGTACTTAAACTCAGTGGTGTTCAATGAGGTCATCTCCAGTCTCTTTACAGTTTCAAAGTTATGTATCACAATAGCATTTAAAGGGGTTAAACTTGTGCACTACATGTAAGCAAATATGACCAATGTTCAAAAGCCTTGCAACATTTGTAAACAATAATCACAGATTTAGCAAAATTGTTCATACATACTGTCCTTCTGATTAAAAGCTGAATATACAAAAATATGTAAAGATTATCCAACAAGTAATTGCTGCTTAGTACTACCGAGTAAAATTCTTCACTGTCATTAAAACTGTTACTACATGTACCATGCTTAACTTACATTTATATCACTGGGAGTAAACTTACCAAGACATGTATTTTAACCCTTACCCTGCTGGTAGCTAATGATTCTGCCTTTGTGACCAGTGCAGATCATGATCAGCCTGCACACATGTGCATTTCTGATTGTGATCTGCATTGTTCATATAGGAAGAATGAATTGCTGCAAGCATAAAGGTGGCTGGGGGCTGAGTTGAGTAACTGTGCATTTGTGAAACAAAAATAAGCACAAGAACTACCTAGGACCAACCAGGTTTAGTTAATTTTTGAATACATGTTTAAAAATTATCATTAAACTCTTATCAAAGCTCACTCTAGAAGACACAAAAAACTTAACAAAGCAAATTTTGATCAAAGCAAATATTCAGGTAAAATCAAAGTAAAAATTCAAAAGAAAGACAAAGATGTAAAATAAACTGATAACAACTAAATATAAGATAAATAAAGGGAAAAAATGTGTTAAGAAAATTGAAAATAATCAGTTAAAAGATCTGTATACATTCTCTTGCTCCATGCACTCATTAGTATCTGTTTATGGACGACACATGAACCTGTAAAAACACAAAATCTCTGTTAAATTAAACAAAGATAAGAATTTCTTAAAATTACAAATGGCTAAATTCAAGAAGACTTTGTACAAAACATGGTTATTAATCTAGTAATGCGTTCAAGAATGCTAGATTTGCTCAAGTCGTGTGTCGGATCATACCAGTGCAAAGCTCGAGTATGATCTCATCGCGACGAGACCCAGTCTGGCATCTGGATCACATTTCTATGATAATGACCCTTTCATTATATACTTCTGGGCACTTATCTACACTAATACTCTTGATATTGAAAGATGCTTAAGCATATAATGGAAATAAAAACTCTCATTTACAGTGAAGACTTAGTTTAAATTAGCTATTACAGTAACTGTTATTAAATGTTGAAACTGACTTAATCTCTTCTCTCAGAACTATCGGTACATTTTAAGTTGACGAAACTCACACTTTATCTATATTTTAAAATTGTTCAGGTTTGAATGTAAAATTACTTATTATTACTACTGGCTGTGTGGTTAAAATTCTCCTAGTCTTATTCCGACTGGTGTATGTATCAACAAATTATAACACAGACTGAGACGGTTGAAAGGGGTGGACAAATTATCTAACTATCTGATGAAGAATTTTTTGAAAATTTTAACAAGTAATACCCAAATTTTGGCTGAAATGTGTGTGCTATACGGCATCCTACATCAGGAAATGCCGAGAGAGGCTTTGTAGTGGTCAAAGTTGATCTCCCTCTTGTAAGCTAGCAGTGTATTCTTCATCAGCATGGCTACAGTCATTGGTCCTACACCACCAGGAACTGGCGTAATATAACCTGCCTTCTGTTTTACACCTAACAAGTACAGAAAACACATGTTATGTTTATGATGACATTATAAATCACTAGTTCTACTCTGAACCAACTCAGTACAGTTACTGGGATGCACATGTACCTGTATATAGATGGACACGCCCACTAAAAAAATTCAGCAGGGTCAGCGTTAATGACACTTATATACTCTCTATTCTTTACCACAGGGCAAGATTGGCGACAGGTTGATCTATATTGAAAATAACATCAAACATCAAACTGCTGATTTCACACACTGAAGCTTGTCTGTTCATTTACATATAATGTCAACACTGACAGCCTTACTTCATGAACATATTAGGAAAATGTTTTCTCATTGGTCAAATAAGTAATTGCAAGATTTTGTTGCAAGATTTGTTTTCTTTGGATTTGATACCCATTTCAATAGTATTTCAATTATTTACAGACAAGCAGTTGACATAACCGTCGCTCCTGGGAAATACCTACACTAGACCCAGGGGTGCGGAATTCCCACGTCCGACTTGTCTGACACGGGTTTTTTTGCCGTCGGACAAGTGTGTTTTTCTGCCCAACTTGTCCGCGGACGAGTCAAAATTCGAGAAAAATGAAATGAATAATGTAAGACAGTCCCAAGTAATCCTGCTGGGAACCGCCCGATTTGTTTGCAGTTCTGAGAAAACCAACATTAATACACCTGTAAAGGCGACCTGTTAAATCAAGATCCATTGAATTACAAAGATCGAATTGGCCTTAACGGTATTTTCATTGAGAATCACCGCTACTGTATACTATCATGGCGTTATGTTTTTTATTGTTTCAAAAAGAATTGAGTTATTTCTTATCAGAACCTAAACTATTTATTACCTTTATGTTGACTTACAATATTTATTTCCATTTAAAGTAAGCTGTAATTGGTTCCTTAATAGCATTTGTCACCAGCGGTAGGTGTGAAAAATATGGCCTGTCGTACGGGATGACGCAAAACTGTTTGCAAATCCAAGCTATGTGACACCACTGACTGAGTAATGTTTGTCAATTTGTGAATGCAAACAAATATTTATCAATTAACATTAAAAAAGTTCTAACTGTTCTTTATTAAAACAAAACGCGGCGTTCCAATGTGTCCGTGTTTTTGTCATATTTATTGTTTCAGCAACTGTCAAAGTCAACTTTTTTCCACTAATATTTATTTTAATGAATAACATTTGCCGAATAAATTATTTTAACTGCAACCTGCTCAATCATAAAGATAAAGATGCAGGTGTCACGAGATCAAAGAACAATCGCCGACGCTATATTATACATGTGAGTTTTCTTTGATCTTTGAGACGCACGTGGCATCAAAAAGACCGAGATATTTGACAGTTCGAGACATGTAAAAGTAGTCTAACTATTTCGACTTCGAAGGCAAACCGAATTTATGGGCTGATAGTTTATAGTTGTAGAGATGTGACAGTTATAAAATATCAGATCTGTGAAAGGGGTCACACTGAAACGCCAAATTAATTAGGCTAATGTAAAAGTAGCTCTAGACAATAGTCTGATAATTTTGGATTATAAAAATAATAGTTTGGAATAAATAATGTTATGAGTAAGTTGTTTTTTTTTAGTGATAAAATATATTGAACACGCTTTACAAAATGTACGTCGGTCGCCAAATCTTTTTGAATTAATATGCAAATTCACGTGTGGACACATTTCTACTGAATATAATAAATCTGATTTTTATTTCCCGTAAACCCGTTAATTTACGTGCAAAACCACTCGGAGTGCCGCAAATATACTCCCGCGAAGTGCCGTAATATTTCTCCGTCACTTCAGGCACTCCCAAGTTCACTCGATAGTCACGCTATTTGTCTCCGAGTTTTGCAGAATCCTCTAAACATGTACTGATTAGCATATAAAATAAAAATCTTAACCTGGTCCTTGTTTGTTTCACATAATTTGGTTTTAATGTTGAAATCTGGACAAGTGAATTTTGACCTCGGACAAGTGAACTTTTACATCTCACTCGTCCGCGGACAAGTGAAAAAATAAAGGATTTCCACACCCCTGAGACCCATGTCCTTTGTAAAAAGCTGCCAACTTCCTCACACATAAGGACATGATCAAAGCGAGGTGTGAACAGCTTGAATAAGTACAGACAACATCTAAAACCACAACTACCAAAAGCACAAGTGGCACATTCTCCCATCCAATATGTATATTAAAAGAATAAGAATAACCAGGTACTTGCATTAAATGATAATTCATAATCATGATAAAATTGTTTGCAGATTTTAACCAAATATTTCCGTTTCTTCCTCTTCACTCTCACTCTCTAGACCTTAATTTAACTGACAACAACTAATTCCTTACCTTCAAAATCAACATCACCAACTAACTTCATCTTGCCTGTTTTTTCATCCTTAACACGATTAATTCCTATATCAATCACTGTACAACCTTCCTTGATCATGTCAGCTTTAATGAGACCTGGTATACCAGTGGCTACCACAATAATGTCGGCTGTCTTTGTAAACACACGCAACTGGTCTGGTGGAGTGTACCTGTGGCAAATAGTTGTTGTTGCATCACCTACAGGAAAATGTAGTATTTTGATGATGACATGAGGTGTGCCTGCAATGCAACTCTTTATTCTTCTGAAGTTTAGATACTGTACTTTGATTATATTTGCTGGTGTTAAATTTTGGTGCTTTTTAGGAATAAAAAATGTTGGCGGTGTGAAAAAAGTTGACGGATTTGAGTAAAACCTCAAAGTGAAAAGACCAACTCAAGAACCAAAAGATGTTGACATTGTGTCTGTGTATTAGCCTCTTCCCATCACCCCAATAAACATGTCAAAATTATAACCTGAGGTACTTTTTTTATTACCTCAGGCACCGTTTATAATCCGCTCAAACACATGGCAGATGAAGGGAATTTCAATGGATGTGTTTGCAATTGTACACTTGTTGTTTTTTTTCAGAAAGACAGTTGAAAAAAGTGCCAAATGTCTATTGGCTTCCGATTATACATGTAACATACAATTATATTGTTAACATATTGAAACAGTATTTGAGAATCAAAGTACTGAACTACTGACTAAGGTGATTTTTCTTAGCCAGTGAAAATGATTTTGTATTAAATATAAACAGTACTAGAAAAGGGAAGTAACACTGATCAATATGGAGTTTGATTATACTGAGTTCATAAGTTACCTCCCTTTCTAATAATCTCCACTTGTAGCAATCAATATTACAGCTATGAGCATGACACATATTGCCCTAATACCAATATAGCTAAAAAACAAATTAAGGTAAACTAAAACCACCAAATATAATGAATATACAGTAGTAAAGTTTAAAATGGCAAGAGCCTGTCAAAGCACTATAATTAATAGCAGTCTTTAAGGCAAGGCAATTTTTTCTATGGGTTTCACACTTAGTCCTACAAAACTTTTTATTTATAGGTGGATAATTTACATAACCATCATTCCTGGGGAGTACAGGTACTAGACTCCCATCTCCCATAAAAACCAAATTTCTCACACTCAGGTTGGTAGTAGGGCTCAAACTCAGGACCCTAGTTACAGACTTACAGTGATATGAACTCAGTGATTTAAACCACTTAACCATGTTCTGATTGGTTGGGAAAATATAAGTGTGTTGCTGACACATTTTATGTACTTTGTTACAGAAATAACATACCTGCTTTTGTCTCATATATGCCGTCAGCATGCAGTAACATTGCTAAAGGCATACCAACATTCTTTGACCTTCCACATACAACTGCGTTCTTTCCAAATGTTTCTATGCCTAAAAACAAAATCTCTTACAGTTAAATTCAACTCTGCTTCATGTACTACAAACTGTTTTGAAATAAATCATTATCTAAACTGATGCTTTTTACTGAATCATAATATTTCTTTCAAATGTTGAATACTCAGGGTGAAGTGGGCTTCAGTGGTGTAGTGGTCATAGCATCCCCTAAAACCTCAGCAGACCTAGGTTTAATCCCCAGTCTTGCCACTCAATGTAAGCAAAGGCACCTTATGCCACTTCTATCTATAATGGGTACCAGCAATGTAAATTTTATATTCTAAAGTGATTGGTTCTAGCAAAGTGCTGTCTCTAGAGAAATTCATACAAGTTGAGAAACCTTGTTTACAATCAAACTGAAAAAAATTACTTTTGTATAAAATAAACTAATTCATATGTATACCTGATCTACGAAGCATTTCCATGACCCCAGCAGGTGTGGCAGGAATAAATGCCTTCTCATCCACACAAAAACAACCCACATTCAATGTGTGGAAACCATCAACATCCTTGTGTGGAGCCACTGAATTCATCACCTGAAAAATCATAGAAACTTTTGCCGTTCTGTAAGTAAGAAATGCACCATATCATAATGTGGAGTACATTACAAACCATTTCTAAATACAGAGGCTAAAATCAAGCTCTAGGGATACAAGAATTTCTCTCTCAATAAATTCTTAACTGCTTCCTGCTGGCAGCAAGAGAACCTGTCTTAGTGATGATAGCAAACACTCATTCCAGATGTCATCACACCCGGGCAAGACAGGCAGCAAGATTTCCATCACTGCTACCCATTAATGATCACCAGCTGGGTAGACCGAGGCATGTGTGGCATCAGTGTCTCTACCCTGGGAGACACCTTGTGGTCTGACTGGAATTCAAGCCCTGAACCTCCGTTTCTGGAGGCAAACACCCTAGCTACTGAGCTATTGAGGCCCGTGCAGTCTGATCATCATCTGCACTGTTTGCTTTTCAGTCACTTATTTATCAGATGGCATGCATTTGAACAATTTATGGTACATGTACTGTCCGTATTGTATGACTGACAAGTCCATTTTAGAAATTTAGTGGGGTAAGGGTTAAGGCTTGCAAAAGTAACATCATAAAGAAAATCTACAACATTTGTTTTTGTTGCACTCAATATTTCTAAACTTCTCTGACTCAACATCTGTACCAAAACAATAATTCCTTGACACCTTGCTATCTTTGCACAAGAATATACAAGAGCTGCTAGCCATAAATTTTACTTCTCTTTAAATTTAAAACAAAGTTGAGGAAAATTCATTTATCACAAAATTAATACTTCACTGTTAGTAAGACCAAGACATAAATTTTCCTTTATGTTTTTAACCCTTATCCTCCTAAATTTCTATAATGGACTTGTCCATTTTTCACTTCGGATGCTATTGTAAATTCTTCAAAAAGTCGCTCAGTAAAAATTTACTGACTCAACTCGGAGTACAGCAGACAATGGTCAGTTGACAAAGATGTGTAAGCTGATCATGGTCTGCACTTTTCATCAAGGCAGAATTCCTCTCTGCCTATTCAATTGATGAGTGTAATAAAATGTACATTGTCAATTTAATCACATTACCTTTTTCTCTGTAATGTGATCAGGTACTGGTAACTGGACCAACAGTCCGTCCACAGAATCATTTCTGTTTAATTTGTCAATAAGGGCAAGTAACTCTTCCTCTTTTGTGTCTACAGGCAGATTGATCAGTTCACTGCTTATACCTGTAAATGAAAAATAACAGTAAGTATTTGTTAGTGCTCAATGTTCATTTTGAAATATTTTAGAGAACACAGAAAGTTTAACATAAATGGGAGCAATTGCAACAGGACAAATTTTACTTTCTGTAGAACAGCATCAATAAATCCTTATATATTTAGTGGGCAGCTTTATCAATGTTACCCAATGAGAACGATGTATTATCGATTGCACATGACACCACTTACTGAATGCACATTATGCCATTACAAAGTGTATTTTGTAATTGCCTTATTTTTTAATTGATGGACTTCTGTTTAAATGACAGATACTGTGTATTGTAAGAAACAAGATATGTAAATAAAGCTTACCTGTATATTCTGCTGCCTTGAATTTGTTCTTGATATATGTTTTACTGGCGGGATTTTCTCCCACCAGTATCACTGTGAGATGTGGATGACGTTTTCCACTCGCCACAATCTGGTCTACCTCTTGCTTCACTTCATCTTTGATGGTCTGTGCCATCGCTTTGCCATCTATAATTTTTGCTGCCAGACATCTGTTCACATAGAAAGTCTTGAGTACAGTGGTGTGGGATAAGTGTATGCCCCTAACATGTTCACTAACGTAGGTAATTCTGAATGGCAATTCTATTTAACAGAGATGTTAACCTTCCAGAAAGTATGTGTGTCATTTTTGAACCCGATGAATGTTCACATAGCATAAATAAAAGTTGCCCAAGTCTGCGCATGTCTGTAAAAGAGTTTGCTAGTTTTGTCTGTTTCCATAATCAACAGAAAAAACCTTAGTCTGATACTTGTTTTTTTCTAATTTTACTGTAAATTTTATGCTTTTACTCATTGGAAAAAGAAAAAAACATTTTTACGGTGTGATAAATATAAAACAAACTGATGATTTTACAATATTCAGATTCAAAATAAAGTTCTAAAATATGTTTCTGAAAGCTGAAAATTTGTCTTGTCTTTTAAAATAGTAGATCAATTTCATTGAAAACATGCAGTTAGCATAAACAATACGATGCTCTGTTGCATGAAAGTCAGCATGTGCATACTTAGACAGTGTGCACACTTACCCCACGGGACTGTTTGTATAAACAAGCCAAAACATGGGAAATGACTGTGTGTAATTATTTTAATGGAACAAAAAATAAGGGAGGTAATGAGTCAACATTATCATTACATGAACGTTTTTGGTATGGTATTGATATTTTCAAACAGTGTATTGATAACTGATCGACAAAACACTGGTATCACTTATATCTATGACAGCTGTTTTATCTTCATTATCTTCATAAATATCTTTCCTTTAATACATTCCATAGTTTTAAGTTCCACTTAGCTGTTAGCAATCTTAAACTGTTAAACACACATAGTATTTGACACAATTATTACAACATCAAATGCAAACAAGCTTTGAGTGACAGTTACTAAATTTTTCTATACCTTGAAGTTTTTGAAACAGTTCTTCTCGCCTCCTGCCTCAAACTCCATGTGATTAGCCTCGGACACAGCTGTTTAAGAACTGATGTCATTCTATTATGTTGTAGTCTTTAACTCGATGTGAAGTTGTCATCTATTGTTCAACTTTCTTCCGAGGTCAGATCTGTCTGTTGGTCAAAATGATCAAACGAGCAGCAGTAAGATGTCTTCAGTGACCAAAGAAAAGAGTATTGAGGTGATCAATATTTTGACTGAGGACTGAGCCTGTTTGGAGCCTGGATAGCCACTGATTAAATGCAGTAATATCACACAGTATGTTACACTCTTTTAAGGTCTGAAAAGAAATAGACTAAAAGTCAATGTCCTTTATACATCAAAAAATAAATCTGTTTCACGTTAGGTTATAAATGTGGTGTAGAGGTAGACTAAGAGGATTGAACTTCTAACCTGGTGGTTTAAGGTTCAATTTTTTAAAATTCTTGGCAAGATTTGACTGTGACTTTCCCTTCTTTCATGGTAAGAGTATTTTATAATTCATCAAACCATCTAGGGAATCAGACAACTATTCAAAGTTAAACTAGAATATGTACCTCAGTTGTTTTAAAATATAAATCCTTAGAAATTGAATTCAAATCTTTTATTTTACCCAAGAACAGTCTTTCTTCAATGATTTAGTACTTTAAACTAAATCAAATGATCTATTATTATGCAACAGCCAAAAATAAAAGTCAAGTAACACCTGTTGACTGAATTTATTATTTTATCATGCAGTAACTATATCATGATGTATGAATTTAAGCCCAGAATGTCATACTATGCACAATCAAGCATGAACATGATAACAAGGTTGTGTAGCATATGGTTATCATTACCATCACTGCAAACAGATGCACTGTTGGATAAGGAACATTATCTACAGTCTGCACAGTGTACAGTAAAGGAAGTCTGGTTATGTATAGTATGTAACATACTCAGAGTTAATCATCATGTTAACATTTCAATCTACTTTTTATAATGTGCTTCTCTGTATTACCCACATACATCTGAGAACCAATGTAATTACTATAAGACTGTAGTGTTGCTTAGACTGGCACCAGTCATTTAAGAGTTAAAGACTGAGAGTCGTTTCAAACTGTTCCCCTTCAGTTTTTTTTATAGCATTTCATAAAGGGTTTATCATATTCCATACAGCAGAACCCTAAGATGAGCTTTGAAAGGAACTTTTTCTTTGATACTGCTTACAGGGGTACAAGGTTTTTGAAAAGTCAGCTCAAACTCAGCAGACTTTGTTAGTCTATAGTGTTGCCAGCAAAACAAAACATCTTTGTAAATCTGAATGATCACAACTTAAATCCAAAGATCAAATACATGTAATAAAGAGGGATTACACATGACATTCGTCTCATTAAACATCTGCAACAGCCTTATGATCAAATCTGCATAATGATTAAAGTGACATTATGCGCATCTTACTGCACATAGTGTATTTTTGGTGACAGTTTTATAAAAGCAATTTTCGGTAGCTGTGCATTTAAATGTGTTAAACTAATGATAATCCCGCATTAATATTTGAAGTTGGTGCTTTAGAAATTAAAGAAATGGACTAATAAAATAATAATTCCTTCCTTGGCAGTGATCTCCCTTGTGTTATTAGTGTTGCTCGGCAGTGGAAGGGAAGCAACTCTGACATGCATTTGTCTATTTCTTAACTTGACTCTCCCAGTCAAAATAGGAAAAGTAATATTTGAAAAGTTCTTATTTTGTACTGGTAGCAGGAAAAGTTTGTTGAATTGGGTCAAAAGTTATTATTTCCTCTACCCTTTTCACACACACCTATTTCAGCTGGAATTTTACTTGAAAAAAATGTGCATAATGTCACTTTAACATATTTTGTAAACATGAAGATGATACAAACATTGTCTGGTGACAAGATTCTGACCCATATGACCCAGTTTTGACAAATATTCTTGCCAATTTTCATGGTTACTGAGTACAAAATATTGCATATAGAGTGTTAACAAATACGCTCTTTAATTTCACCTCTAAATACCTAGTTTATGAACCACTTCGACAAACCTCCAAGCGTGAGTCTAGAATAACATTTTGACCAATATCTATAATGATGTGGTACAAAAAAGGCTTCCAGCATGACTGTGCAGGGTGTTCAAAGTATTTTTTAACATTTGACCAACTCACCAAGATTCATTACCCCAACATCAACAACAACTCCTAGTCCAAACCCCATAGGAATAAAATTTCATGTTTCTAAGGCTGATCCAGTTTTCAATTTGACCTAACACTTAGGTATCATTTACACGAACATGACGAATAAAACCAAATCTCAAAATTTATCTGTTTGATATAGCTATGCCTCTTTTGAGAGTTAATTATAATCAACTCTCAAAACATTATAGATAGCTAAATGTATATTATGCAGACACATGACCAATAGTTTGTTAAAAAGATTTTCTTACAGCTAGTTTGCCTTAGTAATAATTAGTCCAAATAATTTTACTGCACAGATAAATATGCATCTAATTTTTTGATATGACGCCATCCATCTTCTGAAAACATAACAGGCAATATACATGTATGAAAAATCGAAGTCATTAGACAAATTGCCTGCAGGCCTATCAAATTAGACTAGCCATATGTTGCTACTGAGCTAGCTGTGGAAACGTTTTTAAGTTTCGGTTGAAATAAAGATCAATTTATAAGCATTAGTGTTTCAGATTAAGCTTGAAGAAACAAAGTACTCTAGCAGCTTTCTTAGAGATGTTACTGATGTGGAGATTAAATTTCATTCATGTGTTGTCACTGAATTCTCGGCTTAAGCTTGACGTCATGCTTGTCATTTAACCAATCAGATTTTGTCTTTTGTTTCTTTATTCGGGAAACCAGGATAAACTCAGCATTTATCTTGCGCTTCTTTGTGAGTTTAGGTTAATATAAGATTGCTACAAACAGGAAAAATTCTTAAAAATTGAATTTAAATCTTTAAATACATGTATACTGAAAGAACACTCATTTTCTTTTAATATTTTTATTTTGTACTACTTTAAACTAAAGTTGTAAACAGTTCAATGATAAAAGCCAAGTAATGCCCGTTGACCAAATGAATTATATTATTGGAAAACATATGCTGTATGAATTCAACCCTAGGCTAGAATTCTACAGGGAACTGGGCTTTCAATATGTAATTCCAAGGTAAACACACTGAAAGATGCAGAGGTTATCCCAGTTGAAGACCTCTGGATCAGGTTTAAACTCCTAATTCAAGAAGGCATATCAAAGTTTGTCCCAATTAAAAAACTAGGAAATAAGAAAAGTCTCCCATGGATTACACAAGATATAAAAAGATTGATAAGAAAAAGGGACAAACTCTACCAAAAGGTTAAACTACACAAAGGTCAAAATCAGTACTTAGCAAATTCAGAACTGTTAAACACCTCATCCAGAAAAAATTAAGAAAGCACATGGGCATATATTGAAAACATACTAGACATTCAACATTCAGAAAACACAAACACTAATAAATTCAATACCAAGCGCCTCTACTCACTTATAAAAAATGCCAGACAAGATAACCAAGGTATTGCACCGTTAAAAGATCAGACAAATGGTAAAATCACCTCAGAAAACCTTGGTCAAGCAAATATTCTGAATAAACAATTCCAGTCTGTTTTTTCAGGTGTTTCTCCCTTTGTCTCTGTCCCAGCTTTGCGGACTTCCCTAGGAAAAAGGAAATACCCTACAATGCCCAACATTGAAATTGACCCCAACGGCGTCCTGAAATTACTCCAAAACCTAAAAGTGGATAAGGCTGCTGGCCCAGATATGATTAAGCCCATTGTCTTGAAGGAGCTCCGCCATGAGATCCTTGACATAGTATCACTAATCTTTAAAAGATCCCTTAATACTGGTCAACTCCCATCCGATTGGACGAAGGCAAATGTCGCTCCACTATTCAAAAAAGGTGATACTAGTGACCCTGCTAACTTAGACCCATATCGCTAACTTGTATTCTATGTAAACTCCTAGAACACATAATTGCATCTAGCCTATCCACACATCTCTCAAAACACAACATACTTTATGAGCTGCAACATGGGTTCCGTGAAAGACGGTCCTGTGAGACTCAGCTCATTGAGCTAGTTGATGAAATATCCAAAAACCTTTCCTCAGGTAAACGACCGACCTTGTCCTACTTGATTTTAGTAAGCCTTGACAAAGTCAACCATTCAAATTATTACTTAAACTCCAAGAGCATGGTGTCTCCGGTCAAACTGTGTCTTGGATCTGGTCCTTTTTAATAGGTAGATCTCAGTCAGTAGTGGTTAACGGTTGCACGTCTGATCAAGTCCCTGTTACATCTGGGGTCCCCAGGGCTCTGTCCTAGGACCTCTGTTGTTCCTACTCTATATAAATGATCTCCCTGACACGGTTACCTCCCAGGTGCGGCTTTTTGCTGATGACACTGCCGTTTACCTTGCAGTTACTTGCCTCTCTGATTGTCAAAGGTTACAAAATGATCTCTCTAAGCTAGAAACGTGGGAAAAACTGTGGGACATGGAATTTAACCCTAGTAAATGTCAGGTCCTCCATATCACACGTAGTAGAAAACCTATCCAGTTCCCATATAAGCTTCATGGTCAAACATCTCACCAGCTAAGGATGCAAAATACCTTGGTGTAGACATCAGCCAAGATCTCAGCTGGAATACACACATCTCAAGAATAACAACAAATGCAAACGAACACTAGGCTTTCTCAAACGTAACATCAAAATAAAACATGAAAATATCAAATCACTCTATTACAAAACATTAGTCAGACCACAACTAGAGTATGCATCATCTGTATGGTCACCACACACCCAGGTTAATATTCACAAGCTGGAGATGGTCCAGCGACGCACAATCAGATGGGTAAAAATGATTATTCCAGAGATACCAGTGTGACAGACCTGCAGAACACCCTTGGATGGAGCACCCTTGAGAACAGGCGTCAAGCCTCCAAATTGGTTATGTTTTACAAAATATACTACAATCTTGTAGCAATCTCCCTGCCCAGTTACCTAGAAGTCCCAAACAGGTTAACAAGACATATATCACCCCTTAGTCTCCGCCAAACCCATGCAAATTCGGACTTCTTTAAGTACTCTTTTTTCCCCATACCACAGTCCTGTGGAATAGATTACCCACACATATTGCGATCCTGCCTGATCTTGAACATTCAAGCAGGCGTGGCCCAAATCAATTATTAGTCATACAACAGTTGTTTTTAACCCTTTTACTCTTTTTACTATTTTAACAGTTTTAACCGTCTTGTTTCTCTTGACTGTGGGAGCTATCTTGCAGTAGTTTTATCTTTTATTAACACCCGGCGTGCACCCTGCCCATAATACTCGTGAGAGGTGTGAGGCAGTATAACAAGATAGATAGATAGAATTCTTTGTACGATATATAAATAATTTTATCTCGTACAAAGAATTACCTATTGGAAGCCCATTTTCAATCATTTTGTCAATTACATGGTAAAACTGACACCTATTGCAATTAGATGTTCATGCCGATTAGGGCTTCCACATTGATGTGATTACCAACTGACTTCGTACGAGTAAATTTGAGGACGAAACCATAGAAATATCTTAAAGTCACACCCCAGGCGTTGCTTCAATAATTTTAAGCTAATGCGACTGAATTTGCACACTTTCATTAACATGCTTTTACCTAATTCTTGCCTCGGGATTCAACTGTAAAACCTATACAATCCAACCATAATTGACAGCTTGTCGGTGATGATATGACTTCTACAGTAAGTACAATAATGTGAGATGTTTAATGAACGTCTGAAGCTTATTTATACGGTCCTGATTAAAAATACAGGTCATCGAAGTTTGCGATAACGACACCAACGTAATGTATCAAAATTTTGTTATTTTCAATAAATACTTTTACTATTAATGACGAGTTAGAATGTTATCAGCTGTGTTAAAATCTACGTACATGTACCAGGAAGGGAAAAAGTCTCGGTCGCACACTATACATACGGTAAAAGTCACATGACTTTCTTACAGACAAAATGGAGGATGCAGAAACAACTACCGAAAAGATGTCGGAAGGAACTGGTGCAAATACAAATACGTTTAACATTACAAAGAAACCAGATAAGTCTAATGCAAGTTGGCCCAATCCTGTATTGTCGTCAGCAAGGTCTGCGCTTGACAGATTTTTGTCGCGATCCGAAAGCACGGAAAAGTCTGCAGAAAGTAAACCTGCAGAAGGTAGTGGGAATAAAGTAAAAAAGAAACGTAAGTATTGAAATTAAGACAAATAGTTTACCAAGCGTACAAGAAATGCCATTTTGCATAAATGATATTGGTTTTGCATTCCAGGTGCACTGTATATGTATATACATCCTTGCGAGGGGTTTGACATCAAAGGAAGATAGATATAACTATGTTCTAAAGGTGCAACTGTGCTGTATCAAAACACAATGTCTATATATTGGTGTATCGTTAGTAAGGTAACTAGGGATGGATATTGCTAGAAATTTCTTATCGCAATATACTGTGATATGCGGCACTGTATTGTGATATGTATGTATTAGATAGAGTACTGTTGTTATAATCATGTTATTTTGAGGAGGCTATGCCTCCGAGAAATGACCTAATCATTCGAGTCAACAGTTACTCTATCTGATTTGTCTCATGGCACGTTGATTGACAGTTCTCATGCCCTACAATATCGTGTAATGTAATATAGTGTGACGTAACAAAATTGTTTGGTAGCGACCTCTATCTTTTTTACTGAAAGAAAATCAATACATGTACTTGTTTGCTTTTTAAAGTGTTCTTTAGCCTAGAAAATCATATACCGGAGCAAGTCTGATAATTTTAATGCCACCGAAGGACGGCATATAAAATCGCACCATCTGTCCGTCCGTCTGTGCGTCCCCACTTACACATCGGTGTCCGGACTGTAACTTTGTCATACATTGAAGGATTTTAAAATAACTTGGCACAAATGTCAAGCACATCAAGAATATGTGTCGCTTGCAAGACCCACGTCCCTACCTCAAGGGTCAAGGTCACCCTTAGAGATTGAAGGTAATGGAATCCTCTATATATGCACACATTCGTGTCTGGACTGAACTTTTGTCATGCATTTAAGGATTTATAAATAATTTGACACAAATGTCTGGCACATCAAGATGACGTGTCGCGTGCAAGACCCACGTCCTAACCTCAAAGGTCAAGGTCACACTTGGACAAAGCCATTCATGTTAATCTGTTTTCCTTTTCAAATAGCATATATAAAATATTGAATCAGTAACTATGGGTCTGATGGCTAGTCAACATGCATGAATTCCGAAATATCTATATCTATATGCTTAAAATTGATTATTGGGTAACCCACAACAAAGCAATAGATCAAATTCAAGTTTTAGCAAATAAATGCTTGAGAAATTGCAGTAATGGCATATTTAGTTTCTACAGTTCACTATATAGTTCTCTACAGTTAATTGCTCAATAGATTGAATCAACCTTGAAGAGAGAATTGAATGTGGAATTTTCTGTGTCTTGCCTAAGGACACTGCCATTACTTTGGCACTGATGGGCATCAAACCTGCGACCCTCTGATTACAAGGCGAACACACTACCACTGCACCAAGGTGGCTTGGTTGCTGAATCGTAACACTTAATTTGTATAGTAGGTGCAAAATGGGTTTGTTAAGGAGGCTTTGAAAAACATGACAACAGATTTACACACATAGTTACAGGACTTCAAACATAGTTTTTACTAAATGATAATTATTCACTTAAATAATTACTTGGAGTGCAAAAAGTAGAAAAGAGGAATTTAGTTTATGGAACAAGATTTAGAGCATCTAAGAGTATTGAATTTTATTAAGAAAGATTTAATATACAATTGATGACATAGGACAAATTAACAATCAACTGCATGCTACTTAATCTGACTCCTTGATGAAACCTGGTTACAAACTACCTATATCAAACCTAAAGTTCAGTTTGACCAAACGATATACAAAACCACTACTATCCCTTCCAAATCTTTTTAGCTGTACTCTTTGAAGAATAGTTATATAGATATTGCGGTCACCCCTTGCGCCGGGCATCACTGATGACATTGCTAATTGGTTTTGTTAAAATTTTGCAAGCAAGCTGATATCATAGACATAATTATCTCAGTCATGTACATTGGATTGATTTGAAACTTTACCTTAGGGTTCATTTGAAACTTCACTAAAATCAACTTGAAAATATTACGTTTGCTCTTGACTGAATTTTGATTCAAATTATGGCTCATGTTGGGCTAGCAAATTTTGGTTAAATTGTGGTTAAAGTTTTGGTTCAATTAACAATCATGGGACATACACATCTAAGTTATCTCTGTATGGGGTTGATTTGAAGCTCAAACAGAATGTTCAGAGATATCAGACAATCAAGTACTTTAAAGAATTTATTTTACAAATTAATATGTTCCTTCAAATTGTTGGATTAGACATTTTAGATACATTTGAGATTGCAGGCATAAAGTTGATTATAGTTTTATGTACAGACTAACTATCATGAACATATTTTATTAACTACTTAGGGAACTGGCTTGACAAAATCTTAAGAGCATCAGTCAATCAAGTTAGATAACTGTTTATTGATTTTTATTCAAGTCAAGGCCCTTGTTAAAGTTTTTTGTGAAAGCTAATATGATCATTCACATATCTTATTTACCATAAATTTAATAGACAAAGAGACAACCAAGTTAGAAAAGTCTTGTTGTTCATAGAAATTTCAGTTCAAGATTTGGGTGTAAGCTGGGATTGATTGAAACTTCAATAAAATCTTCAGAGGAATAAACTAACATTTAGGTAACTCTTGACTGATTTTATTTCAGATTATTGCCCCAGTATTACTTTGTAAGTCAAAAGATTATAAAATCTTTTTTTTTACAAATTGGGTCCTTTTTATAAAATTATTTGCCTTTCACGCACAAAGCAGTTTGAATAGTCAAGTGTGCTGTCATTAGAAAGTTCTTGTTACATAATTATGTAAAGTAAGGAGGAGCTATATGTATGTTCAGCAGAGAAGTCTGTTCCTTACAAGTCTGAAATGATAGTTGGTATTACTAACATGTACTTAAGCCTGTCGTTTACATTGCTGATTAACCACATAAGACTAAAACTAGCACCATAAATATATAATTGATTTTCCCCCATTTTTTGGCAAATAAGAAGTTAAATCAACTTTCCGGGATATGACATAGAAGTTTGTTATGTATAGGTACTAGTATAGTTAGGTATTTGTAGAAGAAAGAATAAATGCAGGCTCAACATGAAGGACAAGTCAGCGATATCCAAGGTAAGTCTTGAGATTTTTCATTTTTTACATTTTGTTTTTGAGACAACAATCATGTATTTAGTAATGGTGATCTCTTTATGTATATGACTCTTAGATTGCCCTCCAACAGAAACTCTGCCTGTATACAGAGGTTTATCTACCCCTTTCCACTAGATATAAGGGAGAATGATGGTTGGTGGGTGGGACACGACTCTAGTTTGAATGATAAACGTCAAGTCTCTTCGTCATGTGACATGACCTGTTTATTGCCATTTAAGGTATTAGAATTTGGCTCATCAATATTTCGTGTCATGAACGCAGTATTTTGTATCAGCAGATTTATAGTTTTCAAAAAAGGCTCTATAGGTAAGTGAAGGTTTTATCATATTGATAATATATTAAATGTTGTGATGTCAATGTTGGCAGGTCAGAGCAAGTCAACATGGCAACAGTTGTGCTCATCATAGTACATCTTCTGTGAAAGCAGAAAACTTTTCCCTTCATTTTAAATTCTGATTTTATTACATTTAGGTTAAACAAAATGTCAGGAAAATGTGGGCAAGCTCACATGGAAGTTCTGAGAAGTTCTGCTGGGTACGGTACATGCAATTCACTTGAACATCGGTTTTTACACTAGTCCTACTCTTCTTCACTGAAGAGTTGAAGTCTACTTACACCACTGCTAGGTGGTGTTTCATGGTTCCCTGCTTGTAGTTGTGCATATTGAGCAGGGTAAAAGAAGTTTTACATATTACCAGGGCCAAGTCTGAGATTCGTTGTTAGCTTATAGGTTGGAGTGGACATCATTTTGCTTCTACCCTTCTCTAGAGCTTCCATAGAAACTTTCCACAAGAGATATGGAAATCAGAAGAAAGAAATGAATTGCAGCATTATGATGCCGTAAATTGCTTAAATTTAGTGTATACAAGAGTAACCTTTCCTTATATTTATGTAGTGTTATGCCAGTCAGGGCTGGAGCAAGTACTCAAGTTTTCGGGTAACAGCCAACTCAGCCTGAAAATTGAGTACAAAATATTTTAACCACCTAGATTGTCAGATTGCGATTTTCCTGAGTATTCAACTTCAACAGTGTACATGTGTAAGTCCATAAAGTAACTGAAGTTAAACAAAATGTGAATGGATTTATCTTTATTGTCTATGACGTTGAAATAGTGAATGATGTAAGAAAATAAAAACAATTGATCATGTATAGCTAGTCGCGATATTGTTTTCAGTTAAACAATATCGCAACAATATTTGATATAATGAAAAAGAAAATACCTGCATCATGACAATGTTTATTGCTAAATGTTAAATTTCTTTATCATCTTAATTCACATAGAAGAATCGTGGTTCAATCTGTAAATTGTAAGCCACAATATGCAAATCAGATCAAATGTCCACATGCCCGATGATGTACAGCCCTATTAAATGCTAACCCAAGCAGAAGGCTGACTGAACAGTTAGTAGTGATTCAAGAACAATGCAATGCCATGTGATCAATAAATAAATTATCGTCAATTTCAGTGGATAACAAATTAAGCTTCCAACTATTATTATAGTAAGTAACTATGTTTGTGTTCATTTGTACTTGTTCTACAGAAAATAGTAAGTCTCTTATTGCTTAGAAGTAAGTAATACTTCCGTTGATCTTTCTATTTTCCATAGAACAGTAGCGATGAACACTAATAATACATTAAAACTTCAGTAGAAGATAAAATTTGATATAGAATACTTCTGAGAGTTTTACATATCTATATCCAAGGCTGTTTCCTTTGATAAAGGACAAGTCAGTACTCACTACTGTACAGTGTGTTGACTTCAGATGACTAACAATATAGTCCAAAGAGGGTCCTGCCTTTCTGTTATTATCTTTGAACTATACTTGAACTTTGAACTGTAATATTACTGTAAACAATATTTTTTTTGAGAAATAAAATTGTTTTATTTAATACTGCAGATTCTTTATCTAAGTTATAAAATATTTGTTTTTCCTAAGAAACATAACTAATGGTCATTCTTAAAATTAGGGTGTACGGTTGCTCTGTAGGGTAATATCATCGCGGCTACGATTGTTTTATTTCAGTTTTAAACTTTCTTTGACTGGGTTTGTCAGTTTTAGCTCACATTAAAGAGGAATAAGTCTTGTAGCTGGGATCATGTGTTATAATAGGGTTATTTCCCCTTACATTGTACTTGATGTACATATGTTTCATTGATTGAAGTGCCAAAACTGACAAGAAATTTTGTGAAGAAAGCAAATATTTTAATAGTGAATTACTGTAAGAGAGAGGAATGTTTTTGGCTGTTCATGCAGTATGTGTTAAGTTCTCTGAGACATTAAGCAAACTATTAATTATGACTGACAGAATTTATGCATTTGTAACAGTTTCCTATTCTGTTTTGGAGACAGTCTGCAAATAAATGCATAATAGGTTTTGCCTTGAGTCTGTGCAGTGTGCTTTGTCAGATCTGAATGAATTTTGGTCTGTCTGACAATTATCCTGTAAATATGTCTCAAGGTGTGTAGAATTACTGCCCTTGAATTGTTTAAACCTTTTTTTTTACAGGATTTAAATTAGATTGCAAACCTGATGTTCTATGTAACTTACATGAATAAAAAAATTAACTTTCTTAGAGTACAGTCATGGAGTATTGCTTTAACTAATAAGTCTTAGAGTACAGTCATGAAATATTGCTTGGAGTTTTTTTATCATGGAGTTTTGCTTAGCTTATAAGTCATGGGGTATTGCTTAGTTTATAAATCTTAGAGTACAATCATGGAGTATGTACTGCCTAGCTAATAAGTCTTAGAGTACAGTCATGGAGTATTGCTTAGCTAATAAGTCTTAGAGTACAGTCATGGAGTATTGCTTAGCTAATAAGTCTTAGAGTCGTCATGGGTTTGCTTGCTAAAAGTTTAGAGTAAGTCATGGAGTATTTTAGCTAATAGTCTTAGAGACAGTCATGGAGTATGCTTGCTAATAAGTCTTAGAGTACGTCAGGGTATTGCAGCTAAAGTTTAGAGTACGTCGGGTATTGCAGCTAAAGTCTTAGAGTACAGTCATGGAGTATTGCTTAGCTTACACAGTCATGGAGTTTTGCTTATAGCTAATAAGTCTTAGAGTACAATCATGGGGTATTGCTTAGCTTCTTAATCTTAGAGTACAATCATGGAGTATTGCTTAGCTTATAAGTCTTTGAGTACAGTCATGGAGTTATGCCCCCTTAAACCATGTGCAGGCTGTAATTGTGCAAGTACTAGGCTTCTCTCCTTGGTATACCTGTGGTTAAGGTTGCTAACCTGAAAGCAGATTGAGGGTCATGGGTTTGATTCCCACTACAGACCCATATAGCTGACTCTCCAATGTGGGAATGTTGGCTGAGTTTCTTACTGATTGGATGTTGGGAGTCTACATGACTGTAGTACTCAGTTCTTTCCCATCAATCGGCTTCCCCCGTACATGACTGTAACCTGAAATATTTTTGAAAATGCTATTAAACCCGATGTGAAAAATATACTTATAGTTTTACCAACGTTCACTTCATTTAGAAACCAGGAATACTTGGTTCATGTCTAGGTTTTTGTTTGGACATAGAAAAAAAGAAGTATGTAGCTGACTGTTTGAAGCAGGAAATATTGATTTGGTGTGGTGAGACTCCACAATTGACTCTCTGTAAATTGTTCCGCAGTTGCCATTGATTTTTGTTAAATTCCTGTATTCATAATCAGGGGTAATTGATAGCTAGCAATAGAGTTGTCTTTAGTGGGCGTTAGTTTATTGGACCAGTGAGATAAAAATAGTGGAAATTCTTAGAAATATCATAAGAATTGAAATAATTAACATTTGAAGTTTGTTATTCTGAAGCTCTTATATACTTTTTGCATTTATATCTCGTGTTCTGCAGTAGTTGTTGGGATTGTGTAAAGTTATTTGTGAAAAGTTTTTGATTATCGTGGAAAAAAAATTAGAAAAAAATGCATTATTTGTTAGATGCTGAAGTATTTTCTTAGTGTGCTGAATGTCTGCATTCGATTGTTCTCACCTTTGGAAGTATTTATAATATGAAATACATAGGATAAGTGCCAACTTTTTGCATGTAAACTCTCTGCTAGTGAAGCATTTTATACTGTATGCAATTGTCTCAAAATTATCGGGAACTCTGTTGTGGATAATTGGCTTATAGTAAAAAGATATTTTGTTGTGGAGAAGTTATTAAAGATTGATTATTCAGCTGCTGATTCAATGGAAATACAGTGTACATGTATAATCAACTGCAGTATTAAATAATAAATGAAGTAACTAAGGTGTGCATCACTATATCAGACAGACACAGTTTAATTTCTACTTGAGTTAGTTGGAATTGTTTCATATGAATATCATTTTTGAAAGCTTTTGAAGTAGGCACAGTTATGAAGTGGGGTAATTATCTTATATTCTCTGTTCTCTGATGCTTGAAAAGAGGCTGAAAAACAGATACTGGCACTCAGGGATTAATGGCTCTGGTCTGTACTTACATGTATGATACATGTGATGTATTCTGTCTTTGGAACAATTATACAGCCTTTGGTCTTGAAATGAAATTATAGCGTAGAGAAGACAGTAAGAATTGGGAGCCACAGCATTCATAAATAATTAACTCAGGAAAATATTTCTCGCTACATGACTTTGTACACACATATAGTACAAATCTTCAAAATTTGTATCTAATCGATTGTCGTAAAAATTTTGTTTCGTGATAAAGATGTAAAATTCATCATTACGATTCTTTGTTCTACACTTTGGTGCTCTTATAGTTCATAAAATTGTGAATTGATTTTATATAGCTTATTGAAAGACTTTTAGTACAGTATATAGTAAATTATCCTAACTCCGATAGTTGCTTATCTTAAGTGGACACTACGCTACTGCTTCAGTGAGGATATAAAACCAGGAAATATTTTCTCATTGATTTTGTGCTGGAAAGGGAGATTCTTGCAGTAGATACAAAATGACAGTAAATTAAGATTGTTTTAAGGTAATGACATTTGGATGAGTTACCATGCCAACGGGATTATAACATAAGAGATGGCTAAGAAATTGATGTTTGTTGACAGTTAAGAAATATTCCAGAAGTGTTCAAAATCAGGCTGTTTCATCTTTGAAATTGATTGGGAAAACCTGCGAAGATAGAGAGTTATTGATCAAACAGCTGAGCATTTGTTTTCCTCTTATTGTATGATACCGTTTTCCCCAGCATTTAGATTACAGTATTTACTGGAGGCACAGTTTTCAGAAATTCAGGGAATTTTGATATTGATGTTTTGGGTAAAGAAGTTCAAGATATATTTATGCGCTGGTTTCTATAAATAAAGAACAAAATGGCTGAAGAGACAATATATTTGTGCAAGTTCCGAGTATCTGTGGACGGAGATTGGTTATGTCTCCGAGAACTCAGTGACGTTCAGTTTGAAGTGCCACCATCACTCAGTAGCTCAATGATCGAAGACGATGGTTAGTATTTTACAGCATTCTTTCTTAAATACCTGTAACCGATGACAGAATAGGAAAATTTAAGGGGTTTGAATCCCTCTCTGTATCGCTAAGGGATAGACTGCAAGAGACTGGAAATACTGCAAGAGACTGGATATACTGTAAGGAAGTTGACTGAAAGTTTACTGGTTGTCTAAAGATGGAGCAGTGAATCCAGGATGACGTGACACTTACTTCCATCGGGTTTAACCCTTACCCTGCAAGCAGTATTGCGGTTTCAGCCCTTTACTGTGAACCAGCGCATCTCTACTGTTTGCTGTCCAGCCAGTAAATTTTTACTGAGCACCCCTTTTTAACAACTAATGGTAATGTCCAGATTGATAGATGGACAAGTCCATTTCAGAAACTGGGCAGGGTCAGGGTTAAACCTGTTATTATTTGCAAACTTGAATTTCTCTTGACTGGATTTACAGAGAGTGCAAAAAATCTGAAAACCAAATTGTTACCAAATGCACCAAGTTGTCGTGCAAATGTACCAGGAACTATTCTAACTATCACACTGTCTCACTCACGTCCCCAAGGGTAACTCTAATAATCAATCTTCAATGTGTAATAAGAATCAATATGTTGTTCTGTAACCCACTCTCAGGCTTTAAGTGTATTGCAAATATATGTTTAAAATAAGAAATACCTATGATTGTTTAAGCTTGTATTTGTATTTCTCTATAGTTGAATGTTATGACTTCATTTGTTTCAGAATCACAGAGTGTATATTTCACATTAATAATGACAACCATCTTGAAAATAGGAAAGTACATGTGTACTTAGGAAGCCAAATGAACAGAATTCTTTATTGCTGCTAAAAGAATAATAGTAGAGTATTGAAGTATCAAAAGGCATTAAATGTTTTATAAAAATAAGTGAACAAAACAGGTAAGACCAGTCGTGTATACTGTACTTTTGTATTTATCCTTTGCAGCAACTGAAGAAGTGATTGCTGGGAGATGAGACTTGTTTTCTTTACTTTTTATGAACATTTTTTTGTTTCATTATTTTTGATTGCTTAACTAAACATAGTATGGAATTACAGGTGTGTCGTATTTCTTCCAGATCGAGATCCGAGAACAATAGAAAGAGCAAACTTACTAAATGTAGCAAAGTTGATAATTAAGGAGTTGATAGACTCGTCCATGGCTCACGGACGTATGCTTGACGAGGACCACGTGCCTCTGCAGCAGTTTTTTATTGTCCTTGAACATGTGTTGCGACATGGGCTAAGAGGTATGTACATAGTTTTCCTAATTTTGCGTCAAGACAGTAAATGTTAACACATTTGCATTGTGTCTGTTGCAACTAGGGGGGCTGTATCTGAACATATCCGTATTGCACTTTTAATTATATCTTGAAATGTTCACATAATATACATGTTATGTCTGGGATATTTGAGACTGTAAATCATGAAATATTGTGAGAGCACTCCTTCGTGAATTCATCATTTCCCTAATTCAAAGTTTTTCGGAAGTGGTCCATTATTGTTTGAACAGTGTGAACAAGGGGATCGGGATCACTTATTTGTGAATTTATGGTCTTGTGAATTGACCCATAATTATCTCGCAAATTCAAAGTGATTTACAGTACTTTGCCTTAGGGCATTGTGGCTGTAGAAAGTGACTGTAAGACCTAGACAAGAAAGACTACAAAACTGAAGCTCATTTTGCTGAGTTACGACATATTAAGGCCTATGCAGAGTAGATTATTTAATGCTTTAGACATTACTTCAAATATGCCAGACTTCAGTTCACACACTTTAAAAAGAGACAAATGTTGTTGGTAGTATAAAACATCCATTACGCTATGACTGTATTGGGAGTACTTTTAACCATAAAGTGAAAAAAAAGATCTTACTCTATATTCCTGAGGGAACTTGTTATTGCCAGTAACCCACATTAGAATAAATTGATCTGTGATGCTTAGCATATTCATTGGCAACCGCCTTAGACTAGCTCAATGCATATCAGTTATGTTAACAAAGGATCTAGGCTGGGGAAGCATATTTTTTCAAAGTATTAAGTATGAAATTCTGAATTTTATGAAAATTTGAGCTTTGAGGTTCAGTAATATCCACAAAATCGTCAGAGACTCAAAGAATTGAATACACTGTTTTACAATGTAAATTGTAGTGTTGATATTACAATCTACCATACTGTTTCTGATTTGAACAGCAAAGAAGAGCATACTGCGGGACCGGCGAGACTTCTGGTGTGTCCTGGAATTGGTCGAGAAGTTTGCTCCAGAGGCTGCTGAGATTACAGCCACCGTTCGTGACATGCCACATTTAAAGTAAGATATTAAACTAAGTTCCCAACATGCATAATAACAGTTTGAGGATGAGATTTTGTTGTTTTAAACAGTTTAAATTTTCCTTTTAACATACTTGTAACAGGCTATCTAAAGCCTAAATTGAATAATGCGCACATGTTTTGGTGTTTTTGCTAACTTAATATAGTGCCTTTGGCCTTGGCCTGTTTTTCATTCTTTGATATGTAGGCTGTTGTATTGTCAGAACTTTTTCATAACAAAGAAAAGTGAGCACTGCATGTAGCTGTCTTTCAAGGATAGAAAGGAAGATTTAAAAAAGTTGATTTTTAATAAGAAAATATTGCTTAATTGGAAAAAAATATTGTGAGGGAAAGATGCCTTTTATGGCCCTTATAACAGTAGGATACAAAAACAGTTACTCATTGTGGATGTTACATACTGTGGAATCATGAATTTTAATGGGGTACTAGTTTTTGTGGAATTTGCAAGTGGATTAATTCATAAATTCTAAGTCCCAATGAAAAAATGTCTTATATTACCAGTTTTTCTTTTAAATTAGAAAAAAATGAAATCCACAAAATTCAAGCACCCACAAAATTGAATTTTATTAGAAATCTACCAAATTTTATGCCTACGAATTTACATGCAGCCATAGTTTGTAGACATGAACCTGTAAATGTTTTTGTGTTGTAAGAGATCAACCCATCCTCAAAATCAAGGAAAAATTAGTGCCGCGCAAACTTCAATTGTTCCACGGCTGCTGTAGTCTGGTCTCTATTCAATTAAAGTCAGATTGTGCAGATTCTAGCAGAGAAAATGTTTGTGAATATTTCCTGTTTTTAGAATGCAAGCAATTATAGATCCTAAAATATCTGATTCTAAAGCTGTCAAACCAGTCAAAATAACTGGAAAATTAGATTGAAGTGCTTCCATAATTTAGAAATAAATTTGATTTGGATATAAATGATGTGTTTACAGTTGTCTGTTATGTGTTATTTTAGGACACCTCTTGGGAAGGCACGTGCATGGTTGAGATTGGCGGCTATGCAGAAATGCCTTTCAGACTATTTCAAATTATTGATAGAAAAGAGGGAAATGGTGTTAACGTAAGTAGTCAGTAACTGCAGAGACCAATAAAAACTTGAATTATGAGTTTTGTAGAATAATCAAAGAATAATGTGAATGTGTGTTTGAATAATCTGTCCTATATTAGATTTTTTTGTCCTGTTTTATGTTTTTAACTTTAAAAAATAATATTATTAAGTAGGCCTTTGTAACTTGTGATGCTTGCTTGATACTTTAGAAATAAATGTGTTTATTGTTCACTGTAACAAAATGGTCAGTAAACCTAGCTGAAACAGTGTGACAAAAGAAAAATTCTGATTGTATTTGGTCATTTTTCCATTTTAAATACACCTTTTTGGAACATTTCATTACCATGAGCAATCAAACCTTTTTACCAGAATAAAATAAAGCAGTCCTTGTTGACATTGGTCACTACTCATAGGTGTCACAGGGTAAATGAATAGTCACAGCTGTTCCCTGATGGGTCTTATTTTTCACTGGCCAGTCTTGGTCCACAGGTGGTCTTCTTAACACATGTTTGACTGTAATTGTCATTCTCATAGGACAGTGAATGTGACAGACTGTATTTTATATTGTTCAGGGACTTCTATGAGCCTGGAGCATTCCTCATGGAAGATGAGGGCACTGTGATAGCAGGTCTATTGGTGGGACTCAATGTAATAGACTGTACCCTTGGGATCAAAGATGAAGATCTAGACCAACCGGTATGTATGACTTTTAAATTAATCGTTGCAATTTGTTTTCCATGTCCATGTTCAATTTTAGCAATACCATAAGTTGCTCAAGTGGATGTGCCCTAAAAATCTGGTGACTTAATAGTGAACAGAGCAGAACATGATAAAACCGCATACATTTGAAGATGTAGCTGATCATGATCTGCGCTAGTGGCACAGGCAGGTTCACTTGCAACTGGCAGAAATAGGATTAAGTAAACATAATCTAGTACTTGCATGTCTGGTACATTTTATTCTGCCGTTTAATATTCAAATGATCTTGGCTCGGTAAATGTCAAAGGGATATTTGGACTAAATTTAGTTATTATAATGGTGTATTATTGGGAAACTGTATAACTCAGGTCATAACAGTTTTCCAGAAAACTTCACCGAGTTAATGGTTTACACGATAGAATTTTGTGTGTTTTATTGGGAAAATATTTAGTAATCATACACAGCTCATGATGGGAATAATTGTGGTTCGTTAGTTATGAATTACAGTATTATCATCCATTTTTATTTCAGATGGGTGTGATAGATTTCAGTTTGTATTTGAAAGACACAAGACTGACTGACTCGGATCCAGACTCAGAAAGGTAGGTTGCCTGTGTTACGATGTATGAAAATAGATTTGAGTTTCATGACAACTTACTAAATTTGCATTAAGTATAGATTAAATTCAGTGTAATTTGAAACATTTTAGGTATATCTTGGTACTATTCTATTAAGACTGTAAATTACTACTAAATGTCTTTCATGAAATAGGTATGGTCACTTTGAATGGTACTATCACTTTAACTTTTACCCTATTATTGGCAAGTGATTATTACTTTGCTACCAGTGCAGATCATTATCAGCCTGTTACATGCACACGAATTAACTTAAGACCACACATGTTTGTTTTGTTCAAATGATATTCCTTACTCATCTGCTGCATTATATTTCTACTCAAGGAAAATAATAAATTTTCTTAAACTTTGAATACAGCTAGAATGTCAGACAGGTTTTCATTAAAATTTCTTTAGAATTGACAAAATGTCAGTCTTTGGCAATAACTATTAACTGTTACCAATAAATAACAGATTTAAGTGCTTTGCCCTTGAAATTTCCATTTCTTATATGGACTTGCCAGTCAGTAAATTTAGTCAGTCCGTGAGTTCAGACAGAATCATTGCTTTCGGAGTGCCCGCAAAAATGTTACACGCTGAATATCAAACAGTATAGATCATGATCAGACAGCAAGACTGTGCAGATTGATCATGATCTGCACTGGTCGAAAAAGCAGAATAAGTTGCCATAAAAAGGGTAGAGATTCAAGATGCGTTGTCTGGTAAATAATAATGAGGTAGATTATATGAAGATTCCATCTAGAGTGTCTGTGCCTCAAATGAGTAAAGATTCACATGTCACTTGTTTATTTACAGTGCAGCAATGCAGGAGAAGATGCAGACAATCCTGGACCAGAAAAACTATCTTGAAGAGCTCAACAGACACCTTAAGTAAGTAGACATTATAAAATATTGTTCTTCATTGTGACATAATTATAGAAGGAGAGGTCAACAGACAAACACAAGATAATTTTTATCTTTCAAGGAAGTAGTCTGAAATCGGCATATCTATTGTTACCTGGTCGTTAAGTGATAGCACAAATAGCAGTTGACCATGCCCTGCATTGAACATAGACCTATTATATCTGCATACAAAGAAACAGATACAGTAATATCACAATCAAACCATAACATTTTGCCAGTTGCATTCATTTGTTTGGTGTCCATTTTTATCTTGCATAAAAAATAGACTTTTTATTCATCCATTTTGCTGTTTAATTCTGTATGAGAAAGCCAGGAGTGTATACTGCAGGTTTTTAGCTCACCTGGCACAAAGTGTTTAGATATTTGGAAAGTAGCATTGTGTACCTAATCTCTAGGAATCTTGTTAAAATCATGACCCCCAAATCATAATTGACCCTCTGACGATTGTTGACCTTGTGTTATAGACAATAATAGCCAGGTTAGCAATATAGGACCATCTCAGCCCTCTTGTTTTTTTTCCCATGCAACTTGGTAATTAATAAATATGACAGGATCTTCATGTTTTTGTAAAGATTTAATCAAAATTCATACAATACGTGTTATTAGAAAGGTCTTTCTTTTCATTTTTAGCACGACAGTAGCAAATCTACAACAGAAGCTTGAGATGTGTAACACAACAAATGCCTTGATGAAAGAAGACCTAGCCATTGCCAAAAACAATATTCTAGAGCTAGAAGAGGAAAAACTGAGCGCAGAATCACAGCGGGACACGATTTTACATGTACACAAACACCACATCGAGGTGTGTCCTAATTGTGGCCATAAACTTCAGACTGATAACAACAACTCCAAATCTAGTTCTTGAGATGAATCTCTTAATTGTGTGTTTCATGTTTATTTTTCTGATCTTGTGCAATAATTTGTGCAATATATTGTCTGTTCGCTCGGTAATGTGACATGTTTTTGCTTGCACTTGTGGGTATATTAATGATGGGTTGCTTAATCCCAATGGAGGTCATTAATTTTGTACCATTTAAAGCTATTTGTTTGGGGAGTATGCAATCGGATGTTTTCTACAGTTGCTGTAATGAATGGTTTTGCATTATACTGATGGTGCATTGTTTCATAGCAAACTTCATTCCAGAATTCAAAGCTCATTTTGCATGCCACATGGAACATATGCTTTGTATTGCTAGATTGGGACCTTCTGTTATAAGGAATCCAAGCATGTCACATGTTATGATATTGATCATCTATTATATCCATTTCATACAAAACTTCTAGATACATATCTCAGTTCATTTTCATGGGATGCATATTTTATGGATTCATTTCAATGTGACCACAGTTGTTTCATTATTCAAAATCAGGGTCGGAGCACAGATTTGCATAAAAAGGGTTGTACGGTACATTTTGATTGCTTCAAGCATTCACTTTACTTCCACCTTTGGCATACAGAAAGCTGCCAGGAAATATACACAACATACCATAGACAGTGTTCAACTTTCCAGCTATTACTTACAGTAAACTCTGTATATAACAAACTCCGGGGGACCATTAAAATTTTGTTCCTTATATCCAGACCATGTTATGTCTATATATAATTTTCATATTAAATAAAGAAGGAATAAAATCAGGCCAGTAAAATTTGTTTCCTGTATCCAGAATTTCACTATAGCTGGAGTCATTTTATATGGAGTTAATTGTATATGACAAATTTGTAACATCACTAGCCTATTAACCACAAAGTCTGATATAAACCTATACTGTTTGCTAATCCATCTTTCTAAGTCTTTGTGACATTATATTAACCATAAAAGGCAATAGAAGCCCCCTTGGGTACAGTATCCGAAAGGTTATGCGTAGATTAAGTTACATTTTCCCTAAATCATAATACTGAGGGACTTGAAGGATAGGATATATTGACATTTTCAACAGTTCTTATACTGATAAACAATACTGACCATCTACCCCCATAGGTCCAAAACTTGATTTTCATACCTCAGTGCTTACACATGTACATGTATTGTTTTTTACATACCTTAAATACAGACAAAGGAGAAAACTAATGTTCCAAACGTAACACAAAAACCACCAGAAGAAACTGAGCCATCAGAATTACCAAAAAGAAATGAGCTTCCAGAACCACAAGAAAGAGATGAGCTTGCAGACTCACAGAAAAGTGATGAGTTACCAGAACCACAGGAGAGAAATGAGCAACTTGAATCACAGAAAAGAAATGAATTGTCGCTCAGTGATGAACTAGAAGCTGCTTTGAAAACTGAGAATGTCACTCAACCAAAGTCAGCAGCTTCTGTTTCCCCAGAAGCGGTTCCAGCACCCCCAACTTCCAGTGCGATTAAGATCCCCTTCATTTCAAGGTTTCGTTCGTCATCATCAGAGTCAAGCCCAAAGAAAAACAAAGTATCACACTTTACATTACATCCCTGCAGTCCTCAGCTTTATACTGCTTTGTATTTAATCAGAATTTAACATAAATTGGCCTTGCAATACCTGAATTTTCTGCAAAAATTCACTTTGCAATACCTGAACTTTCTGCAAAAACCACTTCCGATTTGCAGAAATCTTTTTTGCAATACACAAACATAAGCAGAAAAATCAGCTTTACAATACCTGTACTTTGAACCTTGCAATACCTATACTTCAAACCTTGCAATACGTGTACTTGTGCAAAAGTCATCCCAGCAATACCTGTAATTTGAACCTTGCATTACCTGTACTTTGAACCTTGCAATACCTGTACTTTGAACCTTGCAATATCTATACTCTGTGTAAAGATCATTCTCATAGTACAGGTAGAACTGCAACTCCAATATCCAATCAAAAGATACCCTGTCAAACTTTCAGACACTTACAAGCCCTGCAGTTCTTGAGATAAAAATAACAAAAACAACCATGCAGGATTATGCCCACACTTATGCATCATGCAGACATTATCCCAACAGTCATGCAAGAATTAAGCCTTTCCACCAAACAGAAATCTATCCTGTGGTAAAGATACAAAAAAGCAATTGAAGATGCAATGAGAATAAAACTTGACTGAATGTTCCTTACACATGAAATCCTTGAAAGGAGTGTCTTGAGATTTTATCTGTTTTGTCTCTTGTTTGGCAGAATAGAAATTCTCTTGTAATTTAAAGGGCAATATAGCACTCCGTTCATGTCTTGTGCTATAAAGTGCGGTTCATGTATTTCCATGTATTTGCATTATTTTGTTCTAAAAATATTGACTGTTCTAATATAGTATGGTTCTGAATATAACGCCGTGTTCACTGGCTGTTACTGAGCCTCAGTGAATGTCGTTAAGCACATTGTCTCGAATATGAGCCCAAATCCTTTTGCACATTTCATGCATATTTATGCAGACATACTCATTGATTTTATATGATTATCTTTTATTCGTTATACATACTTCATCTTGTATAAGTGAATCAACATGAAACAGTAAGTAAATCAAAAACCATCTGCAGGCTTTCACCCATTTCCCTCCACCCACTCCTCAGCTGCTGTCTGTAGAGTGTTTTATATATAAACAGTATCCACTTACTGTATAACCTCATGTCCTAGGGGCCAATCAATTGGGTATTTATTTGGTCTTCCGTAACTGTCTTCATATCATTTTATCGGCTCATTTTGAGGAATGTGCTGATGTTATGTCTGTTTTCTATGATATTAATCAACAAATGTGTATGTGACACAGATACTTCTGTACAGTTTCAATTTAAAACAATTGTTCAAAAGAAATAACTTTTAAGAGGAAGTAAAATTGAGTATTTAAACATTTGATAGTAAGCTAATACTTGAACATGTGATCACCAGATTTTGAGTTGGTCATGTTTTAACTGAACTACCTGAGTGGCTGTAATAAGTTTGATCAGATGAATGTTTGGGACTACTGCGTGCATGTGCTGTGTTCTAGGTTCAATTAACCTATGTGATATACGTGTTTAAGCTTAAAGCTTACTATTGTCTATTCAACTTATCATGTTGTGAAATAAAATATAAAAAACCAAAATAAGCTGCTTTGTATTCTTATTAGAAATATGAAATAGATCACTCAAATAGATCACTCAAATAGATCACTCAAATAGATCACTCAAATATGGGATGGGACTGATATCATTATGTAAATTTTAGATGCTCTGTATTCATCCACAAATTGGGTAAAAAAAAAGATTTTTGTTTTAGATTAGTTTAACCTTCTGTTGGTATATAATCCTGCCTTTGTGACCTGTACAGTCTGATAATAATCGGCAATGTTACGCTGTTTAGTCAGTAAAGTTTTGTGTTGACCTACCTTTGAACAATTAATGGTTCCGTACAGATTTAAAGATGGACTAGATGGAAATTAGGTAAGGTTAGGGTTTTGCTACTATGTCTATGAGATTGTCCATCTCCTTAGAATTAAAGACCAAAGATTTGGTTTCCATGTCTAAGCCTGAATGAGTGAATCAGAAAGATTATGTCTCCTGTCTACAGTGGAGTAAAAGAATATCTCCCATGTCCAAAATGGAGTGAGAGATTATGTCCCCTGTTCAAAGTGAAGTGAAATTTATGTCCCCTGTCAGTATTGGTGTGAAAGATTATGTCCCTTGTCCAAAGTGCACTGAAAGATAAGGTCTCCTGTCTACAATGGAGTTGAAGATTATGTCCAAATTGTACCTAAATAGTATGTCCCCTGTCAAAATTGGAGTGAAGGATTATGTTCCCTGTCAAAAGATGAGTGAAAGATTGTCTCCTGTCAAAAGTGAAGTGAAAGAATATGTCCCCTATCCAAATTGGAGTGAACGATTATGTCCCCTGTTCAAAGTGGTGTAAAAGATTATGTCTCTTGTCTAAAGTTCAGTTAAAATTATGTCACCTGTCCATAATTTGATTGATAGATTATGTCCCCTGTCCAAAAAAGAGTGAAAGAGTGTGTCCCTTGTCCAAAGTGGAGTGAAAGATTATGTCCCCTGTCCAATTGGGGTGAAAGAGTATGTACCTTGTCCAAATTGGGGTGAAAGATTTTGTCCCTTGTCCACAGTAGAGTGAAATATTATGTCCCCTGTCCAAATTGGGGTGAAAGAGTATGTACCTTGTCCACAGAAGAGTGAAAGATTATGTCCGTTGTCCACAGTGGAGTGAAATATTATGTCTCCTGTCCAAATTGGAGTGAATGAGTATGTCCATTGTCCGAAAATGGAGTGAAAGATTATGTCCCTTGTCCAAAGTGGAGTGAAAGATTATGTCACCTATCCAAAAATGGAGTGAAAAATTATGTCCCCTGTTCAAGGTGGAATGAAATATTATGTCTCCTGTCTACAGTGGAGTGAAAGGGTGTGTTTACTGTCTAAAATAGAGTGAAAGATTATGTCCCCTGTCCAAAGTGGAATGAAAGATTATGCCCCTTGTCCAAAATGGAGTGAAATATTAGGTCTCATGTCTAAAGTTGAGTGAAAGATAATGTCCCTTGTTCACAGTGGAGTGAAAGGTTATGTTTCCTTTCCAAATTGGAGTGAAAGATTATGTCCCCTGTCAAAAATGGAGTGAAATATTATGTTTCCTGTCTAAAGTTGAGTGAAAAATTATGTCCCCTGTCCAAAATGGAGTAAAATATTATGTCTCCTGTCTACAGTTGAGGGAAAGATTATGTCCCCTGTCCAAAGTGGAGTGAAAGATTATGTCCCTTGTCCAAATTTGAGTGAAAGATTAGGTCTCATGTCTAAGTTGAGTGAAAGAGTATGTCCCTTGTCCAAAGTTGAGTGAAAGATTATGTCCCCTGTCCAAAGAAGAGAAAGAGTATGTCCCTTGTCCAAAGAAGAGTGAAAGAGTATGTCCCTTGTCCAAATTGGAGTGAAAGATTATGTCTACTGTACAAAAATGGAGTGAAAGATAATGTCTACTGTACAAAGTAGGGTGAAAGATTATGTCACCTGTCAAAAAACTGAGTGAAAGATTATGTCCCCTGTCCAAAGTAGAGTGAAACATTATGTCTCCTGTACAAAGTGGAGGGAAATATTATGTCCCTTGTCCAATTTTGAGTCAAAGATTATATCTCCTGTCCAAAGTGGAGTGAAACATTATGTCTCCTGTCCAAAGTGGAGTGAAACATTATGTCTCCTGATCAAAGTGGATTGAAATGATATATTCCCTGTTCAAATTAGACTGAAAGGTTAATTTTAGTGAAAAATTATCTTTGGCATGTTTAGGAGAAGTGTGCGTTGGTGTCCTGAAAAGTAACTGTTTCCAGATGGGAGTAAAAAGTATAAGAAATGATCTGAAACATTAACGTTTTAATATCCATAGTCTTATCCATGACAACATTGTCAGGGACCTTGTCATGCTAGAACTCAAGTGTTCCTTGTCCAAATATGCATGATATGCAAAGGTTGCAAAAGCAGAATTATTTGTCTTCAGCAGACTAAATGTTTAAGTGTTTCTTTGAAAAAATAGAACAGCTTTTAATCAGTAAGACAATCAAATGTTTTGGAATATTTCAAACAAAGAATACATCATGCATTTGATTGTCAGATAAGTTCAGTCTCGGAATTTATAGCTGGAATAATGCTGTAAAGCAAACACTGCAGTAAATGGGAGAATGTGTCTTGCTTATTGATGAATACGATTTACAAGCTCTTTGAGGATGAGTCATTTTAGAGCATGCCATGTATAGACTGGTATTGGAATTCCATTGATTCTGTTTCGGAAATGTTTGGTTGGGGACTTTTGTTTAATTCAATAGACAAGAACAAAATGAATTTTCACACAGTTTAATATGGTAATATGGAACAAGAAAAGCAACACATAATTTACACATTTATCAAGGCAGTAAAGCCAACTACAGAATAAATGTATATTATTAAACAAAGTATGATGTAATACATTAGTAAAACAGAATGATGTGAATGTCAACATGCAAAATAGCGCGTAAAGATTTTGAATGTTTTATATAATACATGTAGATCAAATAAAGATACAGTCAAACCTTTGAACAAAGACCACTCTCTGAAATGAAGCTAAAATGGTCTTTGTTGACAGGTGGTCCTTATTCACAAGTGTTTACATAATATTTGAACAATGCACAGTTTTCTTTATACTAGCATTAATTCACAGGGTGGTCTTTATTTGGAGTTGGTCTTTAACACAGGTTTGACTGTATAGTGGTTTTAATAACAAAATATTATTAAATACATGGTTTAGTATTTAAACCAACACAACCATATCTAACAGAAACTAAACAGAGATAAATAAGTATTGTAGCATATTATGAGAGTAAAAGACAAAAATTGAAAATGCTTAAAACAGACCAACTCGCACAAATTGCTTATTAAAACCGGATATGCTAAAAATTACTGTAGCGGCCACTGTATGGATCCAAATCAGCTTGTGGATTTGCACACTCTGAACACCTGCCCCATACACAGTTTTAGATTAAATATATGCCAGTATCATTGCATTTTATCTTGACATAAAAAATTTATTATTGCATACTAATTGTATACACATTAATGTATATGAATATACACATATATATAGACAGTCTTCATAAAAATAGATGGCATGAGCATATTTATACCCCATATACACAACACAGCCCTTTCCAGCAATCCTGGCCTACACAAACTGTATGGTCCTGTTTCCAACCCTCAATCCCTGAAAGTTTCCCTATGTGCAGTATACACTAGTAGCCTATAATTCATTCAGAAAGTGTAATCAATATCACTATTATATAAGCTCTCATGAGTTCTCTCCCTTACTTCTTGACACTTCTGCTATTCCAGGGAAATTACTGTTCCATGAATGCTTTGATATATTTTGTTCCATGTGGAGTTGGCTCCCTCTTTACTATTGAGTCTTAATTTTCAAACGTGAGCTGTTGTGATCGCCTGATGTCCGTCGTCTCTCTGTCGTCAGTTTGTACTAACCTTCTGAACACTCCAGAGGCAACATTTTAAATCCAGTCATCATGAAAATATGTCAGTTTGTTATTAGCTCGACTATTCGAAGAATAAGGAGGCTATTGCACTCGCCCCAGTGTTGGCGTCGCGGCGTGCGTCGGCGTCGGCATCGGCGTCTGCGTTGGTTAAAGTTTTTAATAAAGTCAAATATCTTGAATACTATCAAAGGTATTGACTTGAAACTCAAACTATATGTTTACCATCAACATCTACACCTGAGCAAACAATCCCAATAACTCTGTTTTGATTTTTGACAGATTTATGCCCCTTTTTAACTTAGAATTTTTGGTTAAAGTTTTTTATAAATTCAAATATCTTGTATATTATCAAAGGTATTGACTTGAAACTCAAAATATATCTTTACCATCAACATCTACACATGAGGAAACAATCAGCATAACTCTGTTTTGATTTTTGACAGATTTATGCCCTTTTTATCTTAGAATTTTTGTTAAGTTTTTTATAAATTCAAATATCTTGCTATTATCAAAGGTATTGACTTGAAACTCAAAATATATCTTTACCATCAACATCTGCACCTGAGGAAACAATCCTCATAACTCCCTCCTTTGATTTTTGACAGATTTATGCCCCTCTTTAACTTAGAATTTTTTGTTGAAGATTTTTTTAATTTAAATATCTTGAATACTATCAAAGGTATTGACTTAAAACTGTGTCTACCATCAACATCATCATCTGAGCAAACAATCCCCAATAACTCTGTTTTTATTTTTGACAGATTTATGCCCCTTTTTAACTTTTGATTTTTTATGGACTTGAAACTGAAAATGTATGTTTACTGTCAACATCTTCACCAATGTTTTTGATTTTTGACATATTTATGCTCCTTTTTAACTTAGAATTTTGTCACAGTTTTTACCAGACTAACATGGAAATACTCGAAATGGCTTTCTTTTTGAAATATCATGAATAATTATGCAGCATGCAGCCGGTCATGCTTTTAATAAATTCAAACATACAACCCTCAATTTTGAAAAGTTACAAAGTTATTCATGATCAATTTACAAGGTTATGTATTTCTTTGAAATTATCCCCTCCTCCCTCCACTTGGCTTACAGAATCCAGAGTAAGGCTTTAAATGTAATGTACATTTACAAAGGTCTTTGAACAAGTTTCATATCTTTGACCTTTATTCTTATAGACAATTACACAATACTCCTGTTCTTAGGCAAAAAACCCATTTTACCAACAACCTTTCGAATAGTCGAGCGTGCTGTCATGTGACAGCTCTTGTTTTTATGAGCTCTAGGCCAAGTTTGAAACTAGGTCATCTAGTCAGATCATAGAATAACCTTGTGAAATCTATATTCCACATTTTATACCCTGAACTATCCCAAAAATTAGTCAGAAGGTATGTTTCAAAAACATGATCCTGTGAAGACTCTAGAGGCCACATTTTGTTCCATTTATGTCTGAATGTTTGTCTTGAGGTTTTTAAATGGGTCACATGGGATTAAATACTAGGTCTCCAGGTCAAACAATAGAAAAAACATTCTTGATGAACGCTAGGTCAAGATTGAATCTCAATATTCATGGGGTCATACATGTAGATCATCAGATATGTTGATCTTGACCTACTTTTTTGTTTCTCAAGCTACAGTAATGAAATTTGGACTGTGCATGTTGTGTACTGTATTTCAAGCAGATTTCAAAATTACACTTACCTGAATTAGGTTATGATTTTTCCTTTCTTTTGGAGCCATGGTACTCAGTTGAGCAATATAGCACCATCATGGTCCTCTTGTTCTGAGAGTGTTGATCTATGTTTTGTTTAAGACTGAATTAAATTCAAGTATTGTTGATAAAAATTGTTGAACTTGGAACTGTCCATGAGCTTGTTTAATCTTAAAAGTTTATGTTAATAACTTGATTATGTTATATTTTTCAAATTGTTAATTTTACGGAAAAAAAAAGTTACTGTGATGACTGTAAATATAAGTCATAGAGTAAAATGATTTTCTTGTAATTATATGTCTCTGAAAATGAATGAAGGACACTTACTAGATGTTTATTTTTTTTCGTGACTTGAAAATATAGGAATCAAAAAAGGACATAGATGTAGAACGTCAAACATATCTTCAGTCACGCGCTGGCCTTGATGACATGTATGCTGAGGTCAAGAAAAGACTGGATGAAGAGATACAGCTCAGACTGGTAATAAATTTATTTTGTTGTGTTGCCCTTTCGGAGATCACTTTGTCTGCTGGTCGTTCCATCAGTCTGTCGGTCTGTCACAAAAACGTAACGCTGGCTATAGCTTTGCCATTTCTTAAGATTTCTTCCTCAAACTGTGAAATTGTACTGTTTATGACAAAAGGGTTGTGATGCTGCAAAATGTTGTAGGTCAAGGTCATATTTGACAGACTTATGCCCCTTTTTGTACTTAGTTTTTGTCATGAAAAATTAACAACGGCTATAACTTTGCCATTTCTTAAGATTTCTTCATCAAACTTTTAAATTGCATTGCATATGACAAAAGGGTTGTGATGCTGCCAAATTTTTTAAGTGAAGGTCATATTTGACAGAGTTATGCCTCTTTTTGTACTTAGATTTTGTTACGAAATTAGTTTTTCTGACAAAGTGTAAGAGGGGTACTGTTCTACTGAACACACATCTAGTTTATTACATAATCTATCAATAAACAACATCTCACTGGTCCAGAGCACAATCAAGAATTCAAAGCAAGTAATTAGTTTGTATATCATGTCAGTCAGTATTGTCCGCTTTGGTGAATTTTGTGAATGCAGTTAATACATATTCTTGTGTACTATAGGATGTAGAGAAGGAGCTAGAGTTACAGATCAGTATGAAGCAGGAAATAGAGATGGCCTTACAACTCCTAGAGAAAGACATCCATGAGAAACAGGACAGCATTATAGGACTCCGGAAACAACTCGAAGACGTGAAGAACATCAACTTACAGATGTATGAAAAACTGGAGGTAAGTGCTATGTAGAATAAGTGTTCCAGGAGAAAAAAAAAGTATTTAGTACTTTATGTGTGCACTGCTCAGGACCTGTTGTTTGCACTGATCCCAGTTGAGAGGTGTAGAAAATTTTTGTCAGGTTAGAGAAATAACGTCTCATTAAAAAAACTGATTAAAGTATGCTGGTCCTAAAAGACACTACACATAACATGCATAATCAACCAAGCATGCAGTTATTTCGCACATGCACACTGGCTCAAATCAAGTGGCTAGGAGACCAAACTTCAAACTGCAATCACAACTGGCAACTGTAGATTGTACTCAACTGTATTGTAGAGCTGCCAGTTTATGGCACTCTATCCTCACAACATGTGTATGTATAGACCATCCTGTGTGGTAATATGGTTTTAGTCACTGATTTTAAATCACCAAACCTCCCACTGATTAAGGGTAATGGGTTTGAACTAGCTACAAACCTGACTCCCTGTCTGAGTAGGCTAGTATTAAGGAGGATAGAAGTCTAGAACCGTTTCTTCCCAGGAATGATAGTAAGGTAAACTGCCTGTAAATAACCAGAACTGGAACAGGCTGCAATAGTTACCCTCAGAAAAAAACAGTGGCAAAGTACATATTTACTAAGCTCTGCATTGTTGCTATGAGCATTATTTAGTTTCCTCCCTTTGACCATTAAATGGAATTAAATTGAAGTCGGCTGTTTTTATAAAACCTCAAAAGTCTATGTGAATTTTATGACTTTTTGAACTCACAATTTAAACTGTCATGGTGAAGCTCTGTACTACAAGTATTTTCTCCTGTGTTTTCACATTAAGTCTGTCTTTTATGTGTTTAACAAGACTATTCATACAAGATAAGTTATTGGGTTATTTACCAAGAGACAGTGGGAATATCTACCAAAGGCAGGATGCAGGGAAATTATAGAAACAATTATAACGTATTAAATTTACAGTTTTAAAGTATCAGCTTTAAACAGTTGATTATAAACTTCTGCAAATCATTTGACACTAGATTATTGATCAATAGCAAAAATTTAATGTTCCTGAAAGAGAGGAGCATAATTATTATCGCCACTTTGTCAGTCCGTCTTTTAGAATATTTCATGTCTAGAGTTGAAAAGTTTGGAAGGGGTTGAGTTGATATTTTACACTGTGATAGAGGTCATTAAGAGGAGTAGCAGTAACTCCAGCTTTCCCCATTTTTGAATTATCTCCTTTCCCCATTTTTGAATCATCTCCTTTTATGAAATATGCTTATCCAGAGCATTACTGGAAAAAGTTGATGGGATTGAATTAAGAAGTCATACATTGACAGAGGATATTAAGAGGGAATGACATGACCAAGAACCATAACTCAGCTTACCTCATGTTTAAATTATCTCCCTGTATCATAGGAAATTATGCTGGGGTGAAGCATAATTCCAAAAGCTTGAAACAGATTAAGTTGATAGTAGACTTTTTGATAGAAGATATTTAGAGGAATTCGGCTTGTAGAGAACATAGCTCAAAATCCATTTAATAGATTTACTTGATACATTTAGCACATGGAAAGAAGTGCAATGATCAAGATTCATAACTTTATCAGGGCATATGATTGAATTACATCCCTTTATTATTCTATAATTTGCTTGTTTTCATTTAAATGAATTGAATGTCGTTAAGTTTTCATGTGAAAGAGCATGTGCTCTTCATCCAAAAATATATGTTTTTTGGAGCATCCACTGACATTACCTATGCTCTTACTGTTGTAAAGCACATCAGTTCTATGACCATTATTTCTAGACTTTTTCATTTATGTGCGTAGGTACATGTATGTTTAGCCAAGATAACGATTATGCTTAAATTTAAGTAAAAAATAAGCAGAAATTAGAACTGTCAAACATTCATACAGCTGAGATAACTGGGGCAACATTCAGCCATTCAATATAAGCCAGAAAACAGCCTGCATCTGACTGTTACATAGATGTAAGGAGCAGGTGATATCCAGAAAGTTTTCTTTAAATCTATGCCCTAACATAGTAGTAACCAGAGAAGAAAAAAAGTAGACCCAGTCTGCGGTTGGATTTGTTTTGATGTTGTCTATCTTTTTGTGTTAACCTACCAGGAATAGATGATATACAGCTGCCATTATTTCAGCGTCGTCTGCTTTTATAAATGTTGATTTCATTAATAAATTTTGACCTACTATCTAGCAGACTGATTCCATGATTTATTAGAAATGTCTTTATAATCTTATAGTTAAGATTTTGATCACACTGTCACAGTCTATAGATAAATGCCATCATGAAGTAAGCCCACCAGAGCTCAGCTTGCTTTTGGTTAGCTATAGTGATTGCCCAGCATCTGTTGTTGAAATCAGTAATCCATCACATATATCTGTCATCTCCATTTTGTTTCAAATGACAGTTCCCTATGAAGCTCAGTGATTTCAAGTGAGTGACTATAACCACTCAACCATGTAGGTGGTATATTTCAAAGACCTTCATTCCTTGTATAACTCTTGTTGCCATAGGAAGAAATTTCTTAAAATGGAGCTATTTGCTCAGCACCACAATTCCTGGAGCTTGGATATTAGGTGTGTAGCATTGTCTGCAGGCTCTTTGCCAAGTTCAAGTTTGACCTCCATAGGTGCAGTTGTTTTCCATAGACTTTTAAAAGTTCACGTCAGAAACTATTTGCTGTGTTGAAGTGTAATTTCACTTTAATGTTCCTTGGACAATCCTCTGGTAGAAATGTTACAACTAGTTTAACTCATCAAAAACAATATGTCCACAAGGGGATGGGGCTGATTTACCTTCTACTGCTATATAGTGATGTTCTCAGAAACAATTGGTCAATCATACAGGAAGACTTCCTGATTGACATTTTACCAAGTTTAATTATTGATTCATAAAAATGGTTGTCAGGGGTCACGGCCAGTATCAGCTATATTATGTATGGTAAACTTTTAAAAAAAATTGTCCTTTTAAAAACTATTGTAATTTTGTCAGTTTTTTTTAATAATTTTACAGGAACAATTCTTAGGTGACGATCAAATTGTTTATTATAAGAAAATGTTAATTTGTAAAAAAAAAGATTGACTACTAGCTAGGTGGCATGAATGATTTCTCATTTGCATGAAAGTCATTTAAAAGGGATGGTCCTTATTGTTGACCCTCAACCAATATCTACAAGTCAAGAGAATTATATTGATTTATTAAAAATGATGCGTTAGGATGGTAATATCGAGATTTCTTTTGTTTCTGTGGTTGAGCCAGGTTAGAGTTGCTGACTCACTGTAACCTCTCATAGATTGAGGGTCATAGGTTTGAGCCTTGCTACTGGCCATGTCTCTTTATGTGAGAGTGTTGGCAGTTTCTTATGGAGGATAGGGATCCTGTAGTCTGGTTCTTTCCAGGTAATTTCTTGTCTGTAAAATGGCCGAAATAGAGCTGAGTAAAGATTAAACTCATACAACAACAAGTCATCAGAGATTACTTTTATATATAAAGTTCTTCTCAGAAATTTATTGCTAGATTTCTGGGTTTAAATTTTTTTTTTTTATTGACATCCCAGTAGTGTCGGAGGTGTCTAGCTGCAGTGTAACGCAGGTGAGAAACATATGGTCATCATGTCTCTCTTTATTATCTGTATTAACAACAACGATAAAGAGGTCTGGAACTAGCTGCGGTGACATTGATCAAAAGAGACACCTCTCATTTACGGCAGTCTGTGACATCCGACAGTCTCCTGCATCCCACACATAGGATATAGCAGGGGGACATTTTGTTGCCTACTGTTTAAGCACACATACAAAAATTCTTTGACAAAGTCTGTGTCCTGGAGGAAAGAACTATACACAAAGAAAAAAGTTAAGCACCCTCTGAAATACCGTCAAATTGAGCTAGGGAAGAAGAATGTTTTCCGTAACAGCAACCCTCTGGCAAACAGAAAACAGCAAAACTGTAATATTATGTAGGGCTTTTGGGTGTATTGTTGAACAATCAACAATGCCGTTTTATCTGGAATCAAAATACATTTAAGTATGGACGGTTAGGAAGCTTTTAGGTGGCTTAGAGAAAAATGAATTTTGATTCTTCAGATGGCATCCGTACTTCATATGTTCAGTAGCAGAGTAAACCTTCACCATGCCTGGGTGACCACCCTGACCCTGACTATTCTGCCTCCAGATGAACCTCGGATCTTTTTTAAGACAATCTGCTGACACTCGCAGTACAAAACTGTTTGCAGTTCGTGCAGAGGGTTGCTGTTATGATTGACAGCATTTTTTCCGTTGTTTATTTGAAGGTGATTTCATGATACAAATTTTTAAAGTCACTATGTAACTTCCACGGGATGCTTAACTTTTTTCTATGTGTATATAAGAGCTCTGTCTGAAATGTTTTGTTTATTCAGAAGGCTGATACAGAAATGATATTGTAACAGTGGTGTCTGTCTATCTCTTCATCCTGGTCAATGTTTTAGTAGTACAATGACATTTTACTTTATATTTTATACAAATTGATATCTTTACTTTGGGTTGCGTGCTGCTAAATGTTGTTTGAATTGAATCTCCTGAAAACGTTCCGGAGTTGTTACTTGATCTTGATTTGTTATGATGTCCATGTGGGTTTATGTCTTATATAATGACAGAATGAGATTTAAGAATTTATTCTGCAAGCAAGCCCTGTTGAGCCCAAAACAACATTTTAACATCATTTTATAGCGCTTGTAAAAAAAAAGTGAAAAGTGTTAACATTACATAGTAGTCTACTCTAATGACAAGTATTTTAACTTTGGTAGCCATGCTTATTTGGCCGTCAGGAATCATCTGTAAGAATTGCTGAGAGTGTGTACAGCAAATGTGATTTGCTCAGGTAGCACTGTGCATTAAGTATTATTATAGGTTTTGGCTAAATAAATTAATATGGTTGGCATGTTTTTACTGCTACATCTCCACTCTCTCGTTCTGGGGTCATTTGGGCCAACACAATCATAACACAGTTCAATGTTTTCAAGTGTGTACCAAGGTGATAATATTGCTTAAATACCAGAGAAGTAAGTTTCACTTGAACAATCTCACTTTATTTCCATTTCATTTTGCATAAAATAATACATTTTAATCAATTTGTCTTGAAATATGAAAACAAATATTATGTTTCAAAGCAAACTTTTACACTGGCAGTTTTCTTTAAGTACACTTAATTATTACTGGTTTATATGATGGATTTCAAATAAATAAGGGATAACAATAATCATTGTTTTCTAAGTCAGTTTACTGTTAATAACAGTTTCATCTTTTTGCCTGTTTCTTTTAATTTCAATCTTTTAAAACATTGAAGTCAAGGATAATTTATTATGTAAACCTTTGAGTCTGAAAAGCATGTTTAGACAATAGCATACAAAGGGAGTCTATTCCTGTTCTGTAGAACTCAATAAACACACTAAGTTGTTCCCCTCTAAATTGATCAGTAACTGAAATCTTGTTTAAAAGCGTTTGCCATCATTCAAAAAGATACAGCTCATAATAGCCCTTTTGCATACCAATACAGTTGTTCTGTGGCCACTTAATATGGTTGACTTATATATCACAATTTTCAAATTTTGTATGCAGAATTTGTAGCATTTGGCGACGAGGAGGGTCTAACAGTCAAGATGAAAGTTGCCGAATAATTAATTACTATAACAGACAAAATCATAATGAGTTGATCATAAAGCTCATTTAAATGGAAACAGTTTTATATCACATGTTCGTTTTAAGTTGATATGCACAGTTACAACTTATATGACATCATAAATGTGTTTCAGCAATTGAATGTCTTATTTTTTGTCATCCAGGGGTACTGAGTAGGCAAGATCCTTCTTCAGCTGAAAATATAAAGATAATTTCTGCATTTGTTTTCATTATAAACATCACTATATGAACTTTAAAAGTCTATTTTAAGTTAATAATAGCAAAATTTATATAAGTGGACAAACAGTTAATGCAGATGTATGTATATAGATTAGCAGAAAGTTAGTTATGGCACTGATTTTTCACACTTTGATGAATACATAAATACCAGGTCAGATGAGGTCAGATTCTAATCTGTTTTGTCTAATTTAATTTTGTAATTAACTCTTAACCTCGTGGTAACAAGTTGTACTGTCTTGTGTCAAATGCAGACCCATGGTTCGCACAGGCCTTGAAAAGTACTTGAATTTGAGTCAAGTGCTTGAAAAGTACTTGAATTCTGTGCTGGCAAAAAGTCCTTGAAAAGTACTTGAATTTGAAGATGAAACTAATGAATTTCTTTAAAAGTCATTGAATTTGTATGTTCTGCGTAAAAACGTCCAAAAAATTGTATAACGCCTTAAAAGCGAAAACAGTCTATAGATACGTATCAGTCCATCGAACATGCTCACGTGTGATGTATCAACTACCCCCCGTGATTCGGGAATTTAGACACGCTTGCTCGGGAGTGATTTCCCTTTACCAAAAGTCACGGTCGCGGAAAATTTGTGAAAATGCTTTTCTCACGACTTGCTCACAATGATAGTTATAAAGCATGGATAAAGGATTTAAGGGAACAAACACAAGTGTATTTGCGTTGTGTTGAATGAACTTACAGACATAGCGCTTATGGGCGAAAATGATTGAAGAGTCATCAACGGAAAAAGCATTCATTAACATGATAAACAAAATCTGACAAATGAACGTTCCAATGAGTCAATACAGTCGTTCCTCATGACAAAAATTTAGATTTGAATAACAAGTAAATATTGCTTTTCAGACAACTTTTTTTGCTTGATATTATTTGAATAACCAAGATACATATTACATGTACTTGTTTCCAAATATGATTTAAGGCGACTTTGACTATGTATCCCGACATGAAGTCGGTTTTTCGCATCTTTTGTCCTTGAAAATGAGAAAAAAGTCCTTGAAAAGTACTTGAATTTTGTCTCAGAACTTCTGTATGAACCATGAGACCTGATGATGTACAGCCATTGTACATCATCCCCATAATGTTTGCCATTCAGTTTGCAAATTTTCAGTGAGCAACCCTTTGAACAATCAATGGGCACTGTCCAGATCAGCAGATGGACAAGTCCAATTTAGAAATTTAGCAAAGTCAGGTTTAATCTATCAACAAGTCTGCGGTCAGATCATCAGCACAGTAACTGATGTTTCAGATAGACAGGACAATAAACAATAAACCAAAAACAGTCTACTATTCCTTCGAAATTTTTTTGCCTTGTCATAGGTAATTTGTCTGAATTGTTTGTGTGGGTGTATCTTTCTTTAGGATTTTCAATTCAGCAAAATGACACCCAAGCTGTCACTATATTAAGTCACAAAGCTGTTGACATCTGGACTTAGACGTGCTGTCAGTTGTACCCTGCACTATGATGATGTTATTGAATTAGCAGAATTACTTGGAAACAAAAACTTGCTCCCTTAGGACATTATGATGTCTGTTGTCATTACAAAATGCAAGCTGGACACTTTTGATACAATTTGTTACAGAACAATTATTCAAGAAGCTAGTAACATGAAGAGTTCAATGACTATTATAGTCGTGGGACTTGCTCTTGTGTCTACTCTGGTGCCACAGCTTAGAAACCGAGTTGAGCATGCAATCTTATGTTTTTAATATAATTATAATAAAATTTCAACGGTTTACTGCAATACAGTCATAAGTCCTTCTTTGTTTCATATAACTTACAACTGTATTGCGTTTATCCTTCGAAATTTTGTATCTTTGTCTATTATCTTTGGGATTGTTTAAAACAGCCTTAGAATAAGGGAATATTGTGTAAAGATTTACCAGATTTCTAAGTGTTGGCACACCACCCGTACAGCTTGTGTCAGACAACATTCTGTATACTTCGTCCTGAAAGTTAAGCATTCACATAATTATTGTATGTCACTGTAAATTTTGAAATCTTTGTAGTAATTTAATTGTTGCCAACTTCCACAGCTGAAGGATACTGCAAATTACCTGACATTGTGAACATTTGAACTACAACATACCGGTAATAAATAATTATCCTAGCAACTTTAGTGTGCCAAATGCTTGACATCACAACTGTTAAGTCTCACAAACAAACATGAATTTAAGTAGCTGAAATCTTACACTTTACAATATCATTCTGTCTGTACAAAACATGTGTATAAAATATGTCTGTACCAAACAAGTGAACAAAATCTGTCTGTACCTAATTAGAATACAATATCATTCTATCTGTACCAAACAAGTGTACAAAATATGTCTGTTCCAAACAAGTATACAATATATGTCTGTACCAAACAAGTAAACAAAATCTGTCTGTACCAAACAAGTATACAATATCTGTTTTGTACCAGTTAGGTGTACAATATCTGACTGTACTAAATAAGTATGCAATATCTGTATGTACCACATATGTGTACAATATCTGTGTGTACCAAACAAGTATAAACTATCTGCAGTACCAAACAAGTATACAATATCTGTCTGTACCAAATTAGTATACAAAATCTGTATGTACCACACATGTGTGCACTATCTATGTGTACCAAACAAGTATAAAATATCCTGTCAGTACCAAACAACTATACAATATCTGTCTTTACCAAACAAGTCAACAATATTTGTTTGTACCAAACGAGTTGTGTTCTTTTAGGGCTTTCATGTAGTACCACTTTCACTGACATTTCAAGTTTTCTTAGGAAACAGACTAAATTTATGAATCAATGATAGGTTTGATGTGTTTCCAAATCAGCTACAATTAATCACAAACAATTATGAACTTTTAATTTCAGTTTTGTTACTATTAACCTGCTATTGGCATGTGATTCTGTCATTCTGCAACTATTGCAGATCATGATCAGCTTACACTTCTGTGCACTGTGACCATAATCTGCTCTTCCTGCTATTCAGCCAGTAAATATTAAATAAGTATGCATCTGTATGAACAGTTTTTAGAACAATTAGATTTATGGAAATTGAAAGAAAGACAAATTTATTTTAAAGATTCACCAGGACCAGGATTAAATCAAGTTTTTTTAAAAATATCATATTGAAAGGAATAAAAAAAGATTTGGCCTTTAACATCTTATGGTAATCTGATTGTAAAATGTCATTCAACTGCTCCTGTTAATAAATTTCAATGAAGGTGCATGTGGTTAGAAGTTGCATAGAAAATGAATCGCTTTTAGATTTTACCATAGAAAATGCATAATTTATAGAGAATTTATAGAGACTGAGATTTGTTTACAAGGATTTACTTCTCAGAATTGTCAATTTATTTTATAATATTTTAAACTGTACTGCTTAATTTGCATGTTATATTGTTTCATATTGCTTTTGAAAGACGATGCGAACTCGATTATAGTTTCCTTTTTGGGGATATTAGAACATAAGGAAGATATATTGTTAAAAGATGCAACAAATATAATCATTAACCTTTTCCTTTCTGATGGCAAGTGATTCTGCTTTGCGATGAGCGCAGATCATGCATGATCAGCGTGGGCATCCATGCATTCTGATCATGATCTGTACTGTTACTAATTCAGTCAGTTTTCAGTAAATAACCCTTTGTACACTAAATATTGCTTTTCAAATTATAAGTTCATTTACAAAATTCAACAGGCTTGTTTCTGGTTGTGTTCAGTAAAGGCAGAGTTTTGGCCCTTACATTTAATTGAATGAAAATCAGCAATTTTTCGGGTTTGTGTTAATGTTATTCAGGATGTAAAGTTGTGCATCTGGAGATTTGTCTGTTGCAGCACTCAGTTAAGGCCAGGTATCTTGAAAATTACTCAGATTGTTTGTATTTATGGAAGCTATGTCAAGTTCGAAACTGGGTCATGTGGGGTCAAAAATTAGGTCACAAGGTCAAATCATAGAAAAACTTTGTGAATTCTGTAGAAGCCACATTTTGTACTCAGTTATAAGGAAAATAATGGTAAGAATATTTGCCTTTACAGTCTCTAGGTGAGGTAAAAAACTGAATCACATGGAGTGAAAAAATTGGGTCATTTGATCAAATCATAGAAAAACCCTGTGGACTCTAGAAGCCACATTTATACCCAATGGTCTTGACAATAACCAGAATGTACTGTTACATGTATGGATGAACTTTTGGTCAATTTCAAAACTTGGTCACATGGGTCAATAGTACTCAGGTAAGCGATTAAGTGTCATCATGGCCCTCTTTTGTTTGTTTGTTGCTGTTCACACTACAAAGGATCAGTATAAATACACATTTTTGAACTTGTGTCACACAGTAACTAGAAAAGCATTTGACCATACAGCAATGTTCAGATCAGGATGTATTATTGTGTACATCAGTGTTTTGTTTGTGGTTGCATACAGTAATTGTAAAATGTAATAATAATAATAATAATGTCTTTATTTTCAGTATTATAATGCAAGTACATTTAAAGCAAAATGTACATTTCATATTTACAATGAGGCCTTCTGTATAATTATAACAAAGTAACAATATTAATCATACAAAATGCATAACCGACTTAATTTTGGCAATAAAATAAAGAGCAAACAGATAGTTTGTAATACTTTAAAGCTAAATTTCTGGTAGTTTTTTGCATAGAATTCCATGTTTGCATGGAAACAATTTTAAACGTTTGTTTAAGGTATTCTGTTTTTGGTCTTGCACATGCTAAATTTCTCTTTGAGCTGGATCGTAAATTGTATGTTTTGTTATCAGAAACAGTAATAAATTGACATATATATTCAGATGCAATTCCGTTAAGAGCTTTGTATAACATTACAGCAATATGAAATTTGTGTCGATTTTTTCTACTGTTAGCCATTTTAATTATTTAAACATAGCGATTGAAGATGTGAAATATGATTTTGATGAAATCCACCTAGCAATACTTTTTTGAAAAACAGTGAGTTTTGAAAAAAGGTGCTTGGCGCAGTTTCTCCACATAATTGACCCATAATAAGAAAAAGGAAGAATGTATGCTTTATAGAATTAAAATTTAAAAAGTATGATTAAAAGTACAAAAACATTTTTGTCCATTCTGTATTAATTTTTGCAAATAGTCAGGTAAAAGGAAGCAGTCATATTGATGTAACGTTATAAGTTAATTCACGTCCATGCCAATCTTATAAGGAATGTTTGAAGTTGAGATATTTTTTCTTCTTCTGAAATTGATTTTAGCTGATCTTAAAGCTGCTCGCTCTCAGATTTTCGTAAAAAAATAAAGTTTTTCAAACTGTATTTAAATAACGTATTTAAGAATATATGGTCATATAAAAAGGCTCTAGTATAAATTCATGACACGTATATCTCTAAATTTAAAAAAATACGCTACCAAATTCAAAAGCGTTTGCAACGCTTTTGAAATTTCAATATAAACATATAGGGTAGCGGTGCCGTGTAACCGACCTTATCAATCGATTTCTGCAAATTCCTACCTAGATTTTTTCTTATTTTTTTATTCTAGCCTTTAGTTTTATATTTAGGAAGAAGAATTTCACTTTTTTAAAAAAAATATTTTTTTCAACAGTAACTGAGAGCGAGCAGCTTTAATTGCTTTCATGTACACAATTTTGCTTACCTCAATAAGTTTGAAAACTAATGTTTTAACATCTTGTCTAAAATGGCACATTGGCTCCTGCATTGATCTTTTTCCTGGGTTCCAGCCGTTGCTAAAGTGATAACTTTGACCTTGAACTTTGTGTGTCTGCATTGTTACCATAGCAACAATCACTGTCAGTAATAAGCTGATGTAGGAATTCATCTTTTTTCTGAAATAAAATGGTCAAGGAATTAATTTTTTTATGTTATTGTTAGAAAAAACACTTCAAAGGGTCGTTATCATGCAGGACTACAGGTCACCATTTTTCCCTTAAGAACTCACAAGAGATTTGATCAGTAAAGGTAAGACAAGCTAATGTAATTGAAAAAAACAGCTTTAAGTAAAGCTTAGATAAATTGGTATAAGTGAAATCAAATAAATTTATCACTTTTTGATTAAAGTGTAATTTGGAATAAAAGAAATGTAGAAAGAATTAGGTCATTTTCAATGTGATAATGTACTAATGCACATGCATCACTTGATGGGAGACACTTTACATTTTGTTTAAAGACCTAGGAACACCTTAAGTTTATAAGTAGCTGTTATTTTAAGAAGAAAGATGTCTTACCGGTGGAAATGACCTTTATATGTACCAAAACTGTACCTTTTTTATTTATATCGATAAGTACATGTTAGAAATATATATTGCATAATTTTTTTCAATGATATTGCAAAAATTAGCTTTCTAATAACTCTTTTTCTTAAAGACACCACTTGAATACAAAAGAAAGGCACATGTCAGCATTGTTTTAGAGTGAATTGAACATGGTTCTATCATTATCCTGTCAGAAAACTAACAAATTTTTCTATATCAGTAAATTTAAAGTGATCCCGGGACTTTAGATTATAGATTTTCATTTCAATTTTCAAGACTCTTCAGTACAATTTAAGGTCCAAAGTTTAATAGTGACGTTGCTAGTGCAAGTTTGGTATGGAATAAGACTTTAAGCCTTTATATTAATTTTCTTTGAATTAATTTATTTTAATCAAGTGAATTGAAAAATTATCTTGTTAAAATTTTTATAAATTTTCTTGAAATTTTAAAAAAGTCAAAATTTGAATGAAAGTTCACAAACTACAAATGAGAAAGAGTTGATATCAATTTAAAATCACTTTCCCATTAAAAAACTCGTAGATAAACTTATAAATGATAATATTTGATAAAGTTTCAGAAATGCTATTGATATGCTCTCTAGTCTATAGTCTAAAACAGTGTTAACGTATAACTTTCTTTCATATATTTGTTGCTTCTTCACAAAAAGCGTTGTCTGACGGTTTTTCTTTTTTATGGCAATATTATTGAAAAAATAATCTACACCATATTTATAGTGTACATATATATACGTTGATTTAAAAAGCAGTGATGGAATGTTTTTCAGTCATATAATTATAATGGTCTATTTCGCAAGTAAGATATCTTTATTTGTAATACAAGAGCTAATAGTAATCTAACATCCAAAGTGCTCACTGGGCTTTCAAAGTATACAGCCACATTAAAAGTGCAATATTTATTTTTGTTATTTTCTGTTGTAAAATTTCTTTAGAAAAATATATGACAAAGTATGTACAAACATACATTAACAATGTGAAACATTTGTCAAAATATTTAGCAAATTGTTACTAACACATAATTTTTTATAATGAACTAACTCCACCTATTTTTATTGTTATATTTTTCCAAAATTTTATATTACTAAATATTATGCACCATCTCTTTTTAAATTTTTTCATAACCATGTTATATATACATATTGTACAATCCTTTATAATCGAATGGAAATAACAGCTCTCTAATGATAATAATAACAACAAAGTAAAAACACTATAAAAAAAAAAACTGTATTTATTTTTAAATTAATAAAATTGTTAAGTTTTACAAACCTTCGCACAAGTAAAGTTTCCTTTACAATTTACGGCCAGCAAGTGAGCGATTCTAAAGAACAGTTGACATTTTATAGTCCATTGCCCAGTTAACGTAGCAAGAACCTAACGCACTTTGACAAGCCTTATTACAGTTTTTGATTATCAGATGAAATTACAATCTTCACACTACAAACTCATGATGTGCTAACCTTTTCCACAACTCTAGAAAGCCAGATTTTTATGAATAAACTTGCATCCCTGATATTTTTTTTTCATGATGGTTTGCTAAATTTAGTAACCAAATTCCAATGGAACCGTTCTTAAATTGCCAATCTAGAATGTCAGTTAATGTATTTATGAACTTGCATCCATTACATTTTTTAGGATGATTGCTAATTTTAGCAACTATTTTGAATTCCAGACTGGGGATTAAAGACATTACATTTATGAATATTTCATTAAAGACAACACATTTGTTTATATTTCTAACTCTGCCTTAAGTTATGTAATAAATTAGCTTTGACATTAAACATTATCTATATAAGAAAGTACATGCATGTATTCTGTTTCTAAATGAAGATTTTATGGTGATTGCATACTGAATGAGGGTTTCCTCCGATTGAAAGAACTTATAATATCAAGCAAAAGCTACTGAAAAGTTTGTGCCATTTCTTATAGATTATGTCAATTTCACATTTTAGTGTTTTATGTACAGGTTCAATTATCCTCAATTGATGAATTTGAACACTTTGGTATAATAAGTGTCAGTGCTTCTTACGCAGGAAATTTTCTTTCATTTGGTAATAATAATGCAAATTGATAAAAGAATACTTTATCTGACTCAAAGGAACAAAACAATATGAACTGTTGAATGTCATTTACATTTGATTTCTAAAGAAATGTGCTAAGGTTTGAAGTTTTAATTGCGAACTATATTATCTTTAATACTCTGTGAAACAATATTTGGAAAAAAAATTAAATGATAAACCAAAAAATACATTTGTTCAATATTGAAACATTGTAATTTAAATGTAACATTTCCCCTAAAGAAAATGCTGAATTTCAAAATGATTTTTAAATGCCTACCTTTGCTTGAAGAATTTCCAGACGGAAGGCCAATAGTCCCTGTGAACTTAGCTTCTCATAAGATGGCCGGACAATATCATTTGTTCCTTTTATACCAAAAATGCTATTGCCTTAGAGAGTGTGTGGGTAGGTATGTTAATGCTGGATCATCTGCCTCGTGGCTACACTAGGTACAGCTTGTAGAAATTAGTACATCGTTTCTCACGTCTCCCTTGGGCTGATTTAGCAGTTGTAAAATATTTGAATGGATACTTTTTCTAGACACAATGTTGTTGTAATAATATGAATAAAAGAGAATTAACCTCTGAATTATTTACTTACGTTTGAAGCCGTTCCAAAATTATATTGAGCTGGGTGAATGGCGTCTTAACCTTGCATGATAACAATAATTTTGCACAAACGTTGCAACAGGGAGGATGAACAATAATGTAATGTGTTTCCTTTTATTATCTTTTATTCTGATACTACTGGCAGCAAATGATTCTGGCTTGCAACATATGTTGATCATGGTCAGCCTACGCATATAACCACTGTTTGCTACTAAGTCTTAGTCATTGAACTTTAAATGAATACCCTTGTAAACAAGAATTAATTGAAATACGGGTAAATGTATTTTTAGGTCGTCTAAACTGAATGCTCTGGATGAGCTATTAGTATGCTTTGGTGGTCCAGCATTCATTGTCAACATTTCACTAAATTGATTCTTCTCTGAAACTACATGCAAAATTTTTGCCAAAATTGCTCATCTTTGCAATATATTGACCTTTTTTCAAAAAATTGCAAACATGGGCAAATGTTACTAAAAACAGAAAAATCTATGAACAGTGTTTGTTCTGATAAACCAATAGTTGGAGAGTCACCAAACTTGCTCTGTTGCATGGATTGCATGCACTTCTTTCAGATAGCAGGAAAATGACTTGATCCATTGCATACAGGGGCCATGCACTGTTACTAAAAATACAAAAATCCTTAAACGGCTACTTGTCATGTCAACCAGCTGTTGGAAAGTCACAAAAAATGATCAGTCATGTCTTTGCATAGACCTATTTAAAGAAATAGGAAATTGTTTCAGTTTAATTACTAAAAATAGAAAAAATCCTTAAATGGCTTCTTCTTATTGACCAAAACTCGGAATGTCACCATTGTTCTTCTGTAACATTCTTGCATAACTGTCGATCTACTTGCTAGAAAAAGAAAATGGTTCTGAATATACACACACGGGCCTTTGTTCCTAAAAGTAGGAATATCTTTAAACAGCTTCTTCTCATGTTTAAATTTGGAAAGTCACTAAACTTGATTTGGAGCATCCTTATTTTGATCCCTTTCAGAAAACAAGAAATGGTTCTGATTCTCTGCTGGCAGGGCCCTCTGTTACTAAAAATAGAAAGTCTTTAACCCTCATCTTCACAGGAACCAATGTAAATTGTTCTTTACAGCATCCTTTGCAACAATGATCTCTTTTGATAACAGGAAATAGTTCAGGTCCACTGCACATAACTTTATGTCACCCTTTTGGAGAAAAGGCAATACACAGGGATAGCTTTTTCCTTCAGTCTGTCGGTCCATGGGTTGGTCCGTCCGTCACAAAAACTTAACTTGGCTATAACTTTGCAATTTCTTAAAATTTCTTCATCAAACTTTAAAATTGTATTGCTTATGTCAGAAGGGTTGTGATGCTGCCAAACATTTTAAGTCAATATTTGATTGGTAGCTTTTAATTTAAAACAAAGTTCACATAATTTTGGGTTACCCAGTACTTTGTGAAATGCTTTAAGTATAACATGTAAAATTGTGTGGTCAATCGTTTTTGTTTTTATCATAATAACTGTTACAGTTGCTGTTGTAAATGTTTTGGTTATTTTGACAAAGTGTAAGAGGGCAACGCAAGTGTTCTACTGCGTATGAGCCACCTTTACTAAAAATAAAAATATGTCTTTTCAAAAATTCATTGGGGTCTTGGAAATTCATTTATATCAAACGACATTCATTAAAAGAAAATGCACCACCTTGCAGGATAATTTGTTCTTGCAAATTTCAATGTTTCACCAGTAATTAGCAGTGTATATAATTTAAATATTTATAATTGCTCAGAAGTTATACATACAGATATAAATAAAACTTACATTATAACTTTTTTTATAATAATTATGCTCTAAAACTGTGTAAATTACCTAATTATACCCCCACTTTACGTAGTTAAAACTGGGGGCTATATTATTATAAGGAATTATGTATGTTGTCCTGTCCTGCCCATCTGTCCCATCCTTACACAATGTCAAGTATTCTTATTATTAGAATGTGGTAATGTCTCAAGTATTGATGCTGGTTGCATTGCATTAAAACTCCTTAGTTGGTATACCCAGTAATATCTATGTATGAAAAGCTACAGTGAGAAGTTATATAACTAATATTTCACAATTTATAGAGTTATTGCCCTTTTGTACTTAACAAATATCTATGCATGCAAAGTCATTGTGTGTGCACAATTATTGTTTCTTCATGACACCATTCAAGCAGTGTTTTATATGTGTAGTAAAACATCAATGTCTGTTTATGTACTTTTGCACTGATATTTCTTTTATTTTGTAACCAGTGAAAGCTCTAGTTATACAACATTGCTTTTAATGCTTGCACCTTAAAGTTTGCAGACGTACTTAAAAACCATACTGTTAGAATTTGTCTACTGGCAACAGGGATTGCTCTATTCTAACAATCTTTGTCACACTTTTCACAAGTCCAAAGGTCAACCATAATGGTTAACAACAATAATCACACTATTGTGTACTTTATCTACAATACAGTACATATGAGTTGCACAAACCAGTCAGAATTAATTCACAGTTTTAACACTAACAGTGTACTTGTAAGTTTATTCGTAATTTTGATGATGGATGATTGTCCGTCGTCTGATGTCCGTCATCAGTCAACATTTTGATTCAAATGACATCTCCTCTGAAAGCGCTAGGCCAATGTTGATGAAACTATGCAGGATTGTTCCTTGCATGAAGCTCTACCAAAATTGTTCAAAGAATTCCATTCCATGCAAAACTCTGGTTGCTATGGCAACAAATAGGAAAAACTTGAAAAATCTTCTTCTCTGAAACCACAAGGCCTAGATCTTTGATATGTAGCATTGGCTAGTGGACCTCTACCATGATTGTTTAAATTATGACCTCTGGATTGAAATTGACCCCGAAGTCAGGGGGTCACTTAGTTCTACATAGGCTAATATAGGAAAACTTTAAAAATCTTCTTCTCTGAAACCACAAGGCCTAGAGCTTAGATATTTGGCATGTAGCATTGTCTAGTGGACCTCTACCAAGATTGTTCAAATCATGTACCTGGGATCAAAATTGGCCTTTCCCTGGGGGGGAGGAGGGGTCATTTGTTTTACAAAGATGTATATAGGAAAACCTATTTGGTATATAACATTGTCTAGTGATCTTCCACCAGGCAGGTGGACTTGTACCAAAGTGAGCGATATAGGGCCATCTTAGCCCCCTTGTTAATTATGTTCTTATTAACCAATTTTTTGTATCAATAAAGCTAGCATAAAATTACCAAAATAAATTTACAAAGAAATAGAAAAAATTGATTGTTGATTATTCCCAAAAATTCATCTAAACAGAGTTTGAATTATGATAAATGGACTAGACTGTACTACATAAATGTAGTATACTCCACAAACCATCCGTAGTGACTACAAAATACTACAAAATGGTTTGGAGCGTTTTATTACTTGGTAAATACCATACATAGTATACCTTTGTATGAACGCCTTCCCCTCCCCCCACCACCACTACACACACACACTAATACCCCCTTTTTGTTTTAGTGTAAAAATGGACTTAACAGGTCTGGAGACATTCATATAAACACTTTAATCCATATCAATTTTGATTAATCCAGTGAAAAATAGAAGACTCAACACTTTTATTGAACACCTCTTGCATTTTAGGTCTAGACTAAACATTTCCCCTGGGTCAAACTTTTGAAAAACATTTCAGTCTCTAGAAAACACACCTGGGGTAAAAAATGTGACGGCCCCAACAGCGTTTAAATAGGAGTATATGGTAGGTGGTGCCTTTTTCTATTTTAATAGTGAACAATGCACATCATGATGTGATAGCACATATTGGCAGGCTGATCATGATCTGCACTGGTGGAAAGACAGAATCATTTGCCACAAGCAGAGGAAGAGTTAAACCATAAAGAAAGAACTTTCAATACAAATTATTCAATCATCAAATGAGCATCTTCTATGGCATTGTTTGGCCTGCAGGGCACTCGTTTGGCCGATTTTGGGGCCGAATATCGGCCCCATTCCCCTCCTAAAATAATATGTTTTTTTCCCCTTTCTTAGAAAAAAATCCCTGAAAACAAAAATAAAATCGAGGAAGGAAAATCAAACCGTTACTCGTCGGCAGGACATAAGACGAAAAGTTTTGAGTACGAATCCAATTAAACATTCACGAGCCTTCTCCCTTGATTGACTGTCCAATGAATTTTCTCGTAACAAGTCGGTAAGATTCATTTATAACTGGGTTCCCGCTGTCGGTCGCCAATGGCGCCAAATGCGAGAAAAAATAAATTCTGTCGCTAAATTCTTTCAGTTGGCGAATTTTAGTGGCGCCAACAAAATAATCTCGGCAATTCTCACGTGTCAATCAAAAATCAATCGTCGTCTGTTGGCTAGTTTACGGAAGAAGGCGGAGCTAATTAGATGCTATCTGATAACGCGCACATGGCCGTCTCGGTCGTTATCAGAGGTGTTAATTGATAAACAATCATAAAACGAAATATAATTTATAATGTTGTTTGTACACGGATTTAATTAGCGATGCTTGGTTGACACACTCGATGTATTGTTACTATGTAATTCACGATTGCACTTCGGGTGATCATAACACAATTCTGTATACCCATTTTTCCGATCATCACGTGTCAAACAGACTTATAATTTCGGCTTGTTTTTTGGGGTTAGTAATAAATTATTGACTTACTTGTGCTTTTCAAGTTGCAAATTGTGCTGGACGTAAATTTTTCCCCTACATGAATATATCTATTGGCAAAATCGGCGCCTTCAAAACCTTCAAATTCGTTATACTTACCAATACTTATTTTAAACCTTTAAACATACTTTTGGACAAATTGTGTTCTATTTAAAAGTGTTTAAATCGCCAAAATCGAAGAAACATTAATGTACGAAAATAAGTTCACAGACATGCGAGGTCGCGAAAATATGTGACAAACGGGGAATGCATACAGTTACTTTCATTTTTAGCTCGACTTTTCTATGAAAAGGGGAGCTATCCTACTCGCGTCGGCGTCGGCGTCTGCGTCGGCGTCGGCGTTGGCGTCACACCTTGGTTAAGTTTTCTCGTACCACCCCACTTTTATTTCAAAAGTATTAGAGGTATGGCTTTGAAACTTACCATACTTGTTTACCATCATAACCTCCATCTACAGACAAGAGTACATAACTCTGTCAAGGTTTTTGACAGAATTATGGCCCTTTTTTGACTTAGAAAGTGTATTGAGCTTGGTTAAGTTTTCCCGTCCCACCACCTCACTTTTATTTCAAAACCATTGGAGGTATTGCTTTGAAACTAACCATACTTTGTTTACCATCACGACCTTCATCAACAGACAAGAGGACATAACTCTGTCAAGGTTTTTGACAGAATTATGCCCCTTTTTGACTTAGAAAATACATTGAATATGGGTAAAATCCACTTATTGCCTTAACCTTTTGAGATATTGCTTTGAAACTTTTTAATGCTATTTCACTTCATTACCCCCACCTGTACGCAAGAGAAGGTACTCTGTGAGGGATTTGTTTTAAAAATTAAGGCCTTTTATCGACTTAGAATCTTGGTTAAGTTTTTCCAGTCCACTTTTTGACTGAACTGTTTGAGATATTAATTTGAAAGTTGGAATCTTGTTTACCATCTGATTTCCAAACATGGGCAGGAGAAGGTAATTCTGTCAAGGATTTTTTTGAATTATGGCCCTTTTTGACTTAGAAACTCAGTTAAAATTTTCATTCTTGTCCACTTGTTAATTTAACCATTTGAGATATTACTTTGAAAGTTGGAGTACTTATGTACCATCGTAAGACCTATCTGTAAGCAAAAGAAGATAACTCTGTGAAAAATTTTCTTGTGTGCCCTTAACTGTCAAAGTTTTGTTTTATTGGCAAGCACTAAAAAAGTCGAGCACGCTGTCCTACTGACAGCTCTTGTTGAATTTATGGTGCTGCAGAACACGAACAGAAAATTATGATATGCAAACTAAAATTGACCCAGAGGGAACCCTGTTCATTCGGATTTTTCGGATATTTCCCTTAGCAGGTGAAAAATGTCACATAATCAAATACATTACCGCGAAAAATAACATCGAAAACAGCAGATAATTGTTAAAAATAGACTCTCATTCAACAAAAAGTTTGCATGTGTCACTGAGATGTTTTAATTCATGAAAGAAAAAATAAATATAGTAGAACACTTGCATAATCATTTGTTGTAATTGGCAGAAAACTATTATGTAGAGCTCTACATCTGTTGGAAATGATTGAAAATAGTATTAATAAGTGTGAATAGTAGTAATATTTATATGGCTAAAAATTCCCCTATTGTCTTAAAACACGAAATTCCCTTCCAGAGGAGGTCTCCCCACTGGCCTGTGAACTTTGTCTTTGGGTCAGTGGAATTTTTCATGAAATATGTAGATTAAGTTTTAATTACTGAGCTCTAGGTCTTTTGCACGTTCAGTGCCTGTCCTTGCATGATGCAGTCATTTAGATAAAAAAATGATTACAGATACATAAATATTTGAACTTAATTATGTACACTCAACAGGTTTAGAAACGCAAAAGTAGCAAAATATTAATTTTGATAGTGTTATCGTGTTTCAAATTTATTCAAATTTCATACACAACAAAAACAATATAAAATGGAATTATTGTAAAAGTTTCAATAATTCATCGCAAAAAATGACTTAAATAGAAATAAAAAGAATAGCGTCATTCAAATAAAAATGTTCAACAGGGGAAATATTTGCGTTTCTAAACCTGTTAAGTGTATAAAAATTATATAACCCTTTTTCATAAGTTTCATATTTTGGCAAAGTAATTACTAATATATACCTTTTCATAAGAAAATTGATAACACAGATTTTGCTCTTATTATAGGCCTGCAGTCTATATTGGAAATGATAATTCTTTGTGACAGTGCTTTTTCATGGACAAATTCTCAGATGCTACCAAGAAATTGTGAAGATATTGTTAGATATTTATGAATGAAGAAATATGAAATTACAGAGATTGCCTGTCTGATCAGATACATCATGGAACACCCACTCCCCTCGGCAATGTATGGAGATACTAAGATTTTCCATGTAAAGTTCTAAGCATGGAAGCATGTAACAGGTATTGACAGTCCATTTTCATGAGGGAGCACTTTTTTTCTTTTTTCATACATATAATATTAGGCTGTTTAGTACATGAAATTCACAGGCACTTGGTGAAAATACTTTGTAAATGTAGAAACTCTTGCCTTTCACCTATAAATAAAGTGTTTATAGGTGAAAGGCAGTCATATAAAAATATATGAAGAAGAATTTTGAGTATCTATAGATGAAATTGAGGCAATTATATTGAAAAATAAATGACAGAATTTTGAGTATTTATAGATGAAAGGCAGCTATATGAAGTAATAAATGACAAAGAATTTTGAGCATTCATAGGTGAAAGGCAGCTTACGAAAATAAATGACAAAACATTTATAGCATTCATAGGTGAACTTAAATTAGGCAGCTAATATAAAAATGATAACAAATTCCGGATTTTAGGCGTTTTAGGTGATTTTAGCAGCTTATGAAAATAAATGCGAAGTTTGGCATTCATGTTGAAAGGCAACTTAAATAGATAACAAGTTTTTTAATCATCATAGGTGAAAGGCAGCTTATGAAAACAAATGACAAAGAATTTTGAGCATTCATAGTTGAAAGGCAACTTATAAAAATAGATAACAAAGAATTTTTTAATCATTCATAGGTGAAAGGTAGCTTATAGAATAAATGACAATTTTGAGTATTTAGTAATGGAAAGGCAGCTGTATGAAATTATTTGACAAGGATTTTTGAGTATTTATAACAACCATACAGATTTATGTTACCAATGATACTCAGGTGAGAGATATAGGGCCATCTTAGCCCTCTTGTTTCTACCTAGCAAGTCCCCCTTGAGAACTTCAGCTGCTCATAAATTGGCTTTAATTGACAATAAAATTGTCTGGGTGATTAACTTTACTGACTGTTGCCTCTCCCACTGAATGAATCACTGTAAATTATAAATTCCCCAACTGATACGATTTTTGTGAACAAGAAAACAGACATGGCAGTAATTCCCTGAATACTTGTGCAAGTGTTGCCTTCAAGGTCTTAAATTTAAGACACAAGTCTGTAATACGTATTCAGAACTCAGTCCACGGTGACAGATTACGTTTATCAACTTTGTTCAAATATTTCTGCAGCAAGACAATTATTCAAATATAACAGTCTCCTGCAGCTTGTAGAGCTATCTGTACATACATGTATATTATCTTGCAATCAGCTATCTGTACGTACATGTATATTATCTCGCAATCAGCTATCTGTATGTCTATCATATTATCTCGCATGCTATCTGTATGTACATGTATATTATCTGGCATCGCTATCTGTACATACTGTATATTATCTCGCAACGCTATCTGTACTACATTTCTCCAATTTACGTACATGTATATTATCCTGCAATCAGCTATCTGTACATACATGTATAATATTATCCTGCAATCAGCTATCTGTACATACATGTATCAGGAATCTGTACATATATATTATCCCCTAGACTGGCATCAGTTGTTAGGGTCATTACCTCCCATCTGTTCTGGGCATTTTTATAGCATCTTCACAATTTCTCCTTCCCTTGACTCTGTTGAGATGAGCTTTGATTGAGACAAATTTTTGATAGATATATTTTCTAACAAGAAAGAAAGACTAGAAGAGATCAAATTTAAGACCCCCCCCCCCACCCCACCCCAATCTCAACAGACTTTTATAAGTCTAATTATCCCCCAATAGCCTCTGCTAGTTTTGCTTCATAGCAAAGGACACTTTCTTGCAACATGTGCAGTAAAGTAAGATTTTTTGTGCAATGGATCATCAAAGCAAAATGCCAGTTTAAACAGAATATATCATGATGCTTTCCTGTTAGTACTGGTTAACTAGGAGACGGTGTAATTTTGATAAAACTAGTAAATACGTCTACAGAGGAAGAAAACATTTCAGCCAGTCAGCAAAGAACTTACAGACATCTGTAAACAATACAACAGTAATTTCCTTTGACTATGTCAGGACAGGTGATACAGCATGCTAAAGGCTTTCCCAATCAAATTACAGGCTTATAACTTGATGAATATTTCCTGTTTAGTCTTTTCCGTCCAATTCGGATATTTCAGGTCCAACGTGATTGTACAATATTTTCATTATGGTCAGTAAGAATTGTTTTTCCCTGTAAGGGTTATAGGACTATTTCGGAAGCTTGTAAAACGTGACTTCAGATTGTCATTTTGGCACGTTGTGAATTGTTTACTTTGTTTTTTCAGAAATGTTCCCAGCTGTCTCAGTGTTATGTTTCTACATCATGACTATACAGTTACAAAATATTATGTGCCTGAGATTTAGATGTCATTGTTTTGTTTCATTACATTTACTTTTGATCATACTTACAGTCTATTATAGTCTTAGTTTTAATACAAATGGTCAAGTAATTACTTTGCCCTCTTGATCTGCAATGCTTGCAAAGATAGAATCACTTGCCGTCTGCATGGTAAAGATTTATTTGTGGACTAATGTAAATCAGCTAGAACAGGTACAATGAGACCTAGACATGCTCCAAAATTTTTCTTACTTACAATTCAAGATAAAAAAACAGACTTCCATGCAAAACTTTCTCAAGATTGCTGCTGTATTTCTTGTTTAGTATTTATTGAACTTCCTTTATCATTATGAAATTGTAACGTGTTACAAAATGGACTAAAATATGCCTAAATGTATAATTTGTTGAGTCTTGCTATACATGGTCATGTGATTTATATGTTTATTTTTAGGCAGTTATTGTTGCAAAGTACAGAGGAGTTTATTTTTGCAAATGGCGGTTAATTGTAACGTTACAAATGGCTGTTATTGTTGCAAAGGGCGGTTAATTGTAATATTGCAGATGGCTGTTATTGTTGCAAAGGGCAATTATTGTTACAGAGGACTGTTATTGTTGCAAAGGGCTGTTAATTGTAACAGAAGGTTGTAATTGTTGCCAAGGGCAGTCACTGGTTCAGAGGGCTGTTGTTACAAAGTGCGGTAACTTTTATTGTTGTTGCTAAGGGCAGTTTTTGTTACAGAGGGCGATAATTGTTGCTAAGGGCAGTAACTGTCACAGAGGGATATTATTGTAGCTAAGGGCAATTAGTGTTGCTGAAGGCAGTAAAAAATTTCAGACAGTTTCCACAGAGTCTGAATATTTATTCATGAACTAATATTTGATTGTTAATTTTGAGAGCTTATTGACATGAACTTAATTCATGAACTAGTTCATGAACATCAAATGGTCAGTTCATGAGCAGTCACTATTCAATCATGAAGCAATTCATGAATATTAATTCAGGGGTATTAATTCATGCATGAATTGGTTTATCAATAAATACGGTTCATGAAGTGGACATTTCATGAATAAACTTATGAAGTTAATGAACCTTTTTCACATGGGTATTGTTGCAAAGGATGGTTATAATAGTTGTAAACAAATACAAGATCTCACTCCCAATCACCACTCCCAATATTAATTTTGTCACTTCAAACAATTCCTTTAGGGTATGATCATATGAGGAATAATTAAATATGAGATTCACTCCCTCTTGGCTGCTGTGCTTAATCAAGTTAGCGGCAATTGATGTAAAATTATAAGTGTAATAGGATATCTTCGTTCTCCATTTTTTTATGCATTTGTTGGTTTCAAGCTTAGATTGCACCAATAGTAACCACCTGACCTAAAGCAATTTTGAACCCTGTACTTGCAACATTTGAATGTGTGATCTAAAATCGGTTAAAGTGTTCATTAATGTCACTGGAATGATACTTTAGCACCAAGCATCAATGATTACGACACCAAATTTAAGAATCGTGTGAATGGTACTCGTGTATCACTTGGTCACATTGCTTCACTGACTCCAGTGACTTGATAACACTACTGCTATTCCCCTGTTGAGTTTTCGTACTATTTTCCTGTCGCACATTTTTTTTCACCTTTGCCATTGCATCTATATGTTGACACGTTGTTGTTTTGCGAGGAAAATGAGAAAATTTTAGTGTTTGTTTATTGTTGATTTATCGTCCATTTCACTAGTTTAGCTAGCACTCGTTCAGCTGCAGCTGTATATAAATTTAACAAATTCAAAAACACAACCAGGGATTCGAGGGGTGTTTTGTCGCAGTTGCAAAGTGTAATTTGGAAAATTAAAAAGCACCATACTTTTTGCCGTTCCTGTAACAAGTTCATTACAAAATTCAAGCATAATTTCATTTGTGAAATGTCAACAATTTTGCATATTAACATGATGATATAAACCCACTGTTCAAAATCTATGACTCATTAAAAGATTGTGTTTGTTAAAGTCCCAAGATCACTTTGAATTTGCTGATATAGAAAAATTAATTTACTGATAGGATAATGAAAGAACCATATACTACTCACTCTAAAAGAATGTTGACATATGCCTTTCTTTCTTATTCAAGACGTTCCTTTACGAAAAAGAGTTTGTCAGAAAGCCATTCCTATTTGAAAAAAAATACTGCGCTATATTTTTAACATGTACTTACCAATTTAAAAAGTTTGGATTGTTTTTAGTACAAAATAAAGATCATTCTGCCAGTAAAACATCTATTCGTTCGCTCTACAATTATGGAAGCTACTTGTAATTGTGTTCCTTGCATGAACTTTTTGAGTTTTTAGTATTGGCACATTTTAATGGACTCCAACCTATAAAAAGTCATTTATTACCCAAGATGAAATAAGTCTGAGTTTTTATGTTTTTTGTGTGCAGAAATTTTAATTAATATTTCAATGCATGTCTAGACAATTTATATAGAATTAAAATTGTTCTTTATTTTTTACTGTGGCTGCATGGAATTTATAGATAACTTCAGTTATCCGAAGTGCAGGCAAAAGTATCTTGAAGTTCTTCTATGGGTCTTATTAATAAATGGCATTGATTCCCCTATCTGTTACGGCTAGTAATGTGGATGTTTTATTTAGAAATGCACCAGTTTTATCAATAACGTACTAAATGTACTGTGACGATTTCATTTCATGAGAAAAAACAGCCCTATTTATTTCCACCGTACCCTAGACACATTAAAATTGAACACTCCTGACATTTTCAAAGAAAATGTTATACAAATGTCTATGAATTTACTCTTTGTAATTTATTGCAGGCATTGAAAATAACACAAAAATATTATTAAATTCTATTTCTAAGTGTTTACAAAATTTAATGTAATAAAATGTTAATTTAGTTTCTTCACACAAAACATGAAACTTGCAGACCAAGTTTTTTCTTTATGTTCAGCTCATTGAACCAAAACAATTTGTGGCTTTGTATTGAGACAATTAAAATGTCCGAAAAATATTTTATACAGTTGAGCCACTAAACAGACAATTGATCGCACTAAACAAACGCTCACTGACAATGAACAAAAAAAGTTTTTCTTGTGATGTGTCCAAACATATAGATGCGCTGGTGAAGGTGTGAACAGATTAATTTAATCAGCGACTTCGAGTTGCCCGCTGGTTGATTAGTTAAAAAACTACCTGACAGGACCGCAGGTGTTCCTTGAGTTATCGAGTTACCAATGCTTGAGTTATCCATGGTAATGCGTAGTTAAACTTGTAGGAAATATGGCAGCGACCAACGAGAGACACCTCGAGTTATCAAGGTTCCTCGAGCTATTGATGCTGAAGTTAACGAAGTTTAAATTGCTGTATTGAAAACTGCTCTGATAAGACATGCTACAAAAAACAATGCAATTCAAGTACTACAAAAAGATATAACTTCTTAAAATCTGGCACCTTAAGGCATTACATAAATTTCTAAACTTATTCCGAGTCTCTCTTTTTAAAATATTGACCCATTTAGGTGTCATTTAAAGCAATTATGTCACCACCAACAACTTCTTAATATAACCAGCAGCTGAATGATGTAAATAACTTGAATAATCAAATCTATTTGTGTTAAACCATTATCAAATCCATAGTACTTATAATTGCTTGTTTGCTTACTGCTAATTTACTGGTTTACCTATAAAACAGTGATAATTTATTTTAACTTACACTAATTATGTTCTTAAAGAGTGTAACTTGAAGAAAAAATAATCCTCGCAGAGATGAGGCCCCATGGGATGGGATGGTGAAATTCTAAAAATGCTTTTTTTTCTCTCTGCTATTTGCTTAATTTAGCAGGAGGATATAAATTCACTGAATTTGCTGTGGTCACAGTTTATACAGACATTAACCTATGGTCAGCTGTGGTCAACCATAGATTCCGTAACAATATTCAACTGGTGTTAAGGCTATGTTGACAATGGTCTACTAGCCATGGTTCATTTCCCAAGGGCCATTTCCTTATTCTTAATTATCTGCCTTTATAAAATTTCCTTCTATTAATCATTTCATGTAATGATTTTGCTTTCATTCTTATGGTTGGATGCTTCAAGGCGTGTCCTTCATTTACAACAATACTGTTGTTTTAATCAATTATCAGCATCTTTTAACAGTGTTTTGTGGAATCTACCTCTGAAGTCACTAATGGTAACACTGTCAATTAATGTATTATGCTATAGTTTTATGTTGTTCAAAAAGACACAGATTTAGGTTGTGCTATTATTTCAGACCTGTGATACATCGTTAAGACATAAGACTGAGATGGTGACCAAACTAGAAGAGAAGACAAATAACCTGGTGTCAGTGCTCAAAGATATGGAGAAAAAGTGAGTAAATCAAAGCTTTAAATTGGAGAAAGAATGAGTAAAATTAAATTAGATCAAAGATATGAAGAAATCAAAGTATTGAAATACTGATGGAACGTGATTTTTATTAGCTAGCGAAAACTGAGTAAAAGAGCGGCGGAAAAAATTAGTTCTATGCAATTAAATGTATATAATGTATATAATAGCCCACTCATTAAAATTCGATGAATGTTTTAATCCATTGTTTGATATTGAGGTATAATTAATATACATACTTACACAATGTAAGTTTCAAATACTTGTTGACAGTTTTATGCATAGACTGTTTTCAATTGAATTTTATTTGCCTTACACTATTTCATTCCTTTCATCAAACTTGACTTAATGATCTCTGCTCTGTAATGGGATATATTTGCTTTTTAGGGAATTTATCCAAACCCAGTGCAACCATTACTTTCCATTATATCTAAGACAGAATGACATTACGATGAACCAATTTAATAGTTTTCAAATGAGAAACGTGAAAACATGAAATTGATGCACAATAAGAATTTTTAAGAGAGATATTTTTAGATTAACTCAAGTCTCAGTAGATTGTTAGCATTGAAACGAGATGAGAGATTTAATACTTGAATCTCATTTAAGTATGTTAAACTGTGTATAAATGATTGATATGTATGTTGAGCTGTGTTAAGGTCCTTTCCAAAGTTTACACAATCCTCACAATAGGAATGTGATTCCTTCCATTAAATGTGTATAGTCCTTTAAAATGCCATTACAATGGGTTTAAAATCCACAAATTTAAGTGTCTGGAAAGTTGTCTTTTATAACAAATCCATGAAATATATGTTCTTGAATAACGATGCATTCTCAGTGTTCATAATTACCTGTAGAATGAAACAGATAGAGAGTGACAAGAATGCAGCAGAAGAAACTGCCCGAAAGCTTGGACAGAATTTAGCGGACAGAGATGCCAAAAGGTAAACACGCTTTTATTTTTAGCTCACCTGAGCAGATTTCTGAGCAGATGCTCAGGATGTGCTGCTCAGTGATGACTCACCGGCCAATGTCCGTGAACATGTGTCCAAAACCAATTGATGGATGTTTATGATATTAAGTGTGGATGATCCTTGGATGGTCCTCTACAAAAGTTGTATAAATTACTGCAGATTTCATAATACCGTGCCGTTTCAGTGTTTGCATTACATACAGGTAGTAAATGACGTACATGACACATTCTGTAGTTAGCTTCGCCCAAATCGATACCTTCATCTATCGTACATGCTGACTATACTATACTGACAGTACAACTATATTCATGTTTACACATCTTCAAGCTACAATTGCGACAATATCTGAATCTAGTGCTTATGTATTCGTAGGATAAAATCCGTTAATTCTAAACCTCGAAAGTTTATTTCTTAAAATAGCTGTACTGAAACCATTACCTGTATACAAACCGATCTATTCAATTTTTACAAACAAAACCGACGCGTGCTCTGTAATCAACACGAAACAAAGATTTTATACGTTAATGTTATATAGTCCATGTAATAAAATGTTTATGCCTCGGTTAAGTCTCTAAAACGTTTGCTGTGCTAAGTAGACACGGTTGGTTGTATTGAATCTGACTTTTACAACTTACTTCTTGCAGGATGTTTCAAATGAACTGTTTTAAGACATTTTATATTCGTATATCACTGTTGAACCTGCAGAAAATATAGCACCCCTAATCATCTTTCCTGTATATTTTTTCATACGAGGAATCCTTTCTATAGCTGGATTAGAAATGTATCTATAGTTGTTTGTTGCATCATCGTCGATTGTATTTTACGAGAAAACCGAAATTTACCTTCGTAAAATTAAAAAAAAAAATGTCTAAATCAATGAGTGACCACACTTTAAACTTACGGTAAATTGTATACATTGTATATGCACACTGAGTATAGCAAACTTCCGTGTACCATCTCAGATCAAGGTTAATGTATCAATCGTATGTCGATAAAATAAACACAAATTGAAAACATCAAAACTTGGCTCACTTGTACATGTAATCGTCACCAACGAAGTGAACGAAACTACTTTATATAAAACAAAGTAAATTTCATTTGTACTGGCAATATGTCAACTTGTTGGCAATGCATGTGATGGTACTTGTCTACCAGTATAGGTAGTCCTAGAAATAAGACCTCGCATTTATTTATTATTTTCAGTTTTCAGTTTTCACTTTTACGATATTTTTAGCTCACCTGGCTACGCCAGGGTGAGCTTTTCTGATCGATGATTGTCCGTCGTCCGTCAACATTTTGATTCAAATGACATCTCCTCTGAAACCTCTAGGCCAATGTTGATAAAACTATGCAGGAATGTTCCTTGCATGAAGCTCTACCAAAATTGTTCAAAGAATTCCATTCCATGCAGAACTCTGGTTGCTATGGCAACAAATAGGAAAAACTTTAAAAATCTTCTTCTCTGAAACCACAAGGCCTAGAGCTTAGATATTTGGCATGTAGCATTGTCTAGTGGACCTCTACCAAGATTGTTCAAATTATGACCACTGGGTCAAAATTGACCCCGCGCGGGTGGGCACTTAGTTTTTGCATAGGAATATATAGGAAAAACTTTAAAAATCTTCTTCTCTGAAACCACAAGGCCTAGAGCTAAGATATTTGGCATGTAGCATTGTCTAGTGGACCTCTACCAAGATTGTTCAAATTATGACCCCTGGGTCAAAATTGACCCCGCACCGGGGGTCACTTAGTTTTGCATAGGAATATATAGGGAAAACTTTAAAAATCTCCTTCTCTGAAACCACAAGGCCTAGAGCTAAGATATTTGGCATGTAGCATTGGCTAGTGGACCTCTACCAATATTGTTCAAATTATGACCCTCGGATCAAAATTGACCCCGCACGGGGGGTCACTTAGTTTTACATAGGCTTTATTATAGTAAAAACTTCAAAAATCTTCTTTGAAACCACAAGGCCTAGAGCTTAGATATTTGGCATGTAGCATTGGCTAGTGGACCTCTACCAATATTGTTCAAATCATGACCCCCGGGTCAAAATTGACCCCGCACAGGGGGTCACTTAGTTTTACATAGGCTTATATAGGAAAAACTTTAAAAATCTTCTTCTTTGAAACCACAAGGCTTAGAGCTTAGATATTTGGCATGTAGCATTTCCTAGTGAACCTCTACCAATAGTTTGTTCAAATTATGCCCCTGGGGTCAAAATTGACCCCGCCGGGGGTCATTTGTTTTACAAAGGCTTATATAGTAAAACTTCAAAAATCTTCTTCTCTGAAACCACAAGGCCTAGAGCTTAGATATTTGGATGTGCATGGCTGTGGACTACCAAGATTGTTCAAATTATGACACCGATAAAATTGACCCCGCGGGTGGGCACTTATTGTTTTGCATAGGAATATATATGAATTTTGGTAAAAATCTTCTTCTCTGAACCACAAGGCTTAGAGTAAGATATTTGGCATGTAGCATTGTCTAGTGGACTTACCAAGATTGTTCAAATTATGACCCCGGGTCAATATTGACCCCAACCAGGGGTCACTTAGTTTTGCATAGGAATATATAAAACTTTTAAAAATCTCCTTCTCTGAAACCACAAGGCCTAGAGTTAAGATTTTGGCATGTAGCATTCTAGTGGACCTCTACCAATATTTTCAAATTATGACCCTCAGGATCAAAATTGACCCCGCACGGGGTCACTTAGTTTTACATAGGCTTTATTATAGTAAAAACTTCAAAAATCTTCTTTGAAACCACAAGGCCTAGAGCTTAGATATTTGGCATGTAGCATGGGCTAGTGGACCTCTACCAATATTGTTCAAATTATGACCCCCGGGTCAAAATTGACCCGCACGGGGGTCACTTAGTTTTACATAGGCTTATATGTAAAAACTTCAAAAATCTTCTTCTTTGAAACCACAAGGCCTAGAGCTTAGATATTTGGCATGTAGCATTTGCTAGTGAACCTCTACCAATATTGTTCAAATTATGCCCCGGGGGTCAAAATTGACCCGCACCGGGGTCACTTAGTTTTACAAGGCTTATATGTAAAAACTTCAAAAATCTTCTTCTTTGATACCAAAGGCCTAGAGCTTAGATATTTGGCATGTAGCATGGGCTAGTGACCTTACCAATATTGTTCAAATCATGACCCCGGGTCAAAATTGACCCCACAGGGTCACTTAGTTTTACATAGGCTTATATAGGAAAACTTTAAAAATCTTTTTCTCTGAAATCACAAGGTTGCTAGATATTTGGCTGTAGCATTGCCTAGTAGACCTCTTCAAATTTTGTTCAAATTATGCCCCTGGGGTCAAAATTGACCTTGCCCGGGGATCATTGTTTAAAGTGTATATAGGAAAACTTATTTGGTATATAACATTATCTAGTGATCTTCCACCAGGCAAGTGGACTTGTACCAAGGTGAGCGATATAGGGCCATCTTGGCCCTCTTGTAGTTTTTTATATTCATTGAGGAAAGTCATGCTAACAAAGATGTTAAAAAATAACCATTAAAAATTCAAAAATTAGAAATAAGAAACAAGCATGATGTCTAAATAGTTGAATTAGCGGTATGGGAAAACGCTCTACATTCCAGTTTTACGACTCTGATAACATATGTGCTAGACATCTTCAGCAGGGATTGTAGAAATAATCTAATAGTCAAAAGTGTACATGATAGATATAAATCCTGTCTTCAAATAAACAAAATTTAACGGTCTTTGTAACATTTCTTGCTACATAGATTATCATTTTACAGATTTCAGAGCAGCGATAGAAACAGTTTAGCACTCTTGTAAGTCAATACAGTACGTGCAAAGCATGCGCGGTTATAACAAGATATCAGTTTAGTCGTATTTTATAATGTATAATGCGAGTATTGCGATCAGATTATTTATAGGCAGACTAATAGAATGTATATTTACAATATTTTTTATTCTTTCTATTTCTGCGACAGATATACACAAAATGTATGTAAGTGAAAATGATACTTTTGATGGGACTCTATCACATAAGTGATCTACATGTACATAAAGACCGACTAACAATATTGAATGCCGTAAATAATATGACCAATTTTTTTTTTCAGTTGTGTCATGGACCTATGTCCACACAGACACATAGTTTATCTGATTGCTCTCCGTACTGTGTAAAATGTAGCTCCGCCCACAGACGCTTTTGTTATTCATTACCTGTATTCAATCGATATGCAACAAACACTGAAACGGCACACTATTATGAAATCTGCAGTATGGACCTGGGGTAAAAATTGGCTACACCTGGTAGGGTGACTTGAAGTGTTGATTTTTCTCTCCTGTCAAGGGAGAAAAGTAGCATTCTGTGTGACAAAGGGAGACTACTCCAACACTTTACAAATGTCAGAAAGTTTCTGATAACAGCTATAAAAAAAAAAGAAATTGTCACACAGAGATCATGTTTCTACTTAAATTGATCTTTTAACATAAAAACCATTTTGATGAAAGTTGCATTCTGGGTAAGCAAACATGCTTGTACATAGATTTCTAGAGAAAGTCTTTAAAAATCTTCTCTGAAACCACAAAGCCTCAAACTTGATATTTTGATGTAGCATTACCTGGTAGACCTCTACCAAGAGTGTTAAAATCATGACCCCCCCCCCCCGCGGTCAAAATTGACACTGCCCGGGTATCACTTGCTTTCACATAGGCCTATATAGGGAAAACTTTAAAAAATCTTCTTGTCTAGAACCACAAGATATTTGGAATATAGCATTATGTAGTGACCTCTATGTATGAAGATTGTTCAAATCAGGACCCCCCCCCCCCGGTTAAAATTGTCCCTGTAATACAATTGTTAACCCTGTGTTATAGCCCCTGGTAGTCTGGTGAGCGATAAGGGCCATGTTGGCCCCCATTGTTACGAGGGAGACAAAGTACAGCAGAGCTTATGCCATGGTTATTTGTCTGGCATCTGTCTTTCCATAAACTTTTCCTTAATAACACTCTGACACAAAGTGCCAAGGTGAGCTATTAGGACCACTCACCTGGTATCACTAGTACGTCATCCGTCTGTCAACATTTCTTTCAAACGACATCTTCTCTGAAGCCACTTGGCCATTGTTGATGAAATTTTGCAGGTATATTCTTTGCATGAAGATCTATCAAATTTATTCAAAAAATTCCATTCCATGCAGAACTCTGGTTGACATGGTAATGGAAAGGAAAAACTTGAAAAAATCTTCTCAAAAGCTGCAAGGCCTTAGTTTTTCCTTGATAACATTCTAAAAGATTTTAACAAAACTCAACAGTCCAGTCTGTTTAGTAGAGGGATACTGGCCCTTTTGTGCCTCTTGTTTTTATCCCCTGCAGCAAAGTGGGAAGGGGATATAGGAATGGTCTCCATCCAATCATTCGTCTGTCCGTATTAATAATAATAATAATAAATTCTTTATTTCATGAAGGTAGCATATTAAGACAATGAATAAAATTCAACCTAATTTACAATATGGCCTTCAAAGAAAATCTCAAAGTAAGCAAATAATCAAGAAAAATGTACAAAAATCACATGAAATATATAATTTACGAAAACTATCATACTACAAAATCA
>JAFMSR010000002.1:29091762-29136718 GCA_022818135.1 Saxidomus purpurata | reverse complement strand
TCACTTTGAGGTTTTACTCAAATCCGTCAACTTTTTTTACACCGCCAACATTTTTTATTCCTAAAAAGCACCAAAAAATTTAACACCAAATCAAAGTACAGTAAACTTCAGAAGAATAAAGAGTTGCATTGCAGGCACACCTCATGTCATCATCAAAATACTGCATTTTCCTGTAGGTGATGCAACAACAACTATTTGCCACAGGTACACTCCACCAGACCAGTTGCGTGTGTTTACGAAGACAGCCGACATTATTGTGGTAGCCACTGGTATACCGGGTCTCATTAAAGCTGACATGATCAAGGAAGGTTGTACAGTGATTGATATAGGAATTAATCGTGTTAAGGATGAAAAAACAGGCAAGATGAAGTTAGTTGGTGATGTTGATTTTGAAGGTAAGGAATTAGTTGTTGTCAGTTAAATTAAGGTCTGGAGAGTGAGAGTGAAGAGGAAGAAACGGAAATATTTGGTTAAAATCTGCAAACAATTTTATCATGATTATGAATTATCATTTAATGCAAGTACCTGGTTATTCTTATTCATTTAATATACATATTGGATTGGAGAATGTGCCACTTGTGCTTTTGGTAGTTGTGGTTTTAGATGTTGTCTGTACTTATTCAAGCTGTTCACACCTCGCTTTGATCATGTCCTTATGTGTGAGGAAGTTGGCAACTTCTTACAAAGGACATGGGTCTAGTGTAGGTATTTCCCAGGAGCGACGGTTATGTCAACTGCTTGTCTGTAAATAATTGAAATACTATTGAAATGTGTGTCAAATCCAAAGAAAACAAATCTTGCAATTACTTATTTGACCAATGAGAAAACATTTTCCTAATATGTTCATGAAGTAAAGCTGTTAGTGTTGACATTATATGTAAATGAACAGACAAGCTTCAGTGTGTGAAATCAGCAGTTTTAAGTTTGATGTTATTTTCAATATAGATCAACCTGTCGCCAATCTTGCCCTGTGGTAAAGAATAGAGAGTATATAAGTGTCATTAACGCTGACGCTGCTGAATTTTTTTAGTGGGCGTGTCCATCTATATACAGGTACATGTGCATCCCAGTAACTGTACTGAGTTGGTTCAGAGTAGAACTAGTGATTTATAATGTCATCATAAACATTACATGTGTTTTCTGTACTTGTTAGGTGTAAAAGAGAAGGCAGGTTATATTACACCAGTTCCCGGTGGTGTAGGACCAATGACTGTAGCCATGCTGATGAAGAATACACTGCTAGCTTACAAGAGGGAGATCAACTTTGACCACTACAAAGCATCTCTTGGCATTTCCTGATGTAGGATGCCATATAGCACACACATTTCAGCCAAAATTTGGGTATTACTTGTTAAAATTTTCAAAAAATTCTTCATCAGATAGTTAGATAATTTGTCCACCCCTTTCAACCGTCTCAGTCTGTGTTATAATTTGTTGATACATACACCAGTCGGAATAAGACTAGGAGAATTTTAACCACACAGCCAGTAGTAATAATAAGTAATTTTACATTCAAACCTGAACAATTTTAAAATATAGATAAAGTGTGAGTTTCGTCAACTTAAAATGTAACGATAGTTCTGAGAGAAGAGATTAAGTCAGATTCAACATTTGATAACAGTTACTGTAATAGCTAATTTAAACTAAGTCTTCACTGTAAATGAGAGTTTTTATTTCCATTATATGCTTAAGCATCTTTCAATATCAAGAGTATTAGTGTAGATAAGTGCCCAGAAGTATATAATGAAAGGGTCATTATCATAGAAATGTGATCCAGATGCAAGACTGGGTCTCGTCGCGATGAGATCATACTCGAGCTTTGCACTGGTATGATCCGACACACGACTTGAGCAAATCTAGCATTCTTGAACGCATTACTACATTAATAACCATGTTTTATACAAAGTCTTCTTGAATTTAGCCATTTGTAATTTTAAGAAATTCTTATCTTTGTTTAATTTAACAGAGATTTTGTGTTTTTACAGGTTCATGTGTCGTCCATAAACAGATACTAATGAGTGCATGGAGCAAGAGAACGTATACAGATCTTTTAACTGATTATTTTCAATTTTCTTAACGCATTTTTTCCCATTATTTATCTTATATTTAGTTGTTATCAGTTTATTTTACATCTTTTGTCTTTGTTTTGAATTTTTACTTTGATTTTACCTGAATATTTGCTTTGATCAAAGTTTTCTTTATTAAGTTTTTGTGAGTAGAGAGCTTTGATAAGTGTTGATTATCATTTTTATATACAAAAATTAACTAAACCTGGTTGATCCTAGGTAGTGCTTATTATTGTTTCACAAATGCACAATTACTCAATTCAACCCTCAGCCACCTTTATGCTTGCAGTAAATGATTCTTCCTATATGAACAATGCAGATCACAATCAGAAATGTACATGTGTGCAGGCTGATCATGATCTGCACTGATCACAAAGGCAGAATCATTAGCTACCAGCAGGGTAAGGGTTAAAATACATGTCTTGGTAAGTTTACTCCCAGTGATATAAATGTAAGTTAAGCATGGTATATGTAGTAACAGTTTTAATGACAGTGAAGAATTTTACTCGGTAGTACTAAGCAGCAATTACTTGTTGGATAATCTTTATATATTTTTGTATATTCAGCTTTTAATCAGAAGGACAGTATGTATGAACAATTTTGCTAAATCTGTGATCATTATTGTTTACAAATGTTGCAAGGCTTTTGAACATTGGTCATATTTGCTTACATGTAGTGCACAAGTTTAACCCCTTTAAATGCTATTGTGATACGTAACTTTGAAACTGTAAAGAGACTGTTTGGAGATGACCTCATTGAACACCACTGAGTTTAAGTACAAAGGATTCACATTGAATTTTATTGATTTTCATTTGAAAAGCATACACTCAGGTCGTTGAATGAAATGGCATGCACTACATATCAGTATTAAATTTTAATACACATTTTTGTTATAGCATATCGAATGAAATGTTTCAAGATTTTTTGTATAGTTTGGGGCTTTTTTTCATTTACAAAATATTCATCCACATTAGTTCAAGGTCATGTTTTAAAGGTGACGGAAATGGCAAGGTCATTAATCTCTAGCCAACGTGGAGAAGTCCCTGAAAACCTATATGGTAAACAACCGATAGGCTTTTTGAAATGGTGCTACATTATAGATATAGGATATTTATTTGGTCCCACTGACTTTTATAGATGTAGTTTGTATGTTGCAGTAAATGTTGTGAATTTTATGGATGTATGTGTATTATCATGCCGGCTCACTTGTTTATGAGCTCAATGATTGATAAGTAGCATTTTAACATAATTTTGGCTATGTGAAATTTACACAATTTTTTTAATCATGTCCAGGTTTTATAGCTCACCTGAGATTTTGTGAAGGCCCAATGTTTTTCGTCTGTCTGTTCACACTTGCAGATATGTGATGAGGGGAGAGATGTGGGGTCAAAAAGTAGGTGACCAGATCAAATCAAAGAAAAACTTTGTGAAGACTCTAGAAGCCGCCATTTCAAGTGAAGTTCAAAACTGGGTCACATGGGTCAAAAACTGCGTCCCCTGGTCAAATTCAAAGGAAACCCTTGTGAAAACTCTAGAGGCCACAGTTGATACCCAATCAACATGAAAATTGGTCAAAATGTTTTTCCCAGGAATGATAGCCTGTCTGTATATGACTAAAATACTGTTGAAAAATGGGCGTTAAACTCAAAACCAAACCAACTTGATCTGAAGTCTTATTTAGCTCACATCAAGTGAAAAAGACTAAATGTGTACCCGGTACACAGGAGAATGTTTTATTTGAAGCACAGTTGATTTTGATAATGATCAATCTTGGTGAAACAATTAGATCACTTAGTCTGATTTGCATGTAATATATATTAAATCAAAAAGTTGAATCTGTTCCGTTTATGGTGACAACTGGCCCAGGTGAAGTTACAAAGGTCACTTTTCCCCTTTTGTTATCAATGATTTGTTATATTAATGAACATAATGCTCAGCAAACAATTACTGTATGTACGAGTCTGTTGTATTGTGAAATGATAATAGAATTTACAATTATGAATCTCAGGATGGCCAAGAAAAAGCATTATTGTGATTCTGGTAACATGCTGAAGAAAAATAGAACAGGTAGCTTTTAGGTGATGTAAAGAGTGCATATGTCAGCCATTTTAGTTAAAGGTCAGGGTCTCACTTAGAGGTCAAAGGTTTGACACTGCTCAAATTGGTATAATAGTGGAGGAAACTATTTCTTGTGACAAAGCATTTGTGGGGATATTTTAAATCATGTTTAGTGAGATTATTCTTACGTTATTTAATTTATATGATAAATTAATTTACTGGAAATTAATGGTACTCGGCTTGTAGCTACTAGAACATTTTTAAGGCAAGAGCAAAAAACAACATAGGATCGGTATAGTTACCAGAACCACAATATTTAGTGATTCTTGGCCTAATTTTGTTGTGTTGTTATACATTAACAAATCAGGTTTAAGAAAATTATGTGATGTTGCATTTTATTCTGAACTATTTTTATGACAAAATTGTAATAGACTTGTTAACTTATATACCCATAGATTTTTTACAACTTTGTAAGGAAAATTTAAAAAGGTCTGAATCCAAAGAAAAATTGGTACTTCTAAGTTGATCAGAGATGTATCACTTTGTAAACATCTTAACACATTGGTATTTTGATGAAGCATTTGACTGTCCTTGACCCTCAGGTCAAAAGGTCAAATTCACTCAGTGTTGAAATTTGAATCTGATCTACACTGACCTTTCCCACTAGTGAAGGTAATGGTAGGATGTTCACGAGGCAATTATTGAGGTGTAATCATTATTCAGTTTCAGGGCATCCCATTTGAACAAATCAGTATTTTTCTTATTAATGAAGACTCAAGTTTATTTTGCCCCTTACCAGTCAAAATTTATTAAGGATTGTAGTTAAGGTCCTCTTAAATGAGTGATCATTTTATTAGAAAAATTTCAAGGGATAGTCCCTGGGAATATGGTAAAGGGATTTCCACTCACATGCACACCCCTTTACAACCATAAAATGATACTCTTTCTAATGCCTCATTTGCAAAGGTTTGAGGTTTGCATAAAGCCTTTTCACTCGTATTTTGTACTAGAGTTAGCATGAAATAAATTCAATGAGAATATTTACTTAACTGTATACATGTGAGTTTGTAAATGATTAAATGAATGTGTGTTAGGAATATAGGATGCCTGTTTAGAAAGGATGTGTGAGCATCAATTCTCAGCACTACTGCAGGTACTTGGCAGCTATTTTTAGGAGATTTATTGAGAATCGGTGTTGTTGTTGTATCAAATTGTTATTGTTGCTCTCAGATTGTTTTTTCTTGACTACAGTACGTATGAAACAGTTTGGTGTAAACTTTACTTCATGTCAAAAATTTATGGATTTCATTGGTCGATTCCCAACAAAAAACTGTCTAAAACTATTATTCTCTAAAAAATGGGAGTCCAGATACTCATGCAATCAAACTGATTCTATATCCATGAAATTTTATGCCTGTGAATTTACAAGCATTCATAGTACATGTTATCTCACTGGTAAAAATTTCTATATGGCCCTTTCTTAGAATACAATAAATGTATCGTATTAAGGATGGATGATTGTCCGACAGTCTGTCTGTCAACTTTTACTTCAAATAAAATCTTATCTGAAACCACTGAGCCAATAAAGATAAAACTTAGCAGGGATGTTCTTTGCATGAAGCTCTACCAAAATTGAGCAAAGAATTCCATTCCATGCAGAACTCTGGCAACAAATAGGAAAAGCTTTTAAAATCTTCCTCTCAGAAACCACAAGGCCTAGAGCTAAGATATTTGGCATGTAGCATTACCTTGTGGACTTCTACTAAAATTATTCAAATCATGACCCCTGAGGTAAAATTGACCCAGAACCTCTACCATGCATGTTCAAATCATGCCCCTAGGGTCAATATTGGCCTCGCCAAGGGGTCACTTGTTTCACATAGACATATATAGGAAAACCTTTAAAAAATCTCCGAAACCACAAGGTCTACAGCCTCTATATTTAGTGTGTAATCAAGCCTGGGGGCTCACTTGGTATGGGAAGAACTAATCTTCTCCAAAACCACATGGCCTAGAGCTTAGACATTTTGTATGTACCATTGTCTAGCGGTCCTCTATTAAGCTTGTTCAAATTCCCCTTGGAAGAAATTACTTCCTTAGCAATCAGTGACTTCATTAGTACTCAGATGAGGGCCATGATGATATGGGGCCATAATGGTCTCCATGATGATACAGGGCCATCATGGCCCTGTTGTTTATCTAGAAGTATGAGGTTTTGCTAGTCATGTTTTAGTGAAATTAGGGGTGCTCGACACTGCACTGAATCATCAGTATATGGAAGTGAAAAATAAAATAAAAAAAACAGTACATTAAAATATGGTATTGGTGTATGTGCTAATGTTATGTACTTATTTCTTAGCTGTAACATGTGTTTTTGGTTTATTTCTGTGTCCTGTTTTTAAAAACAATGCAAGTCAATGTTATTTAGTTTTCATACAAAACTGAATTCTCATCATGAAATACTCTTACCTAATATCAAGTCTTGTGCCTTTTTTAGTTAATTTAATAGTGCATATTTAGCTAATTTAGCTGTGCTGTGCCATTTTGAGGTTTGATGAGAGTGAAATAAAAAGATCATTCATCTATTTGTTTCTGTTCGTTTATAACTTGTACTGCTTGAAAGTTTGGTATGACAAACATTTGCAAATATTTACTGTAAATGAACTAGTCGCTGTACCAAAGGCCTCTTTTACAGGCATTGTTAAGTACCATATTTATAGGCCTTGCTATGTACCACAATCCTCATTTCTGTTTATAAGGCTAACTGAGTTCAACAGTCCTCATTTACAAGCCTTAATGATAACCAAAGTCAGTTAGGGCCAGTACAAGTCCTTCATAAAGTTTGCTTGCCAATGAACCCAAAATCAGTACAGAGTCCACAATCATAGGCTATTGAGAACCACTGTCCAAACGTGCATTCTATAATAAGTTATTGTACCACAGTCCTTTATTTATAAAGGCAAAACCAAAGTTCACATTTGCAGGTCATCCTGTAGTCTCCCCACTGCAGATTTGAGACATGCAGTTCTTGTTTTATGTTTTACTGTTCAGATTTATAGTCCATGGTATTACATGTTCTTACAGACCTCAACTATAGACCATTATTTCAACCATAGTTCTTTAGACTAACTTGTTGAGTCTTCTAGATCGAGTGGGAAATTAGATCTGTTGACTTCTATTTAAAATTATCATCATTAAATCTCGAAATACCATTTATGTTTATCTAAAATGTTAGATCACTATCAGCTGGAGAGCCAGCAATTTCACTATTGGTACCATTTATACATTTGTAGCTTGTTGAAATGAGGCAGATACGGCATTGTAGTCTTGCCTATGGAAACGTTGCAAGTTCTCTTGGTACTTCATGAAAATTTGACCACTGCAGCCCATGACTCCTCATTTACAGACTACATTGGAGCCGCCATGGCACAGTGGTAGCGCATTCACCTCAGGATCGAAGGGCCCCCAGGTTTGATCCCTACCATAGCCATGTTGGTAGTGTCCTTAGGTAAGACAAATAATTCCACATTGCCTCTCTCTCTTCGAGGTCGATTCATCTGGAGTGAGTCTCGAGAGTGATTACTCTAAGTTGTAAGAACTTGTTTTGCAATTGAGAATAAATAAATTAGTATATATATTCAGTAATTCACAAAACAATAAAATTCCAATGTAGCATTTATTGTAAAATAAAAAAAATTAACACTTGCATGAATATACATCTAAAACATATCAAAACTTTAGGCAATAAATCTATCACAGAAATGTACAATTATTCAGAGAAAATACACATCCACAATAAAAGACCCAAACAATTTACTCTCATTCTTAAAGTCATAATTGAAATTACTAATGCTGTATGCAACATATCTTACAGAGTATCTGTTATATTGTTCAATATGTTTCACTCGAGTAATGCAAGATCTAAGCAATGTTTCCACTCAAGACAATGGATCTAAGTAATGTTTGCACTTAAGATACAGGATCTAAGCAATGTTTCCACTCAAGAAAATGGATCTAAGTAATGTTTGCACTTAAGATACAGGATCTAAGCAATGTTTCCACTCGAGACAATGGATCTAAGTAATGTTTGCACTTAAGATACAGGATCTAAGCAATGTTTCCACTCGAGACAATGGATCTAAGTAATGTTTGCACTTTAGATACAGGATCTAAGCAATGTTTCCACTCAAGACAATGGATCTAAGTAATGTTTGCACTTTAGATACAGGATCTAAGCAATGTTTCCACTCAAGACAATGGATCTAAGTAATGTTTGCACTTTAGATACAGGATCTAAGCAATGTTTCCACTCAAGACAATGGATCTAAGTAATGTTTGCACTTTAGATACAGGATCTAAGCAATGTTTCCACTCAAGACAATGGATCTAAGTAATGTTTGCACTTTAGATACAGGATCTAAGCAATGTTTCCACTCGAGACAATGGATCTAAGTAATGTTTGCACTTTAGATACAGGATCTAAGCAATGTTTCCACTCGAGACAATGGATCTAAGTAATGTTTGCACTTAAGATACAGGATCTAAGCAATGTTTTCACTCAAGACTGGTTTTAAGCAATGATTTTGCTCTAGCAATGTTTCACTCTAGACAGTGGATCTAAGCAATGTTTTCACTCTAGACAATCTTTTTAGCTTGGATTAACTTTATTTCAAGCGTGTAAATTCAAAATATGTAGTCAAAACAATATAATACAGAACACACAAACAAAGCAATGCATGTATAATATTATTTATATTAGTAAATGATAGTTTTGGTAAATTGAAATATTTTATATATCATGCTAACAAATTCACCCTTTAGACATCATTGTAAAATTTCTGCAACTTGCTGTGAATGTTATAAATCAATTTACAATACAACCAAATTAGATTCTAACTTAAGAAAGAAAAAAGCCAGATGTTCCTGGAACTTTAAACTTATTTTAAAACGTATACTTACTACATGTAAGTTGCATTATACAATGTATACCTAACTAGAAACAAAAGTAAATGTTGTGCATTTTAGAAATTGAAAATCATGTTTTAAAGATGCTATCAGTTAATAATAATGAACATAATTACATGTATTTACACAAATGGATCATCACTTATGCTGATTTTAGAAAACAATAAATTTTCTTAAGGCAACTCATTTTGAAAAAAAATGAGTGTCGTCATTATATTCATTAAGGCATTTTTGAAAAAGAGTGATCTGCAGCAGTAAGGATATGATTTAATGACGATGCATGATATTTTTGAAGGCCAACCATGTGATAAATGCTGATTGATTAATATGCTTTCTTCACTGCATCTTTGACTTGATTACACAGTTTGTCAAGCTCCCCATCTGAACCTGAAATAATAAAGCAATTGTTCAACAAGAAAAGTCAACTAAGTGGTAAACCCTGTAAAACATTAGTTTAATGTACGGATTCACTGACTGATCAAATGATCAATTGATTGATTGACTAGCTGATTTTTCCCTTGACGAAAGAACCGATGAATAATAAAGTTGATGTGTTACTCAGAAAGACAGCCCCTTCCTACTAGGGGTCCTACCTTTTAAGGAATTACTTGCATTCAATTGAATTCTTTTAACCAGTCTGAGGACAAGAGTTTCTGTAAAGAATATATCGAAAAAGTACTAAGCGGCAATAAGGGCCATGTATAACTAGAAGTGTTCCTCCTGTAATCTGACTTAAGTTAAACATGCTGGGCCACTGTTGATTTCCGTATAGTGAAGGAAATCTGACTGAGTGGAGTTGTTTACCCTCGGTACTTGGCAATAGTCATATGACCGAGCGTAGGAAATTGTGAAAAGTTTTATTTAAGTACTCCACACCATGTGTACATAGCTCTAGATGGAAGAACAAATGCTAAACTATAGCCTTGCCACCTGGCTAGATGATATTATACATTTCATTAAGACTCCAAGCAAAAAACTGTCAGCTTTTTTTTTCTAACAGGGCTCGTTCTTCAAAAGATTGACAAAATGAAAGAAAAGATTTTTTGATATGTCAAAAAGCACTGATAGTTCTAGACCATCTGGAACAAATCTGGCTCCAATAACGACTATTTTACTAAATTCTTATTGATATGAAAATTCTATTAAAGAAAGAAAGGTGCTAAAGTGATAAAAGTGGTAAATTTACATTTCAAAAGTCAGAGGCACATAACTTTAGACTAACTAGTCTGATCTGAACAAGACATAAAACATTTTGTGTAAACATTAGATTAGAATTGGCAGAGACGATTCTAGTGTAAACAAGGTCAAATAAACATGCTGTATTAATTTTGTTGAATCAATTATCAAGGGCTGTAACTTTTGACATAATGATCAGATTTGACCAATTATCAAACTTCATTGAGATCATATAATTACATTGTATATACAAATGTACATACATTTTTATATTGTCGAAGTATAGGAGTGATCGCCGTGACGTCACACGGCAATTTTGATAAGATTGCTGGTGGGCAATAACAGTTGTGTTTACAATGCTTATGTATCAGAAAGGAATTTTTGAATTTTTATAACTTTTTTGCTATCTGAAGGATTTTTAAAATTCAAAAAGTTATGACATGCTCTTGATACTCATATTTTTACATCAAAATATCTATTTTGAAAGAAATACCGTTTTTAATGACACTTGATTTTTAGTAACGGCTTGTTGCTGCTATAATCATTTATGAAAACAGTGTAAGTTACTCACTCGTGAATTTTTCATTTTTAATTTTAACAAAAATTGAAAATAATGACTAAAAGGTATATTTTATTAGCTTTCCAGCGATATAAAGCATTTTAAAATATCTTTTGTTTTAAAAAAGTTACGGTCGTTAAAAAAACATCCCTTACGATTCAAAAACACGGACTACCAACCGCTGCCCACCGCATCTATCTCTTATCAGTAGAAATTATTGCGCAATACCGGGTTTTGTTTGCAAACACAATCACTCCTATAATTAGGATTTATGAAAATTTGGGGGTACCAGAGTCTAAATTTGATTAAATATACATGTACATGTATAACTAGATTGAGTTGGTTCATAATGAAACTTGACCCATATTGTGTGGTTCATATATATCAATTTCAAGCTTAACTCCGATTGCTTTAGAAATGTGGGTATTAGAACGTAAATAAAGTACTTATGGTCAAAAGAATGGATGACAGATGGACAACAGACATTAATTGATTCCTACAGCTCACCACGATTGCTAGGTGACCAGGTTAGCTAAATACAAATAGTCCTTTAAAATTTATCTTACCATAATCTAAGTTTGTGATGTCACAACTAAACACTTGCTCTCCATTTACCATGACCTGAACAGCATTCCAGTCCTCTATCTTTACTAGTTCCACTTTGTGCCCATCTTTTGCCAAAATAGCTGCAAACATACAAGATGCCTTTAACTGCCTTATGATATCAAACTATGATGGATAATCCATAGTTCACCTCCTTTATGACTGTTTTATTCTAATGTTTGGATTTCTTGCTTTGACTTATCAAGAATAAAGTAAAATTTAAGTCAGTCTATCACAGTTCATCCCTACCAAATTTTACTTACTGAAAACGAAAAGCATTTAATTGTTAACAAAACTATATCTGGCAGAATAACTTTAAAGTTGCAGCTAGAGATTCTAATCTTTTACCCTGACCATGCGAAAATGGACTAATCTATCCAGGGGTTTTGGAGAAGAAGTGAGGATAGTATTTTCTATTTTCAGGTCCCTGTGACCTGGACTCTTCTATTGTGTCGCTGTCCGTTATCCAAAATTAACTGTTTATTCTTTTAATTCATGTCGGAATAAAAACAAACATCTTTCAGCATATATTTAGAATGTCATCCAAACACTGTTTTCATGTACCTGTAAATGCTATTTGTCTGTCCTTTAATTCATAATATACATGTAATACCTATTAATTTGCCTGTTTCTTCAAATTACCTTGTAAACCTTTCAGTCTTGACTCCCTATACTCAACTATTCCACACGCTTTGTAAGGTCCATAGTGAATGAACACATTGGCATGTGAGGGCATGGCTAATCACTGGGTTTCAGCCTCTGAAATAAAACAGAAACATATAAAACTTTCTCAATTCTTGAATCAAAATCCGAAGTTAAAAGACTGTTTTCTATGAACAAAGCTAGTGTTCATTAACTTCAATTGTGTAAACATTTAGGTGATTGCAAAATTGTGCAGTGATTCTCATAATATTATACTGTTCATACTGTTCCAAGAACATTCATAAAACCATAATGTTTCTCTAGTCCTTTACAAATTGTTTTCCCATTATTGATAATTTTCACAGATTATGTTGATACACAGTTTCTATATTAAAAAACATTATTTCGTAATTATTATTAAAAGTGTAAGATCACAGTACCTACCTAATCAAATTGATCTGATACGATTTGATGTGAAAAAACTGAATTATATTTTTATATAGATGGCCAATGATTCCACTGGTTTCAAACATAGAAAAGACAAACATAATGTAGGTCTTTCCCTAGGTCAAATGTTCATTTAAAATTCTACATTACAGGTTAACAATGTCACAAACAACAGATCAAATAATATAGCAGTGTATTTTTTACATTTTATCATGCCTTAGTAGGACATCTTCCCCAATTAGAATGTCTTTTAAACTATGAAGTAGTCCTCAAAATGATGCTTAAATATAATGTTTTTTCTACCGTTAGCCTTTGGGATGACTCATTAGACCACATAGCATCCAACCATTTACTCATTAAACCATTATACCCTGCTCATCAACACCTAGCAGAAATCATCATAAGGTTGGACGCTAGTTTGAATATTAAAGCAGACATTCACTGATGATCCGATTGTTTTCAGAGATGATCAAAAGTGTTTCCACCATTAAACAAGCTTAATATTTACTACACGACTTTGCCATTATAATTTGGTAAAAGTTATACTATTAATTACAAAAAATAAGTTACATTTCTTTTCAGATATTTGTTTAACAATGATCAATCTCCTGAAGCTTTAGGCATGACTGATGAGACCACATAGCATCTAACCATTTACTCATAATACAGAACCTTTATACCCTGCTCATCAACACTTAGCCCAACTAATTGTGCGCATGGGCTTTTTGCCATATTTTGGTATATGATGTTCACCTTTCATGCAGATATAGATGTAATATCAGTTTGTAAAATGGATCTGTTTTACAGTCGAATTATTGAAGTTTATCATCACTTAGGAGGAATAAGATCATACAGATATAAAAAAACACCGGTTATCAGTGGTTATTATGATTTCATAAACTAATATGAAATAAGGCACTGCCTAGAATGGGGATTTATCAACGTGTGTGTTTTCGTCACACTGCAGTTTCATCTAACTGAATGTTTTGTCTAAGCAAGATAAATGAAAGTTGAACTAAAATCGTGGCCTGTAGAGTGGGCAATATCAGGTCACTGCAACCTTGACCTTTGACCCCAAAAGAATAGGGACCATTTTCATGTTGCAGACAACTTTCTGTAAGAGGAAGTTGAATGAAAATATTGACCTGTAGAATGTTATCTTGGAAACTCCCTTGACCTTTGACCCACTGACTCCAATACATAAGGGATTATCTCAGGTTGCAACGACCTTCTGAGCAAGTTTCATGAAATTCAAATGAAAATTGTGACCAGTAGAGTGTTATCAAGGGAAAGTTTACGGACAGGTGGACGGACATATTTGAACCAGAGTCTCCCTATGATAAAGTTCGAGGACATCAAATATTTTAAGTTCTCCAACTGTTTGCCAGACTACTTTTACAATGTTTATATTGGTCACAGCATTTTTTTTCAAGTGACATCAGGAACCGTCTATAGAGTATTCCTGGTGACATTAAACAATGATTTAAAAAGCTACTTTTCCTCTTTTTATTTCTGAATTTTCACATTTTCTGCAGATCGTATATAAATCAATTTGTTAAAAATTAAATAAAATCAAATTTTATTTCATGTTGGTATATCAATACAATAGACATAAGCAATGCATAGCTTTTGACCAATTAAACAATCAATATGAATTAAACATGTTAATTTCAGCAAAGGAAAAACAACAAATATCTTACAAGTAAACAAGAAAATGCAGTTGATGAAATTGCAAGTTTGTCTTGGGTCACCACAGTCAAGTATTAAGATGTGGCTGAACTTCACTATTCATTTCAGGATGAGAGTCACGGAAGAGCATTTGATTAAGATCAAAGCTTTATTGTCATTTTTTACAGATTCAATTTATTCATTTATTTATTTCAACTGATTAAGAGTTTATAAATATGTACACTTTCTTAAAACTCAATTGTCATAAAATCTATGAAATGTTGTTCAAAATCAATTTTATTTGAGTAGCATCTTTGAAAGGTTGTTCACTATCCATTCTATCCAAGTAAAATCCACAGTTCCATAACCTGAAATTGAAAATACATGTACAATTCATAACTTATATTAAGAGTTGCAAATGCAAAAAAAATCACAGGCAGCTGATTTTCTTATATAAACATTTTGGGAAAATTCTGTACATGTTAGGTATAAATTATTTTATGATAAAAAAAACACCTTTTATTCCAAAGACAACGTGCTGTAAATGACGCAACCCATGTTAACAAGCGTGTCCTATCACATTTCGCATTTGAAAGTTATCATGATGACTGCTATGTGTTCAATAAAGTTCGGGATAGTTTTCAAGGAAAATGATGTATAAGAATCGAAGGATAAATTGTTCCATATAGGTGTACTTTATTTACTTCAATAAAAATAAGTCAGTTGTTCGGATACGCACTCGTAATTTAATTTCTACACAGCGGAACTGACTATATTTTACTGAATGATAAAATACAGAGAGACAGTTATCATTTCTTAATTAAATACGATTATCATGTACTTTTTGCACAATTGTATAAAATACAAAATCTATTTTTTTCAATATCATTTAGGATGTCATGATGTCAGTGTGCTAACCCCTGCACAAGGCTTCAGGTCAAATCTTACATGACAAATTACTTTACTGTGTATACTTGACGTTTGCGCCTGAATGGCTCCTTTACTCTTCACGTCTCACAGATAGAAGTGCCGAACGGCTAACAATTTACCTGTTTACTGTACTAGTTATTTCAGTTAAGGAAATGTAAAATTAAAAGTTGATAATAAGCGTCAAACAAAAACATGTACCGAAGACAGCAGTGGTGGTTCCCGAGAGGTTGCCCTTCATGAACGTGGTCCAGTATACTGTATTCAGAGCTCTACATGTAAGTGTCCGCGTGGAATAAGTCGGGATTCAGACCTATTTTTCTTGGCATTTAGTTTCTAAGAACAACACCATCTTGGTAATCAACCAGTTGGTCCTGCAAAAATGAGTCAGATTTAAGAAAATTGGAATGCTAGATCTAAACAAAACAAAGACTTAGCGTAAAGTTGGTGTTACACACCACCTTACATTAATTCATTCTGCTAGAAAACATATCATACACTGATGCAGAAACTTAGGCATTCTGAACATGCACCAACCATTGCAAATGTGTTCAAAGCATTTCACTAAAATTTACAAAATCAGAGTCATATTGATAAACACCCACCTACCATGTATCTCTCGATTATGACACCAAGTGTTTGTAGTTGTTCAGGTGATAAAAGCTCGATCTAGGTCTACTGTAATGTTTTCTTTCCAATTTTATCAAATAAATAGCTAAATAAACAGACAACAGGAAGTACGTCAGTGCGGTCATTATTCACGTGCGATGACGTATATAGGAGCACTTGCTTTATGTGTAAGACAGTTAAACACCGGGGCTTCGCGCCGCTATATAACACTGTGAAACACTCTTTTTAACTACCTTACCTTTACGTTATCACTGTTTTGTTACTCGTGTTCTAAAGAAAAAAAAGAGGAAAACAGTTGGTTATCGATTCTGAGTAATTTCGGATGTACTGTTACACCGGTATTTCGAGAATAAAAACCCGTCTGCTCAAAACACATAAAGCGGAACCGGATCTCGCGAAAAAAGCTTTCTTAGTGAATGCAGAATAGACTCACAGGCGTTACCGTCTCGGGGATTTCCCCGGCGCTTCGCGCCGGGATAAATCCCCTATTAAGCCAATAATAAACTAGTTTCCTTTTTTCATTTCGCGAAAACAGGTTACAATGTCAAATTAATTATGTTAAACGATGACTATTTGAATTATAAAGGAGATCCATATAAACTTCTTTGCATCATGATAACATTCATTTTTGGGTTTAAAAAGAATATTGTTTGAATCAAAAGTACCTTTAACTTAAAAAGATTTGGGAGTTCGTCAAAGCGTCATGTAACTAAGACAAAACGGTGCATAAAATTTACATCACGTCTTTTTTACTCATGCAGTCCTTACCCTTTATTAGGTATGAGACGCCTAAATACATTTCCATAGACTTACATTATAAGGGTTTCTTCCGGTGCGACTACCCAAAATCTCACCGACTGCTGAAATGAGCTTTATTTTGTAGAATCATCCTAGTCCCACATAAAAATAACAAAATTTATACATGTGATCCAATACTTTATGCCAGTAATTTGGAGCTCAATGACACCACCCCCATTTTTGTGGCAGTTTTAGTGGTCACCGACCAAATATGTCAGTATTTTCAAATACCAAATATTTTGATTATAATTTATATCCAGATTTTCCTTTTCATATTTCATTTGTGATCTATCATGCAGCGATTATTTCAAAATAATTTTTCTTGTATGCATCCACTTAGTTTCAGCCAATCAGCAATCAAACACATAGTGTAGGTCTGCATGTTCCCTAGACAAAATCACCTGCTTCCGGGTTTCACCGATTTAGGCGTCTCATACCTAAAGACTGAAACGATTGCTTTTGTATGCACTTAGAACTCTTTCAAATAATAAGATAACCATTGCTGAACCAAAGTATAGCTTTGATTTAATCTGCATTGCATCACAATGCAGAATATACCTCCATATTGATGACCAGGTCGAGACGATTTCGTGTGCTGCTGCTGAGCTTTGAAATAATGTGTCGAATTGCTTCAATATCAGTTGTCATATCTGTAGTCTTTTCTTTTCAGAGTCGAAAATGTGAGTGGAGAAGGAGCAGAGTGGCTATTAAAAATATATGTGTTTATTTGGTTGATATATCATATACTATTCCTGCAATGGCATGTTATGATACCCCACCCCTTCCAAAAATATGAAATTTTGAAGAAATTTTGCCTTATTTATCACAAAATAGTGTTCTAAAAAGCAGGATAGTATCAAAAATTACATCAAAAAGTACAATAGAGTTAAGGCTGTACATACGCACACCGTATAAACACGCTTGTTCAGTAAAAAACAAAAAATAAACATCTAGATGGACGTTCAGGGTGCCCAAAATTAAGAGTAATCTGCGTAGTATTTGAATTCCTAACACATTTACCATGAATTGTAAAGAACCGAATGCTTCTTAAGTGCCACTTTTTCATTAAAATATGAATTGTCACGGCTATGCATGAAATTTCAATTCAAATAGACGATAACTGACGCGATGCATCCCTCTGAGGCCAAAAAAGCGTACTTTTTATACCATTTTAGAGTAATATTCGTATTTCTGAGACCGAAATTGCAAAAGCGACAAGAAATGATGCATATTTAACAAAATTCGTATTTAATGGAATGAAAAACAACCAATTAGCTACAAAAACTGAGCAGATTTTCTCAAAAATTGGGTTTAAGGCATTTTTGTAATTAAAGGGAGGTAATTCAAAATCTATATTGCCCTTCCCTATGCGTTCCGGGATATTTTGTCGCATTTTGTGATAAAATTACGTCGATTTTTGTTAAATTACAATGCTAGCACTGTTTTCACGCAATTTCATGGCGACTAGATCTAAATAACACATTTATTTTAATTACAACAGTACACTTGTTTGGTATGTTTTCAGCTCTAGAATCATAAGGTGACGAAACTCATTTACTAAAACAGTAGCCATTTAGGTGATATTTACCCGTCTAGTTATTTTGAGATTCAGTTAGAGGTCTAAATAACACAATTTCATCAATAAAATCACAGTACGTACTAAAATCCGAGCATAAACAGCTCGAGAATATACTTTGTAAATTATCATTTGTGAATTATATACCACATTTCACACTTCAATTGACAACACGTTATCTGCCCTTGCAAATTTCTTTTCAGCATTTTCTCCACTGCTGGTCCCGTATATTGATACTTTGTAACCATACCTGCCCTCTAGACTAAAAAATCATCTAGTAATAAATTCAGATTTGCGCTGACATCTCTTCACTCCGTATTCATGTGTGCACAACAAAATCAAACAGTGATAATCCCCTAAATCTGACTGAGGGGTACATTTTAAACCTTTATTTTCATAAAAAATATCAGAAAAGCTGTTTTGTTTCCTTCCAGACCTCCATTCAATGTAACTGTTACCAAATTAGCTATTTTGAATACAAAACAATGTCTAATATGAACTCGGGGACACACAGAAACATCATTATCTGTGCTATATTTAGGTATGAGACGCCTAAATACATTTCCATAGACTTACATTATAAGGGTTTCTTCCGGTGCGACTACCCAAAATCTCACCGACTGCTGAAATTAGCTTTATTTTGTAGAATCATCCTAGTCCCACATAAAAATAACAAAATTTATACATGTCATCCAATACTTTATGCCAGTAATTTGGAGCTCAATGACACCACCCCCATTTTTGTGGCAGTTTTAGTGGTCACCGACCAAATATGTCAGTATTTTCAAATACCAAATATTTTGATTATAATTTATATCCAGATTTTCCTTTTCATATTTCATTTGTGATCTATCATGCAGCGATTATTTCAAAATAATTTTTCTTGTATGCATCCACTTAGTTTCAGCCAATCAGCAATCAAACACATAGTGTAGGTCTGCATGTTCCCTAGACAAAATCACCTGCTTCCGGTTTTCACCGATTTAGGCGTCTCATACCTATTAGGCACGCAAAATTGAAATCTTTTGGCCTTTAGGTTGATGGCACATCCTACCAAAAAATTATCTCCTTTCAGACAATAAATTCAAGTTTAACAGCATTATAGGGGAAATTATTGGGTGTGCCATGGCTAAAAGGTTCAGACCTTATACGCCCATTAAAGTATCAAGCCAAATTTATCGCCGAAAACGCACTTAGTATGGGTATGGTCTTTCAAATTTGAAAGACCTTGGTATGGGGTTGCTGCTGTGGACAGAGCAGCTTGAATATCCAGACATTACGAATCTATATGCACATATAGGTCCGTTCAGACAAGACAGTCTTAGATCAAATAACACAGATAATGCCAAAATATCAAACTATCAGTTTCAATCAAGTGTTCTCTGGCACATCCCCACTATTTTTGAAACAACAAGAGCTGTCCCTTACAAGTGACAAATGCCACCGAAAGAGGTGTCTCACAGTCTGTGTGCTCAATAAGTGTGCCATGTAATTTTAAAGTCCTTCCATGCATGACAGAGTTACCATGCATACAGTATTCCATTACTTTTAAACACCAAGTATGACCTTGACCTTTCAGGTTCTTGTGCACAACACATTGTCTTGATGTGCTGAACAATTGTGCCTAGTCATTTTAAAATCCTTTCAATGCATGACAAAGTTACAGTCCGGACACGAATGTGTGCATATATAGAGGATTTCATTACCTTCAAACTGTAAGTGTGACCTTTACCTTTGAGGTAGGATCGTGGGTTTTGCACGCGACACATCGACTTGATTGCGAGACATTTCTGCCAAGTTATTTTAAAATCCTTCAATACACGACAAAGTTACAGCCCGGACACGAAAAAATGTAAGGGCGGACGCATAGACGGACGGACAGACGGTGCGATTTTAATATGCCACCCTTCGGGGGCATCAAAATGTTTCAAGAAATTAAGATATCTCAACATCTTAACAAAACTGTAAATACCCTCAGATGAATGACATCTCTATCAATCGAAAGCAGGTGTTATGAAGCTTCTTGCCAACTTTAAAGCCGACAAAGCTGCAGGCTCGGATCTGATCAGACCGTTCGTGCTGAAGGGCCTTATGCATGGAATTGCAGACCATCACAACCGTCCCCCCCCGCCCCCCCATAATATTTGCCCTCTGGTGACATTCCCTGTGACTGGACTAGGGCAAATGTATGTTCCTTATAAAAAAAGGTGAAACTATTGACTCAGCTAATTATCTACCTATCTCTCTCACCTGTATTTTCTGCAGAACTTTCGAACACGTCGTTGCCTGTCATCTGTCTTCACATTTTCAACACTTTAAAAACTATTATCAATGATCTTCAACATGGATTTAGAGAGAGGTGCTCCTGCAGAACTCAGCTGATTGAATTAATAGACTGCCTTGCCAGCAACATTGCAGTCTGATTAAAATCATCTCCTCAAAAACTTCATTTCAGAAGATCGTGGACTTTAGTCAGATTGTGTGAAGAGACTGTTATTCTACATAGTACAGCTCTAAACTTCTCTATATTAACTAAATACAAATAGGGTTGAAACTAAAAACTTTTAGCTCTTGATGAGTCATTCATATCAGACATCCATCTTTGCAAAAATACATCATTTAATAGTTTTTAGTATATCCGATTATCATCGTGTCATAACCATTTACATATATATAACTTTATCTTCATTTCTGTGAGACGTATGCACTGGTATACCACTCTCGTTTTTAACTATTCTAGCATAAAATGTGCTGTTTTTGCCCATTTTGCCGGTGTTTTAACAGGAGAAAAAACGTGTGTTAACGGGGAGATTCACGCGCTGTTATAACCCGTTTTCATTTATGCGCAGTACATGTCGGTTGTAAACAATGGACCTGTCTCCCAAGTCTTACATCATGTACGGCGTCAACAGTGCCGGGCTTAAAAACCACTGATGACGTCATAAATAGACGTAAAGACCACGGTCGTTGTCCCGCGCATTATTGAACGTCGTACCAGTAAGTTTATTTTTATAATTTTTTTATGCTATTTATGCTAGAACAGCGTTAACGAACGTTTGTTTCGTGTTATAACACCTGCAGAAACCCTCTGGACGTGTTGGTGCCCTCGCCCTAACGGGCTTACAAGTTGAAAATTCAAGATACTATGTTGAAAATTCAACTTACTGATTTTCAACTTAGCATCTTGAGTTTTCAACTTAGTAAGTTGAATTTTCAACTTAGCTTAGTAAGTTGAATTTTCGACTTGGTAAGTTAAATTTTCAACTTAGTAAGTTAAATTTTCAACTTAGTCAGTTGAATTTTCAACTTAGTATCTTGAATTTTAAGCTTAGTATATTGAATTTTCAACTTAGTATCTTGAATATTCAACTTAGTAAGTTGAATTTTCAATTTAGTATCTTGGATATTCAACTTAGAATCTTGAATATTCAACTTAGTAAGTTGAATTTTCAACTTAGTAAGTTGATTTTTCAACTTTCTATCTTGAATATTCACCTTAGTTTCTCGAATTTTCAACTTAGTATCTTGAATTTTCAACTTAGTTACAAACAAAATGTATGTAGAAAAAATCAAAAAAAAAAAGAAAAAAAAAGTGGCACTATTGGGCTTCGGTACAAACTAAATAACCTCCAAAGCATAAATAATAGAATCTTTGGAAGTATTATAGCCTAACCTAAAAGTTTCAGCTATGCATTCCCAAGTCATTACCAATTAAATCAGTGGTTCAATACTGCTGTACCGTAAACCATTCAATAATCTAGGTAGAGTAATTATTTATTGTAATACCATTATAAAACAGTTTTTACCTTCAATATCTTTTGTGCTATACACACCACTATAAAAAGCCATAACCACCAAGCAAGTACCTAGGTTGTATATGGTGCATAAAACGTTGGTATAAAAGTATTCATCAAGGTGAAAGAACGATGTGCGCAGGGCACGAACGGTGACTGCATCATATGTTATATAAGAAGCGGTCACAAGTGCGAACTACCCGTTGTGCGTTACATCACACGGCTGGTGTTGACCGAAACCAGTACAGATGATTCAGAGACAAACGTAAGTTACCGTTCACTACGGCGGTTAGATTCGAGTCGGAGCTGTCACGGTTCTGGGGGACACTCAAGACACAGTGATGAAGAATTACTTATAAGGGTATAGAAGTGCGAGAAGGTACACATGGGCGGATTATACGCACTTTCAGGATCATTGGAATCAAGTGAAAATTTACATTATGAACAGAGTAATTTATTTTACAAAAGGCTTTATTAATAGATACTGACAACATATGTTCAAAATATCAAGTTAAAATTACAATGTTTAGTCGAAACAGCAAAAACATATATCGAATGGAACTCGGCGTTCCAAGCTTCCTCTAGCAGCGTTGGTCGGCGTTCACAGTTAGCCGTTCAAAACATGCTCTGTCGTTCCAGTAAGGCATTTTTCCTCACCTGTGCAAGTCCTATCTTTGTCAATCCTGGGCTAATGAAGCTGATACTTCACGGTAGTATCAAGAAGGGTTCAGGTTTTAGGATAGCATGCCAAAATACTACATTATTCGTAAAACTAGAATATTATTAGGCCGTTTCCGACTCAATCTCATTAAAATCAGAATCAGTATCTTCGCTTCGCTAACTGAGTAACTAAGAAGAGGAGCGTAAATTAGAATATGATTTTAATGAGATTGTTTCAGACTGAAATTGATGTTTTAAACGGTTTTGCGTTTCCTTACTCGCCGTAATTGCTTGTTACTTCAAAGAAATTCCAAGAAAGTTACATTGGCGTGTAGGTATTTCATTGCTCTCAAAGTCTGTGCAGGTTACCTGTTCATAGAGACACAAAGAATTATAAAAAAAAAACAAAGAAAATTCTACACCACCCGTTTCCAGGCTAAAAATAGCTGCTCAGAGTTCCAGATGCCCTCAGAATTCAAAGCCGCAGGACCATCATTGTGTAAGTAATGTATTAGATTTAAAAACGTTGCCCTTTTATCGACTGATTAGTTAATTTAAATGCAACAAAGTATATGGCTGTTGCATTTTATTGCCACCCACTTAAAGCTGCTCGCTCTCAGTTGCCGTTGAATTTTTTTTACATATACAAAAATATATAACTAAAGGCTATAATCAACAATAGAAGTAAAAGATCAAGGTAAAAATTTGCTAAAATCGATTGAAAATACTGGTTTAACGGCACCGCTACACTATTTCAAAAGCGTTTGCAACGCTTTATTATTTGGTAGCATATTATTTCTAATATACAGATAAACGTGGCAAGAATTTATACTGAAACCTTTTATATGACTATATGTTCTAAAATATGTTATTTTATACAGTTCGAAGAATTTTTACCAAAATCTGAGAGCGAGCAGCTTTAAACCAAAGTGTAGTTTTAAAATTCAGTTTGCTAGCAATTCTTTGGTATGACCTTCTTTGGTGCAATACGAAATTTAACCTATGTACATAAAACTGCAAATCTTTAAACCCTTTTACAATATTCTGTACATATCCGCATTAATTCATGTCATACATGAAATGAGAGAATAAAAGTGCTCTGACTTGACTCCGACTTAAACTCCCAAGTACCTGATTACATGCAATATGATTACTTGGAAGAGCTAATTAAAGTGCCGGTTTGTCCTTCACCAAATTTGGTTGTTCTTGCATCGTATCCTCAATATCTGTAAATATAATAGGCCTGAGTAATCGATGGACGATGCACACCGCAGTCTTCTGTCCCTTCTCACCCTCCCTGTTTCGAGCTACTCTACCGGCAGCACTGGTTAATACAGACAGAAAGTTCATCTCTTTAAATTCATGATTCCTAACGACTTTTTCCAATTCATCAATTAGCCACGATCCGTGTGTAAAGTTATGCCAAGCTCTCATGCCAGAAACTGTTGGGAATACAACCAGAAAGTCTGATGGAAGATTATGTAAGGCTTTCTCTTCTCCATAAAAATAGTCTTCACTATTCTTTCTTTTTCTATCATTTCCAGAACCAGGTATTGTCTCTACGTCTGCGATTTCGTTTGACTCTTCACTGTGAAAGTCATTCTCTGCCCTATTAGTAGCCTCAGGTTCTGGTCTGTTTATTCTACTCTCGTCTTCGTCAGTTATTTCCTTAAATTCAAAACAAAGTGAACATTCCATTAAGAGTTTTTATCTTTTGTAGATACCACGAAAAAACGTGTTATTCGGTATTAGCTCTTAAATTGCCTTTTCCTAAGTTTCTGAATACCGACATCAAACAGTGTTATTGTGTGCTTTTTTTAACCTGGAACAAGTTACCCTTTTTAAATCAGAAGTGATCTCATACAGTCATTCGCTGCATTCAAGATATAAACAATGGACGCATTTGCCAAAATACAGATTTCGGAGTTCAAATATGGGAACCACTAATAATCGAAGGATTATAGGCTGGTCATATTGACATTATCAGAAGTAGACGTACATGTATATACAAACATTCTGGCTGTATGGAGTTTGGTAACACATCGTGTTCTCTGAGTTAAAGTCAATGAATGAATCGTAATGTGGATTGAAAAAAAACGTGTTTTTATCTGAGAGGTGAAAAGTACGAGTTACAATCTAAACAGAAAGAACTAAATCAAGCTTGTTCTAGTACCAGGCCTTCAAGCGTTAACTCTTTGCTTTGTTCGGGTACTGTCTCTTTCAAAGTGTGTCCCATGTCAACTTGTTTGTCTGAAACAAATAAAAATATTCATGTGGCACAGTTTAAATACGAAATATAAACATAGAAGATTAAATGCTAAGACTTATCAGAATATTCAACTGCATGTACATAAAAATGTATTTCCAAGTCCAATGAAAATCGTTCCTCAACGCAGTTTCAGATAGAGCACTGAATGTCAAATATAATCTATAAAACTGAATTGTGATGAGTTAAAATTAAGCAGGTTTGATGGTTTTTGACTGACAAAATAGCCAACGCTTCAAAGGAGTATTCAGTAGTTATTTTATTTATCTCCGTTAATTTCTCAACGAAGATTGCATTCGTTATGTTTTTCTTGAGAACTGTCAACCAAACCTGATCCATAATCTGACCTTAGATTAGATGAGAGAGTACATTATTACAGGAATAACACACATTTCTGATTCGAAAACACGTTGTAGCTAAAGGTATAGTATATGGCTATCTAACATGTCTAATGTTTTTTTAAGAAGCCATACCTTCCGGAATTTCTGGGTCACTACGGCAAGCCTGAAGCAATATTATTCTCGGCTTTCCTTTGAGTGTTTTACAATTGTCATCGTTGAGAGTTTCTATGACACTTGTAAGCGTTACTCTGTCAGCATGTAAATCATCCCTAAAACAAATCTCTTGCTCCCCGTCAACTTTTACGCCATGGGTACTTATGACCAAAACAAAACATTCCGACTGTGAGTGGTCGGTTGTTTGAATTTTACAACTGATGCATCGACACGTGGTTTTATCGCTCGGAGTCTTGTTATGTATCCAAAATGGATGATCGACAGTAGATGTTTTATATGGATATTGATTTACGTTCATATATGTTCTATTTTCCAACAATTTAAATTTAAGCTTCTTGTTGAAGATATATTGCAGATTTGTATCATCCACGGCTGCTCCTTTTCGTGTTGGGTCCCGGTTGCTCTCCCTTCCCGGATAAGCTAAATTGTTCGACTCTATTAGCGGAAAATCTTTGTTCGTAATAAGAACGGCGTATCCTCGAGAAACTGGAAGCTGTGGTTGTTCTTCGTTGAGTGACTCTGCCATAACTGCACTCTGCAGATTAAATAATTTTATATCAATTCTATTTTCCTTAAGAGAAATCCATTGACACCTTACCTACAGAATATTCGTGTATGGCTCTTATTCTAACACGTGAAGCATTTACGATTAAGCTACTCGCATTACTCGGGTAGAGAATTGGCGCGAGCGCAGTGTAATTACTCAAATCTTATAACCCGAACGTATAGAGTAAGTATAAGTTACAATAAAATGGTGCTACGCGTTGAAATAGTTATTTTTCAAAGACAATGTCTTGTAAGAATCGAAATAATCAATTCCTTACTGTGATTTAACGTGTATCAAGTCACATTTAGTTATTCAAATGCGTGTAATACTTGCATTGAACCCCTAACAGTGACTTACTACACGTTAATTCACAGTAAGGAATTCAGACTGGTAAAAGACGCGCATGTACAAGACTTGGCCTTTTCTCTGCCCGATATAATAAAACAACATATATTAAATACTCTCGACACTCCATCCAGATGGAATCAACCTCGAATTGAGAGCGAATTTTAAGGACATTATGGAATAAATTTGTCTTGTTTCAGGGCACTACTGGCATGGCACTGTCGGGGAATCGAACCTTAAACCCTTTAATCGCTAGGCGAACACTGCATTTCGGCGACTCAATATTCATAGTGAACAAGTTTGTAATTGAGTATTATATATAGATACGAGCGTAATAAAATAGTTTTGAGCATTTTATGTAAATGGTTCTAGAAGCTAATTAATAGAAACACGCTCAAATGTTCAGTACTCCACACTGAGCCGCTTTCAGTGCTTTGATTTAATCAATTACCGTAAATGATCAATCAGTTTCCCGATGACCACCAGGTATTAATTCCAAGAAAACTTATTGTTGTCATTGATTCCAACGCTCACATATGTTTTGGGATGGCCCCTGGCCTTAAATTTCACCGTTTTTGTCGCCTACTTTCGATTTCACTTTTTAAAACAATACTCTCATTCAATTGTCAAGTACAAAACCGTAATTGAAATATCCAAAGTTCTCTAAAAATACAAACAGATCTATATAAATCTTACCTAGATTTATTTCTTCCAACCTTATCAAGTCCAAGACACAATTTCCAAAACAATGAAAACAGAATGATCTAATTTTAACCTTTTTGCACTGAAAAGTTAACTAACTTTAGTGTTTAACTTTATACTGTAGATACTTTCATCAATTAACATTGCAGTTCTCAGAAGTCATAAAGTAGTATTTTTCTAACTGTTTAACTCTTCCCCACAAAACACTGACGCGAACTTTATTGCAGTCACAGGTGCGCAGGGGTCGTCTCAAAATATTATATTAACTTAATTCCCTTCATTTCAGTATTTAACTATACAGTCGTCTTCTATCAGCCTCCATAAAAGCATGTTTAATTATCATGATTTTATGTGCGATAGCTGCTGAACAGTTCGCCCCAAATCTGATTTGGAGGGATAAATGCTTTTACAACTATCTTATCGGTAGCACTTTTGTGGTTTTTTTTTATTCTCAGTATCTTATTTCTCGATCTCGTTTTATGGCAGTTTTTTAGGCTTAAGCCAGGATTAGCAGGTTTCTCACAATTTTTAATTTTTTTTAAAGTTTTTCAACTTAAAACATGTGTATTGTGTTATTCTATTCTTAAATGCTTCTAATATGATATTATAATGTTTTTTATCTTACATGTTTAATATCGAATAGTCCTATTTATTGTGATGTACGTACTATTTTTTAACCATGCTAGTTAATTATTTATTGAGATTACTGCTATGTCGGTCAAAAGCTATACATAGCTTATGTCCCATCATGTTGAAATGACATACGTATGTATTGTAATGAAAATCACCTTTGGGAAATATATATATTTTTATTGTTTTCTTTTTGAGGGGACAGCTGCGTCTCGAAGTTAGCTAACAACGTTATATGGGTTTCGTATAATATTTCCCTCCAAAGTGACCAAAGATGTACACTCAAAGAAAAAGGAATATAAACAGCTAGAGTTGTAACTTGAATTTGTATACCAGTTTAACTTATATCGAATACAAGTACATGTATACTGAAAATATTTCAAAGCATTTTGATTGACTTTAATGCGGGATAATTTCGGACAATGACCTATGCACTTGCCAACAATTTCTATTAAATAAGTCTCTTTTCACTGTCATAGAAAAAAAATACAATTGACGCGTTCTGCCAGTTGTTATGATAGAATCTAATAATATTCTATGATCTTTTATGCATTTAAAGAAAACGATTCAGAAAAGCCATATCACAAGCGAGTCGACGTCCCTAACGAGCGTAAACTAGAAAGACAAGTAGTCGTCACCTGTCCTTCGTAGGAAACAGTCGACTTTCAACTGTTCATGTAAAGCTAACGCAACATACCATTATATATACAATTTCATCTAAATAGAAGGCTGGTGCCATCATAATTAGCGGCATTCCTTCTATTAAACTGGAAAAGGTACAATTTTAAATGTAACCTTCGACAAGTGACTAACACCGAGGCCTATTCAGCTTTTATACCTACATAGCTAGCGATAATCCGGAAGGTAGTTGGTACCAACTGGGGAGTGTCAGAACTATTGGGATACGAACTGTCCAACATCAGTATCCGCACTGATGTCCCTGTAAACCAACTATAGGGGAGAGTGGTTAAAATATCCATGACACAAGCCATGATCTCGAAGACTACCCATCAGAGACACGGGCCCATGTGTACACAGACGGCTCTCTTAAAAATTACGACTGCTGTCCAAGATAGCGGTACAGAAATATTCATATTGCATTAAACTGGTTCATCCGAGACAGGGGTCATACTACAAGGCAAGAGTAAATACCTCATTCAGGAATCGAAACTCATGCAAGAGTCAAAAGTAGTTTGCTATCACGTGGTCATTTCTAAAGATGTCATATCAGTCCTGGATGTCTTAGCTAACACCAATTCAAATTGTTATCCCTTGCCAACATATTTAGTGAAAAGTGAGAAGTCTTTCTTCAGTGGAGACCCGCACAGTGTGGTTGCGGACAAATTGGTCATAGCGACAAGTTACGGTGATTAATTTGTGTACAAAACAGAAGCCACACTCTTGCAAGAGGAAGTACAATCTATTTGACAGATAACAACAAGTAAATCGGTCCATGCTTTGTATCGGACACAAGTCAAATTCTGTTATACCTAAACACTGAGGCTGTCTCGTCATAGTGGTAAAAATCCCAGACCATTAAGCTTACTTATGTTATTGTTATGTGTCCTGTATAGACAGTCAGGAAAATGTTAGTGTCAATAGTAGTGTCACGCTGGTTATGTACCCTAAGAAAGAGGATTTCAAAAATACTATGACCGTGGTTACCGTGTTAAAGATAGCGTTCTATAGTACTGAGTCACATTATTTATTGACATGTATATATACTGTTACATTCTTCATTATTGTCTATGACAGTCTCATTTGTTCATCTATATATGTACATGTATATACATTAAACCAAACAATTACTAAACGACATAAAATACAAACATGTAAAGAACCATTTTAATATAGTAAAAGCTATAAAGTTACTTATACAAATAAAACTTTCAATCACGAATATATTTATATATGTACACTATACCTTGATATTTTTCAACTTCTTTAAAATTTGTGTTAGAAGAATTTTAAAATGGTGATTTTTAAGAAAGGTTATAATACTGAAAATTATAAGATTCCAGAAACTGAACTGGATGACTTTTCAGTCGATGTAGATAACAATTGAACAAGGTGTATGGATATATCACTGTCGCTATCACCTTAAACCAGAATATGGTTAATAAAATGTAAGTCTTATTTTGCTCATAAGTCTGTACAATCTGTGCAAAAACATTAACTAATGTCTATACATTAAAATACAAGTCATCGTTAAAAGATTAACAATACATCTTTATTTTGTGTACATGTGTTTACTGCAAATTGTCTTTCGTTAATACATAATTGGTGTGATTATAGCAACTGATTACAAATTGAGAAATAAAACAGAACTTCTCTTGCACCTAAATAATGTACAGATTGAAATTAACTGTTCAAATACTTCTTGGAGTTCATATAGATAACACTCTATCATGGAAATACCAACTGGGTAAAGTAACTTCTGAATTAAACTTATTTTGCACTGCTAAAAAGAATTGGTTATTACTTTCGCCCGAGATCAAAGGTATGTTCTAGAATGCTTATATACTACCTACATTCGATTACTGCTGTACAATATGGGAAAAATAATACGGGGAAAAAATGTAACATACACAACATAACAATAATTAAGAGCAAAGAGCAGCAAGAGTTATTTTAAACAGACACAAACTACACTTGCTTTTGTCCACAGAGGTGAACGCTACAATTTACAATTTAGCTCCATGGTATATATATTTGATCTTTTGAATTTTTCTAATAATTATATTTATGATTTAAGGTCAACCAGTGAAAATCATCTTCATACGACGAAATTTCGAACAAACACTTAAAAAAAGTTTTAGTTACAGCAGTAAAATTGTTTGGAATAATATTCCTTCACAGATTAGAAATCTACAAAGTCGATATTTTAAACTTCATAACAACAAATTTCCAGCGAGGACAGAAATACTATTTATACAATATTATTACATATGTAATTTAATAGCATACTCACTATATTGCATTACCTTTGCTTACTTGAGAACGTCTGTAAGCAATAATTGTAAAGTGGCAATTCTGTGTGTTTGTCTAAAACCTGTGATTTCCCCCATCTTTTAACAAGAAGGCAATATTGCAAATATGATGCTATATGGAAATTCTGTATAAATGTCATAATATGTTAAAAAAAGAATTGAATGGATCTATGTAAATTTGGTGTGTATGCTTCAAATTGTGATGCATTCTATTATATAATTAACAATCTTGTTACACTTTATGTCATGGGTAATAAAATGTGTTCTATTATATTCTCATTGTTAAACAGTCGTTAAGTATATGGTTGCCTGACATAAATATACAGTTTTGTAATTAAAGAGCCGGCTTGTCTTGCAGCCCAATATCCTCTATATCTTTAAAAATAATAGGCCTGAGTAGTCGATGTACGGTGCACACTGCATTCTTATCTCCCTTCTCACTAACTTTGTCTCGAGCTACTCCGCCCGCAGCACTGGTTAACACAGAAAGAAAATTCATATTCTCTTTAAAGTCATGATTCTCAACGACTTTTCTCAACTCATCAATTAGCCAGGATCCGTCTGTAAAATTATGCCAAGCTTTCTTGCCAGAAACTGTGGGGAATACAACCAGAAAGTCCGACGGAAGATTACGCAGGGCTTCTTCTTCAACATCCATTTTAGAATCATCTTCGCCACTAATTGTCTGAAATTCAAAACAATGTAAGGAAAGTGTTAAGGTATGCCCTAAAATTAGGAGTAATCTAAATAACCTAAAAACATTGTTTATTCAAAAGTTTGAAAGGATTGCCATCAAACCTGAAAGTTTTATTTAAAATACCAGGAAAACTAGATAAAATTGACAAAATTATACGTGTTGTGGTTCCTTTATAAACACTTGTTTCCTGATTTTTTTATGGATAAAGCGTTGCTATAATGGCACATCGTGCATGAAGGAGACAGTTCTCATTCTTTTGATCTGTTTTAATGATAGTTGAAGTATAATGTGAAAATGACACGTGGCTTTGGGTTGTTATGTGTGAAGCCGGTGCATAACTTGTCTGCAATACTGAGCTGCGTACTTTTTGCAGGAGAATAAAAACATATAAATAGAAAAATTGGTTGATTCTTCTTTTAGATGCTTTTTCTTATTATTTGAGTCGGACACTGACCAGCCCCTGGTCTATGGGTTTGGAGTAAATATCAGTGAAATATTGAAAAGTGAGAATTTGCCATCGGACCGACCCAACAATTGGCTCTATCTTTCAATGTAGCATATTCAAAAATGGTTTATGCAAATGAGTTTGACAGCAAACTTTAAGATATTTTTCAAGACTTAGTTAATATGTGCATGGTGCTGTATTTTGTTTCTTTCAGAGGTTGTTGACTGGCGGACTAGATTGTAGATTATCCACAAAGTGTACTTATTTACGTCCTTGGACAAATTTTTATCAACGGTGTAATGGAAAATTACGGAGAAAGTAGTTTCATGACTTAGTCAAACTAAAGCGGTATGTGTTGAAAATGATGTCAATTAATAAACATTTTATACATGACTGTGTAAAATATGACAGATGTGGGATAAAACAAACGAAATACAGTAAGACGCGTATTATACTCGTATTTATCTGAGGAATGAAAAAGGTGATTTAAAATCTGAACAAAAGGAAACATTTTAAGCTAGGTTTTACCGTACCATATCTCCCAATGTTAATGCATTGCTTCCCTCTGGAACCACCACATTAACGGAGTGTCCTTTGTCATGCCATGCAGCATCTTGTTTGTCTGAAGCAAATGTAAACATGTATATAGCTTAGTATCAATACGAAATATTAACGCTGATAAGTCAATTCTGAATACAAATAACATATTGTTCAAACAGAATATATCTTTTCGGTGATTTATCGAAATATTACTGTGTATTATATCCCAATAAACTCACTCAACAGAAGTAGATTTTTATACCAAAAACTCCAGTTAGTATCGATGTAAACACTTTTACTAAGATATCTTCATTTAGGAGCTGGCTGTGCAGGTTAAAGAGACTGCTATCTCTTTCTCGCACACTGCTATCTCTTTTACGAAGAAAGATATCTCATAAGAAAAAGAGATATCATTTACAGAACAGAGATAGCCCTATAACAAAAGAGCTTTCTCTCTAACCATAAGAGGATACCACTATAAAATAAATATCTCCTGTAGTTACTGAATAAAAAGTAAAACAGCTCGCCATACATGACAATGGCGTATTACATTAGTGAAACTGATAATGGCGTGTAACAAGAGTGAAACTGAATATGGCATATAGCATGATAATGGTTGATTATAAAATATGTTAGTTTTCCTTAGGATTTAACGCCTGTTTCAACTGTATTTCAGTTTAATGTACAGGCGGGCAGTAAAACATTAACCTACCAACCCTTCTCGGGAAAGACCACAAATGCATGTATTTATATATGTCCCGTACAACATGGGACAAGTACTATAGATTAAGAATAATAGAATTAACATACCTTTCGGAATACTCGGGTCACTACGACAAACCTGAAGCAATATTATTCTCGGTTTTCCTCTGAGCATTGGACAATTGTCATCGTTGAGAGTTTCTATGATATCTTCAAGCCTTGTAGGAAATGCATCCGAAAAATAAATCTCTTGCTCTCCGTCAACTTTTATGCCATGAGTACTTATGGCCAAAACAAAACATTCCGACTTCGAGTGATCGGTTGTTTGAATCTTACAACTGATGCACGGACAATTGGCTTTTACTGTCGGCTCAGTGTCATGTATCCAAGATTGTTTTTCATTGACTAATGAAACGTTTTTATATGTTTTATTTCCCAGCAATTGAAACTTCAGTTTCATGTTGAAGATATATTGCAGATTAGTATCATCTACGTCTGCTCCTTCGCGTATGGAGTCCTCTGGACTTTCAAGTACAATTTGTTGAAAATGTTTGTTCGTGATAAGAACGGCATATCCTCGAGAACCTTGAAGCTGTGGTTGGTCGTTGGGTGATTCTGTCATGATTTAAAGCCTGTGGAAAAATATATTTTAAGTTGTTATAAATTGTCAGTCAGTCACAAGCAATTCAGAGGTAAATTATTTTATGCAATGCTGCATTTTAAAGTATTTTTAACAGGTTTACTTTGGCATAGGGCAAAGAAACTTGTGATGGGAAAGGGATTATAAAATAGCTACATATCTAAATATGCTTTCCTCAATGTTTTGCCCTTGCTCATGATATTTAATACGGGTGTACGTTTTAGGGTATAACTGTGTGTTCGTGTTATATCAGTGCTTTCACATGTTCTCATATAAGTTGTGCATCCACTCCACGTAAGTTTGACCAAAACAAATGCATGACAATATATTTCGATGTTTGCTAACATTTACATTTAACTTATCTACTATGGTTGATTATAAAGTTTACAGAATTGTATTGTACTCCGCATGATAAATAGCCTTCACGACGTCCACCTATCACAATAATTATTTGCTCGGACGATATAAAGAGTAAACTGCCTGTTACTTCCGTGTTTCTACAGCCACTTTTTGTATAGTTATGTGACGTTCAAATGATGAGGCGGATCTGTGGTCTAGTGGTGGTAGCGTACTCAACTAGTGCTACAGAGATCGCCGTTTCGATCCGCCGCTCCTCCACTAATATCAATAAAAGTCCATCGGATGAGACCGATCACATGTATCGATGCTATACAGGACATGTAAAATGTAAAAGAACCAGGAATATGTATGGAACTTGAGCACTTTCTGTACTTGCACTGTATCGATCTTGCACTACCTTGCACTAAAAATGGGCCATTGTTACATGTATTATTATACTATTGCACTACTATAGAGTGTCTGGTGGCATAAATAGCAAATCTAGCCTCTTGAAATCTTGCTTACTCAGGTGAGACACTTAAGGCCAACCTGGCCCTCATTTTATTATATTATTTTTAGGGATAGCATCTTTTTTTCGAGTACTCGATTAACGTTTTGCTAACCGGGTACTCGGTCGTTCGATCGAGTAACCGGTTAATCGGCTACTCGTTGCCATCCCTAAATTTATTTTTTATTTTATTTATAATTTGAGTTACTACTGGTTTAAGTTAACTGTTTGAATCAGATTTAATAGTATATTATCTTAAAAATTGATTATCCTGTCAGAGTAACCAAAAAGCCGGAAGCTTTCATAGCAAGACTATTACTCATAACAGACCAAGTATTGGCGCAACAGTATCATCATGTTCAACTTGTGCAAACGACTCTATATAATGTATACATACACACTGAAAATATTGCAGTATTCCGCAGTGAAAAACTTGTTCTGATCACTGTCAGTGCTTTGATTAGCGTAAATCTTTTAAAACTTTTTAGATCTAGTTTTTTTGGAGACCACTCTAGTTGAAAATTTTACAAATAAACTTGTCCTGTCCGAAAAAAGTTGCTTGGAATCCATCCGGCTTTCGTTTTAGTATATTCTTTCTAGCCTAGAGGTTTATTACATATGTTGTAATGGGGTCATTTAGTGACCATTAGGGTTAGGCCTAACCCGCCTTTGAAGCAGTTTTGATCCATCTATGAATCGTTATAATGGAGTTTATGTTTATCGTTTTTCTTGATTTAAAGCATAAATATTTTCTAAACATATATAATTTACGTAAAAATGTAAAACTGGTTGCAAATCAAGATTTTGGTTTTTGGCCTGCAGACTGAAAGTCCCCTAGACCTAAGTTAGCATACAACATTGATTTGATTTGATTTGAAGCAGATTTTATAAAGGTCCGTCCATAAGAGCATTTGTATAAGCTTGTATTCTTGGATGAGACCTAGCATACCACATTTCAAACACTGCAGTCAATTTAACTGTGATATGTGCTGATACCAACTGTAAACATGCGCTATGGGAAAGTAGTGCACGACAGACCAGATCAATCTTCTGTTTGAATGTCGCATATGATAAGAACATATTACAAATAAAAACAGTACATATAACTTCAAACGATTGCAGAAAGGTCCATAGCTTACGGGTTCCATTACACATTTTTTTCATGGATGTTTTAGAAATCACTTCGCTGTGTAGCTGATTACGGAAGATAAGCATAATGCATATCACGGAAAAGTACGGATATTTACGGAACGTACGGAGCTCGCTATAAGAGTTTGTCGTTTGATTTTCAAATTTCTGATGTTATTTCATTGCCAACTTTCTTATTTACGAACGATTATATATATGTGTTTACCTAAAATAAATTCCTTTAAAAAAAAGAAGATATAATTGATTTACGTACATTCCCGAGAGAGAACTCTGGTAAGCAAAATCACCCGCCATTTATCGAGGTTGACACTGCTTGTCAAGTTGGAGCTGAGTAGGCCCAGTGGACGGTTTCATCGATTACAGGTAACCAAGAATCAATACTGTATCTATATTTCAGTGTGTGTATTGCTTTGTTTATTTCTGTTTCAATGTCGTGTCCTTGGTACACAATAATTTTCGATCAACATCATCAGATCATATCGCTTGAAGTTGAACAAAGCGCGGATCGAATTATTTTATTGGTCTCTCAAATAATTTATAATGTTGACCATGTGATTATTTTTCAATATTTTTATGATAAATAAACACCCCTGCCACCCATATATTTGTTAATCATTCAGTCTGTGTCGTATATTAAATTTCGTCCTCTGCACATTTCGACCCGCGCATCAGGTAAGGTTCAGCGCAAATCACGAAGGTCAAAAGTTGTTTTAGGGGAGATAATCTATAACCCCCAGGCTTCAGCACTCACAGCGCTTTGATCATTTTATTTCAGTATCAATTTTGTGAAAAGAGTCTAACTGATATTGATTTTGAGATGGTCCCTGACCAAAATATTGTACATGTACGTGTATACTATTGTTTGAGAAGCCTATTAGATATTAAATACAAGATTGGCATACAATGTACGTATACAAACGCTTTTTTGTATAATCATGTAGTTTAAACTGTTTCAACTTACAGTTTTCTACTTTCGCTTTCACTTTATTCAGTTATCTCAAGATCTATATAGATTTCTAAAACCGTAACAGAAATATCAAGAGTTGTACACTACATGTACTTACTGATCTACAAAACACTAACCTATTTCTTCCAAATTTTTTAGTGTAAACTAGCTTTAACCGTTTTGCACTCAGTAATCACTCAGTAATCACTACATATAGATCATACGTACGACTACCTTAATTTAATACACGATCACGGAGGGTAGTCTTACAACGTGGATAGTCGGAGATCACGGAGGGTAGTCATACAACCGAGTGCCTATGATAGATCGCAATTCTAAAAAGATACGTAACTTTTCGTATATAGCTATAGAGGGAAAGAAGCTATGTATAAGTTAGAGTATATTAAGTCAAATTTTAACAATTAAGAAACCCTAAACATTATTTTACGATGAAATGCATCACGTTTTCCGCGGGCAAAACGTGGGGTAAATGTCGCTCGCGTGCAATCGCATCGTAAGTATACTTAAGGACAAAAGTTCTGTCCGGTTCCAAATTTGTTAATCTAATTTTAATTGTATGTTTAAAAACTTTTATTTTTTATCTGCAAATTTATAATTTGAGACTACTTGCTACATCACAAGGTATTAAGAATTCTATACAAAAACATTCAATCAACCGTGACGGCATAGGCCATGTATTTCACATTTATCTAAATTCTATGTACATGAAGCTTATAATCACAAAAATTTAAAGGGGTTTTTGTTACCAAAGGATAGTCCTATCAAAAGACGTAAAAATTTAGACAAATACTCAACATATGTTGTTATTACGAAGCTTTCAAGATAGCAAAATTTGCGCGTTTTATGTCGACTGGAGGTCAGTGAGCCTACAACACATGTTGCAAGTGCGTTAAACGTAACTGAACATTCTATTCGACGTCACGAACATATTGAACATATGTAAATTGATTCGAAAATGATGATATTCTTATGCTTTTCTAATTATGAATAAAATACAACGCGTTGCAGTTGGCTTTGCCCGTTCGCTATTTTAGCAATCAATACAATTACAATCTTACGTCACACAAAGGCGAATCTGAAACTATTAATAGAGCATGTAGATATCGGTCGTTCTTTCACTGAAAAGGTCAAATAGGGGCGCATGCGATCAGTCTTTATTTGATTCTGACGTCACGTTCCGAACGTGGACAGAAAAAAGTTGTCATAACAGAAGCAGTATCGGATAAAGTATATATTAATAAAGTGCCATTTGGTAAATGGCGGAGCCAGGTGTACACTAATTGATGACTTTCCCAAAACTTTATGAAATAGACTATGGAAGTTTTATTGCGTACCTCAACGAATAGCCCAACTAATTGCACGCAAGTGCTTTTTGCTACATACGATGGCCGCCTTTCGCAAAGCAGACTAGATGTAATATCAGTTTGTAAACTTTTTCTGTCTTGCAGTCGAATATTGAGGCTACTCCACGAGGTAATACATGTGCATACAAATAAAAATTAAACACACTAACAGCGCACTTTTCAAGTAAGCAAGATTATAATGTTATCCCAATACTGCAAAAAGAGTCTAAAATGTCTGGGCTAGGTAAAACAGGACTTTCGTACAATATTTATTCGTTTTAATTTTTTGCCCTCAACATTTCGGCTAGCCTGCGGACAACCGGTACCCGGGACAGAAAAGCCGCTTGTCTGACAGCAGAAAGTCCCGTGTCAGACATGTCGTCCCCCCTCTGTACTATAGGTTGGACATAAAATACAGCAGCACTCCAATAGCCTAATTGGGCTAGGTAAAACAGGACTTTCGTACACTATTTATTCGTTTTAATTTTTTGCCCTCAACATTTCGGCTAGCCTGCGGACAACCGGTACCCGGGACAGAAAAGCCGCTTGTCTGACAGCAGAAAGTCCCGTGTCAGACATGTCGTCCCCCCTCTGTACTATAGGTTGGACATAAAATACAGCAGCACTCCAATAGCCTAATTAATTTGGCGTTTCAGTGTGACCCCTTTCACAGATCTGATATTTATAACTAGAAGGTGAACAACTTGAAAATATCAGCCTATAAAATCGGTTTGCCTTCGAAGTCGAAATAGTTAGACTAGCACTCTACCAAGTTCTCATATATATGTACAAATGTACATTAAATGTTGACTTTCCGAGAGCTTCTTGTGATTTTACCGACTCGCGTGCATGTGTGAGTTAATCATATGTCATATAACGATTAAAACTAATGATTACTTAGTTATGACTATTTGGATAGCCATTTAAAAACAATAACACTGAACATAAATTAGTACGCATGAGTATGTCCAGGATGTATAAGATTATTGTGTATATTTTACTTCATTGACACTGACGACACAGCGGTCATTGCAAAACAAAATGTTTCACTAAGACTGTCGTTTTCCCGCAGATTCTTTAAATATATTTTCTTTATCATTCGTCGAATGTTTTTTCTTCAAAATGTGAAAAAAGCCGAAATAATTCTAGTTAGTTAAGAGTCATTACAAAGTTTTGAGTAATCGTGTAACTCTGCAGTAATGTGTCCAACATTTCGCTCATGTATGACTACGGGCGGTAAATTGGATTGGTCAGGATGCAGTATCTACAGATTTTAATATTGGTTGGAATAAAAAAGAATTGAAATACATGTAAATATATGAGATAAAGATAAAAGTGAAACAAATTAGATAATCATCCTTACCCATGGCATGACCTCGCTTTTGTGGCGGCGCTCTGCGAAATAAAGGAGTTCCAGTACTGCCGGAGACAAACATATTTTTCACGCTGCGAAATCAGTTATCGATGTACATTTGTGTACTCAATTATTGATAATTTCGTCAATTTAATTTCTTTCGTTGACATTTTGTTTGAATTCCACTTTGGCAAACAAAATTGACAAAGCGAGTTGAGAAACAGACTGAAAAACGCATTTTATGAAAAATGCATCACAAAATATTTTTGTTCGCCAGACGTCATTATGAATTATGTAGGATAACATGTTACTGCAATGGAATTCCGGTGTGTAAAGTTCCGCGAACATAATTTACATGTATACTAATTCATAAACTTACGGTCTACACCTATTATAATAAATGCAATGATACCGTAGCTCAATCGCTGTGATTGAAAGAGGTCTCTTTTAAAAGAGTATATATTAATCAACATTTTAAATAAAACAGAAGATCTATAAAATTTATCTCGAAGTCATTACAAAATACGCGAAGAAACCTATATTTAACATTATTAAATACTGTTTGTCACTTGCATTAAAATACATACGCGGGTATTTGGGCGGAGCAAATTGACGACGTGAGAAAGAAGCTGGACGCTCGCACCTAAATGTCCTTGAATGGGGAGGAGTTGAACTAGCTCTAATAATAGTTTCAAAATTGCGCTATGAGTGACGTCAGATTATAACTGTATCGATTGCCAAGATAGTGAACGGGCAAACCCAACTGCAACGCCGTTGTATCCAATTTCAGTTTTTGTGTTACTTTAATAATACCGGTCAGAACTTTTGTCCTTAAGTATAACTATGGAATGTTGCTACGCGTCGGACATAGTTTGTGGTATTTTTCAAAGACAATTTAAACCATAAAATACAGGGACACATTTATTATTTCTTAAATACAAAAGTGGTATTTCACGTTTATTTTTGTCATAAAGATAAATAATTTTACAAATCTCATTGCATAGTATCCGTCAATACGAGTAACTTCTCTTGGCAAGGCAGTGCTCTCTAACTGGCCCGTTTTGAAAACTTGCTTCTAGGCAAAAAGAAGCAAATTAAACCTGACAAAAAGAAAGTATGAGGTCTGGAAGATTTTACATTTCTGTCTTCGATTTCTTACGTTTCTGGTTAATTGTTAGTAGATTCTTGTTATGTCATGTGAACACACAAACATGATTTATGTAGATAATGGGAACGGGGTACGGCGGTAGTTCCAGTTTTTGGACTCCAAAAGTAAGTCTGGTGTTACCTGCCCCTACCCATACGGTACGGGACGTACTGTAGCAGGCCAGTACGACAGGGAACCAGACTATCCAAAAGTATGTAATGAATTATATATATCATTTTGATATAAACTAAACATATGGGCATCAAGCTAACTGACGCACAGCACTTACTGAGGTAAAATACACAAACTTGATTCAGATGAGGTTAGAACCAACACAATGTCATAATGAACGTCAGCAAAATAAAATATTAGTTACACAAAAGTGAATAAAGCTCGATTAACACGTTATTCTCGAACGTTGTAACCTGTACAAATGTACAAGTAGTAATACTAATATATAATAAAATGAATAATTATAATAATAATAATAATACAAGAAAATAACTTGACGTGTAGAAATCATTTTTTTTTTGTTTCGTCTATTAGATTGTATATTCAGCTTTTTTTGTCACCTTAAATTTGTTTATTTTCTTCAAGCTACAAATACTTATACTTAAACACGGCGCAAATACCACGTGACATTTTGGCTAAAGAGGTGTTTAGGAAAAATAGCCGATAATGCAAGTGTTTTGTCATAAATTTCATAGAATATATTTAAATAAATAAAACGTACATGTGAATAACTCACCCTCGGTTCTATCGTAACTTAAAACAACTGTCTTTTGTCAAAATGTGCAACCGCGTATTTGTGAGCTAGAAATTTCGGTAGCTAAAGAGTGGTCACAACTGACCTGAAACTTTATATGAATGGCGCACAGTCACCAGACAAGTGTAAACTATCTTAAGAAAAAATACAGAAAATATGCTGATTATTACAAATTTTTGAACCCCTAACAGTTAAAGCTAAGAAAGGGTCACATTCGAAAATGGGTAAAGAGGGGTCACAGAAACGACCGTGCCCCGTCTGTATTTAACTATAAATCTAAAAAGATGCATATTGTGTTTTTTCCATCGCACTATTTTTTTCAGAAAGTTTTTTTTTACGGAGCTTATGAGTCTAGTGACAGTTGACCTTCCCAGAAACGATGGTAAGAAAAACTACTTGCATATACACGCTTAAATAATATAGATGTACAAATAGAATGTGTTTGCTTCTTATGCCAAACTTAGTATAAAAATCTTCACGTGGTAACGATGCTTACCTTATAGCATTCGTATATGATATTACGAGCCTAAGTATTCAGTTACAATGTATATTAATGCAATACTACCAACACAGGTGTTTCCTGTAATGTAACTTTTACACTATCTTATATTGACTATGACCCTGCTTATTTGTGATGGCCTTACCCGTGTTATTTTTTATGGTTTTAAGTGGTAAAGAATGTTTATCAGTAATGTAGGTGAATAAATTCTATAGATTATTAAATTTAAATCACTTTAAGGAACATTACATATGAGATATAAATAATTTTGTAGTTTACTATACTTTCTGCTCCAATCAAATTGCTCCATTTCATTAAAAAAGCAGGATTCATTTTCTTTATTGACTCAGTTTTAATAAGCTTATAGTCATTTCAATATTTTTGTCAAACACACGAGGCGGGATTTAGTACTTTTGGGGCAGTTTTAAGTTCCACTCAGATACATGAAACATACACCAAATATAGTAAAACAGTACATCTGGCATTTTAACATACAGATTTTAGAGTGACTAACAATGAATTTTAACTGACATTAGATTCGTCACAATCATTGACTGGGTTCGGCTAATGACAAGGAAACAAAAACATATCTAAAGATCATTCTATAATCATTCTATTGTAGAATAAGTCATATTACTTTGTACAGATCAATTATCATAACAACACATAGAAAAGTTAACGTATTATCAATATTTAGATACTCGACCTAAAATTATACATGTACAATGTTTGTCCAAAAATAAATCCTGGGCACAAATCATTCCAGCTTCTAATCATACCTTAGCAACACATTATAATCTTTATATAAACAAATAAGGTACTGGTATTTAATTTTAGCTCAAATTCCTCAGATTTTATGTCCATAAATGAATTATGTGACATTAACTATTGAGCAAATTTGTGGTGGACGAAAAATTCGCTGTATAGTTGGCCACTTTCCAGTATTATTCTTCACATCCAGAAGACAGCCGCAAAAATGAAGCAAAACCATATTCAATATATGACAGTGCTTCTGTCTGCAGAAGTTACATAAAAGGAAACGTCTGTGTTGGAGTATTGTAACAAATACATGTATTAACAAGTCAAATGTTTGAACGCCGCCAAATGGAGTGGGGGTTGCGATAATTAGTAATGTTGGATTTAATGTATGGTGATTAACCAAACCTAATCTTTTTGCACTCTAATTTTGTATAAGGCTGACCATTTGTTAATGTTTAATGCTAAAAAAGATGATTCTACGTCAAGTCTATAGGCATTGTTTCCTCTGTACACTTGTACTGTATTTGATTTCCTTAGAACGAAAGGGAAAACCAAGAAGAGAAACTTTTAAAACCGTGATTGAACTCATTATTATCTATTATATTTCTAAGACCTGTTAAAAATCAATTATTTTACGTTTACCATCAAGCATGTCAAGTTATAAGAAACTTTTGAAATTTGGCCTTGTACAAACACCTATCTTACTGAATCAAATTTATAATTGTAGATTTAAATAATCTATAGGTCACAGTTTCTTTTTTATTTTAATAAAACTTGTTCAGAGTAGGAGCTTTGCTTACAGACCATCTTAATTTATGAGTCTTGAACAGAAGGGCAGACAATTCTATAGCAATTAGGCCTTGCTGTGCTAAAATCAATTTGGTTTTCATAAAAAAAAATCAGAATGTAGCAATATGTTTATGATGTATGTAGAAATTGGACCATGTCAAGCAAAATTCTTCCCTACTACTGTTCATGTAGAAGAATGTGACAGTGACGTGAAAGATATATAAGTATACACAAAAGTTTACACTCATTGCATAAAAAGGTAGATCTCAAATGCAAGAAAGGTTTAATTCGTATATCATCAAATGAATTGTTCACAATAAAACCAGACTCCTCTACTGCATCAATGTCACATTATCATAAATAAACTGTACATACAAAATGTATTGACAAAACATGTTAACACTCTATAGGATCCATTTATTACCATGAAATATTGTAAATAAAATATGTAAACAGTCAAGTCAGCGTCCGTCTATGTGTCCGTTTTGGCACTACTTCTCATCAACCATAGGTTATAACCATGATAACTAAGTAAGATTGAAACAAAATTCAATTTGTCCGTATGCTTTACTCAAATGAAGATAATTTTTTTTGCTGGTTTTGTGATGCATGTTTTCATGATAGATTAAATTCTCCAAAACGCTTAATAAATGTTAGAATGTGAGTCATGGAAAACATCTCGGTTTTACAAAAATGTACAGAATAAACTGCTATTTACATAGAACACTTTCAGTGCTTTGAATTATCTGGCAAGCTTATTTGTAGTGGATTAGGTATAAAGCTGTTTTAGATTTTTGGAAAGTCATGATTTTCACAGGAGGTTGTGAAAATAGTTTGATTGTGATAGTGCCATTAGCCTGACTGTTGATTTGAATATTCAAAGAAGAATCTATCAGGTTCTTACAAACTCTTGAGGCGAGAGGTTTGTTTTTCAGAACACAGACCTAGACATTAAACTCATATTTTCAAAATTCAAACAATTCTAAACAAATATACATGTGAAGACGTAGAAAACAGAGTTGATGGAAATATTTTTATGTGTTTGAACTAATTACTTGTTACAGTTCAATACCAGATGAACTAATGATATATTTAAGTAAAATTGTTGATTGTTATACATGTACTACATTTGTTTTGAATGCGGCATGCAGTACTACTGGTTTACTGATGCGTAATATCAGTTTCCTAAACTTTATTTACTTGTTCTAAACTGTAAAATCCGTACAACTTTCTGTATTTAATTAGGCGTAAAAAAAATATGTTTGTTTCAGGTTTCCCGACCTACCCTATTTCTTTGCCCCGACCCTAGAACATTTTTTGCGTGTTAATATTTTTTAGAATAAATTCATTAAAATCTATGTTGAATTTGGTTTGTTTGAGAATTAAAAAAAAATAATAAAAAAAAAAATCCCTACCTACCTACCCTATTTTTGGGGGGCATGAAACCTGAAACAAACATATTTTTTGTTAGGTCTTATGGTATTTTAAAACTGTAATACTAAATGTAACACTGTGACAATGATTTCCTGATAAATTCATATAAAACATATTTCACAAAATCAACATTATTTTCATTCTCTAGGCATCAGTCTAATGTTTAGGTGAAATCAATCCACACTGACCACTGCTAAATGGCCATATTGTTTCTGATAAGAGTTGTATCAATAATGCACCATGGGCAGTTTATAGTTCACACCAGAGTTATAATAAGATATCCTGCCGGGCAGTCATTTAGATAAACAGTTACC